>JAHREE010000294.1:4361056-4404335 GCA_033628505.1 Tringa tobata
GTCTGGAGGCGGCCGGGGCAGCAGTTCGGGGCGGGTTTTTCTGGCTATGGGCCGGTTCGGAGCTGGTTTTTCTGGCTGTTTGGGGCAGCGGGAGCCTGGCGGGAGTGAGCGGGGCCGCCTGGAAACCCCCCCGCCTTGGGAAGCAGCCCCGTCCGTCTCTGTTGCCCCAGCTGATGTGGCTGCCGGGGGGTCCGCTGCCCGTGGGACTGGATGTTGTTGTTCTGAGTGAGCAGAGGACCGAAGGGGGTGTTTCTAGTAGGATGGACTCATCGACCAAGCCAAGAGAGTTGTTGCTGGTTTTCTTTTTTTCTCTAAAAAAGCACCAGACTGGTGCTTTTTTTTTTTTTTTTTTTTAAATTGTGCTTAATCACAAACACGGTAAAGCGCTTACTCTCCCTGACTGGGAAAACTGACAGCTCTGACTTGTGTTGTCATGATGTCCTGCGCTCTGGTCAGAGCCATAGGGGTGAATAAAACGGGCAGAGGAGACTGTTCCGCTCTCTGACAGCTCCAAGGCTGGTGAAATAGGTGGCAAACCCCGGAGGAGAGTGCAGCCACAGTCGGCCTGACACAGCGTAGTCTAAGTCTGGTATCAGAATATCTCAGGATCTGGTGTCTCACAGCTCTTGTGGCCACCCACTCTCCATCAAAGCAAGGTGTTCCTGCAAGTGGTGTCTCTGCCCATGGCAGGGGGGGTTGGCATTAGGTGATTTTTAAGGTTCCTTCTAACCCAAACCATTCTATTACACTATAAAAGAGGGATATTTGCTGTTGCCTTACTCTGCTTGGGTGAGGAACCCATGGTGGGATCATGGGCTGCCACAGAAAGGGCTCTGCTGTGAGAGGTGGCAGCATGAAGCTGTGTGAGTCACTGGTAGAGTTTCCTCTTTTCGGTACAGTCCTCCATGTCACCCTGTGCCTTCTGCCTCACAGGACTTCTGCAAGACCAAGGTCTTTAATGAAAGGCCAAGTGCTGTTATTTTGCTGACACCCAAAATACATGTGTCTCCCTGAAGAGGTCATGTAAGTGCCGACCCCTTCTCCTTCAGGGGGGTTTGGGTCTTCTCATAGCACAGTAAGAACGTAATGATTTGGGGCTGTATTGTCAGCAAGTGCAAATAACTGACTCGCCTGTTTTTTTAGGTCAAAATACAAAGTTAATTATTAAACAGATTTACAAAATCAGTTGTAAGTATTGTTTTAGTCCTCTGTGAGATGAGTGTTTGAGGAACTCAGTTTTGTTTCTAGCCCCTGCTGATTGTATCATTACATTTGGCTGTTCGGCAGTGCACAGATCAAAGGGCAGCTGTAAAAACTCCATTTAGTACCTCTCCATTAACTTTGTCCACATTATGAAAGGCCCGTGCCAAGAAAATTCTGAGATTTGCTATTCCCACATTGTGTACTTTTTGGTGTTGGTAAATGCAATGTGCTAAGCAAAGTGGTGTTTGCAAAAAATTACTGCAGCAAAAGCTGAGTGGAAGACCCTGCTGGAGGAGGAAACTGATATTTATTTGCAAAATCCTCGGTGAGCTCATTTTACCCATTCAAATTCACTCGCTCAGATTTTATTCATTTGCGCTGTCACAGCCAAATCTTTGCAAGGCCCAAGATGCATACGCACAGGAGGTTCCGTCCAGAATCAGAGAGGACAAGGACCTTCGGCTGTCCCATCCTCACTGTCTCTTCTGGGTTCCACTCGGTTGGTGGTGACAGGGTGGGTTTTGGACAGGTCTGCCGTGCCATCCTGCAGCCAGCAGTTCCTGTGCTGCCATCTTTTTGCCTCCAGATTTTGGTTACTTGGTGCTCCATGAACCAGGCAGAGGGTTTTGTCCATTATTTTCAGTTTCCCATTTTTGGGTGTCTTTCCAGCTGCAGCCTCTCCCCGTTTTGGAGAGAGGGGAAGAAGGAAGGTGTGTGCAGGCTGGTGACCCCCAGGGGGGTCACCCTGGCCATCCTCCTACTCTCAGACCACGGGTCTTCAGTGGCAAGTCATCCATGATGGGCCTTCAGCTTAGGCCCCTGAAGGGTGTGTAAAGAGCACCTTTCCCAATTTTATTGCTGTTAATGATGATGTTGGTTGTCAGTTTGTACCATTGTTTTCATCTTTGGTTTGTTGTTTCTTCTGGTGCTTTCACACACACCTCCATTCTTTCCTTCTTCATATCAGCCAGTATTTCTGTTACAACTTGCACATCTTTGCACAGTGCTCAGGAAGAGTCACAAACCATGAATGTTATCACCGGTGACAAGACAACTCGCTGATAACTCCAGCAGAAAGGGCCCTTTTCAGTTCATCACACAATCCTAGGGACAGCCTCGGACCCATGACTCATTTACCTGACCTTTCAGTTGCACCCACACAGTTTGGACACAGCTTTGTAAGATTTAGTTAGCACATCTTCGTTAAAATTATTACCCCATCCCAGTTGCTCCCCCAGCTCAGCTGACAGTGGTATGGATCGGTTCAGGTCTGGTTTTTTGTTTGTGGTAAAGACAGTGAAGGATCCACCTGTGATATATGGAATAGTCAAGGCTGAACGAGGAGTTGGTCTGCTCACCACCAAGATCCAAACCTTTCCAGTTCCTTCACTGTTGAGAATATGCTTCCCTGAACCACGTATTTTAGGTGACCCTCACCATCTCCCTCTAACTAGTCATTGGTACGTCACCACCAGAAGTGTGTAGAAGAGGACTATTTGGGAGCTGCATCTCCCATAGCCTCCAGCAGGCAAGTGGAACACCCTCGTCCTGAATGGATTTCCCCCAACTTCATAGTACAGATTTCATGATCAGACCTGGGTAACTGCTAAGACAACAGTTATCTGAGGTGCAGTAGTGGGTATAGCTTCTAAAAATGCCTCCAAAAAAATCAGTGAGCCACACACAAGCTCATGCTCCCCCAGCAGACTCTTCATTGCTCAGTAGCCACATTTCCAGCTCTTCTGCACCATCCTGCAATGGTGCACAACTCATGTAACCCTCTGGCTGGCAGGCTGGTTCAAGCACTGGGCTGGGCACGATGGAACATGCAACTTTTCAGCCATGGCTGTTGATTTATCACTTGAAATGGGCTCCTTCTTGTGTGCCCTTACGAAGCACCGAGGAGCAATCTGCCGGAACAGGAAGGAAGAAACGCATTGGCACTGGAGCATCACTGCTTGGTGCGATCCATACCTTCCCCAGTTCGTCCCAGTACCCCCACCCCCCAGCAGGATTGCAGCTCTGAAGGGGTTCATGGACTTTAGCTCTGCAGCTCCTGCTTCCAGGCTGCGACGCGTTGGAAACGTTTACCCTTGTGTGTGTGTGTACATATATATATATATACACACACACCTTTTTACCATTTCAGGGTGATTGCCCTGGAAGTGTTTATCAAATATGACAGCAGCCTGTGGCTTTAGAAGACACAGCCGCTGCCCTGACCCCCACGGCTCAGACAGGAAGGCATGGACGTCCTCTGCCGACAGCGCAGGGATCACGGGCAGGCTCCCGCCAGGGCAAAGTCCTCAGGGCACCAGAAGCTGTTAAAACCCAGCAGAGGCAGCCGATAAGAGCCGGGCATGTGCTCCAGATCTCATAGTTCTGATTTTCTGCTGGAACTAAAGGCCTTTGAACATCACGGGACTGCTCTGTGTTTGGAAGAGCGACCAGAGCGAGGTAGCACCTCCCTTACGAGGAAAGGCTCAAAGAGCTGGGGCTCTTTAGCCTGGAGAAGACAAGGCTGAGAGGAGTTTACAAGTATCTAAAGGGTGGGTTGAAGGATGATGGAGCCGGACTCTTTTCAGTGGTTTCCAGCGATAGGACGAGGAGCAATGGGCACAAGCTGGAACATGGGAAGTTCCATTCAAATATGAGGAAAAACTTCTTTATGGTGAGGGTGACAGAGCCCTGGAACAGCCTGCCCAGGGAGGTGGTGGAGTCCCCTTCTCTGGAGATTTTCAAGACCTGCCTGGATGCAGTCCTGAGTAATGTGCTCTGGGCAATCCTGCTTAGCAGGGGAGTTGGACTAGATGATCTCTAGAGGATCCTTCCAACTCTGACAATTCTGTGATTCCATTGCATGGGATGTCAGTAGATACGTGTTCTGGTTTCTGTTCCATTGGAAGTAACTTGGGAATTTACCAGCTCCAAGATCTGCCTGATGTACTGTTCCATCGCCTTTTGAGCACTGAAAATGTTCCTTCCAACCAGGCTCAAATTGGAAATTAGTTTATTTTCAAATTTTCTCATGGAAACACATGCCAGCCTATGAAGTACAGCTACGGATTTCTTTGTCTCCAGTGATATTACTAGTGATCCTGGAGACTTCTCCCACGTACTCTAATGCATCCAGCTAGTTGAAACCCCTGAATAATTATTTTGCTGTCTGTATGTACAGTTACAATCCGAAATGATTGAAAGCACTGAAGGTGCTATTTAGAAAAAAGGGGACTTAAAACTGGTATAAATCATGGGAACAGACCATCAGATGACTCGTGCAGGAGACCTAAAGCCACCGACGTGCTCACTGAGGCAGTGGCTACAGTGCTGCTGTGGACACACGGGAACACGGCTGTATTTTCAACAGAAAGGTTCTCCTTTTTAAACACAGCAGCCGTCATCCATCTGAGCGGAGCGAGGCAGCAAGCAAGCGTGCAGCAGCACTGGCCAGGGTGCCACGTCGACCAGAAGCGTCCCTGCCACCCGGGCTGCTGGTGGGGTCGGGGTGGGCAGAGAGCAAAAACTTCTGCCTCTGCACAGCTTCATGTTTCTGGGAGCTTTGTCAGTTCCTGGGTCCTGCTGGAAGATCCATGAAGTCGGTGCCGTTGTGTGTCAGAGCTGAGGAGCAGAAGCATCTGAAAACTTTTTTGTTGTTTTTTTCCTGGCTGTGTCCTCTGATCTAATGAGATCCAGTCAAGGCCAGGCTGGATGAGACTTTGAGCAACCTGCTCTAGTGGGAGGTGTCCCTGCCCATGGCAGGGGGGTTGGAACTCGATGGTCTTTAAGGTCCCTTCCAACCTGAACCATTCTATGATTCTGTGATCCAGTACCCGGCGTGGAAACCTTCTTTGCCTTGTGGGAGGGGGAAAAGGGGTTTGGGGAGATTTGTTGCAACCGGAGGAAACATGCCCCTTTCTCTTCTTAGTTTCTTATCCTTTGCATTTTCTGAAAGAGCAGCAAACTTTTCTTCAGCAAGCTATGGAGGATACTGCATTTTGTACCTACTGCAAGCCAGAGAGCTGTAACACCCTGCAACTGAATGTCCCAAGTACGCAAATTAATACTCAACCTTTGACAGATACTGCTCATCATCACTGCAGTGCTGCAAGTTCAGTGGCTTCTTTTTTAAAAAAAATGCAAACACAGCTCAGATGTACCTTTGATCTTGCAAAGAAATTTCATTTTTCTTTTCCTCCTTCATACGCTTTACACTTACTGGTCTAATGGCAATGAGTAATTTTCTTTTTACAGTGCTGCTTGAAATTTATTAACTAATAACCCTGGTCACAAGTCCCCCCATTTTGCATAGCTGGTCTATATGTTGCTAAAATGTAGGCATTTTTATTGCATACAGTGATTAGGAGCCTGATGTGATTATGTAAAACCTTTCTTCTAAACCAGCTTGTAGATCATATACGGCTTATTTCTCAAGGAACATACTGAAGAGGTTTGGGTGCCCTTTGACACAGAGCACAGAATAAACGGGATTTTTGTCAGCTTCATGGGCAATAGGGGGTTACAGAAAATGGTTGTAAGCTTCAGTGTCGGTTTGGTTGGTTTTGAAAGCTAAAAGTTAAAACCAGCAAAATAAGCAGAATGTAAAACCTCTTCTTTTTCCCACTTAATGTTTTCTTATGTTGCTGTTAGTAGGAGTTTGTTTGGTCTGAATATAGCAAATGTGACAGTAATTCATAGCCCTTAGCACTTTTTGTGCCATATTTTTCCCTCCTTTGAAGCACAAGTTTTATGTGCTTTAATTACCAGTGATATGAGGGTTGTGGACAGACTGAGTTTACAGATAATCACACGCTATTTAGATTTCTTAAGGGTTAATATCAAAGCTGTCATGTGAGTGTGCATATATGTGTTAAAAGCTTAGTAAGGTACATGCTAAGAAAATAATTTTTAAGATTTGCTCCGGTTGAGAACGTTTTTGAAAGAAACACTGAGCAAGAAAAAAAAAAGCTTGAGATCTTTCGTTAACGTGTACAATTTTATGTGCCTATTAGTAGCTGTGGGGCGACGTGTACTTCAGCACGGTGAGTTTTTTCGGGAAGAGATGGGGTAGAGCAGTGGGAGAGGTGCTGAATCACAGTGAGAGCCGGACCTATCAGTTTATCAGCACCAGAGAGAGCAGATAAGCATTCGGTGCTGCCGCGCTTCTCCTGATATGGATCCTTTGCCTGGGCCCAAAATGAAAGCAAAAATAATGTTTGCTAACGGTTTGCGACGTGACTTGTGTTCGATCTGTTTGCCTGGCCGTAATGATGTGAATAAAGCATCTGTTTGGGGCTAGAAGATAACGACGTGTGGGTGCTAAACCTTACCCGCCCGTGGCTACAGCCCGGCCCCGGCCAGTCCCCAGCGGCGAGTCTCTGCTCTCTCTGTGGTTGCTACCACAAAATAATATGAATTAATCAGTAGCTGGTAGAAGTTACAGCTTCTGGAGGCGGAACAAAGCCAGAAGCCGACCTTTAATTCAGCTAAATCTAACAGGCAATCCTAGTGAAGAAGTGCTGGCAGGCAGATTAGGGTAAAATTGGTAAGTAAATCGTTGGGGCAGAGCTAGAGATGACAGAATTAAGCCTTTTCTGGCCATGTGTGTGTTTTTTTGCCGATAACCCAGAGGCACATTTTCCCTTGCTGTTGCTCAGTTAGAAAAGACATTGAGAAACAGTTGTTTGGCAGCTTATGGGGATGGAAGAGAAGCACGTTTATCAGGGAAGCCTGAAATGAGTTCCCAGGGTGTGGAGCTCATCTGTGGTGTGAGATAGCGGGACAGCAGCACTCACGTCTGAGAGCCACCAGGTTCCTCCGTGGGTCTTCCGTTCCTTTCCAGAGACATTTTGGGCCTTAGGGAGACAGCAGTGAGATGATGCTGTGGGCCCTCCCCGACTTCTTCCAGAGGCTCCCTCCTTCCCCTGCACTCCCTTGACTGAAAAAAATAGACAATTGTGTCTATGGACACCTCCCTGCAGGGACACCTCCACTAGACCAGGTTGCTCAAAGCCCCATCCAGCCTGGCCTTGAACTCCTCCAGGGATGGGTCCTACACAGCTTCCCTGGGCAACCTGTTCCAGTGTCTCACCACCCTCACAGTAGAGAATTTCTTCTTGATATCTAACCTCAGTCTCCCCTCTTTCAGTTTAAAACTGTTACGCCTCGTGCTATCAAATAAATATGGATGAAAGCTAGTGGGAGGTGTCCCTGCCCATGGCAGGGGGCTTGGAACTACTTTAAGGTCCCTTCCAACCCAAACCATTCTAGGATCCTATGAAATCGGTACCCAATTTTGCATGAATATTTTTTTAATGCTCTCTAAGAACACTTCATATATAGGCCACCACACAAGGAGTATTTTCAGTGTCTGGGAGGCAGCTGGTCAGCGTTTGGCAGCTCCACCCTCCAGCTGGGCATCCCAGGTCTGAATGAACATCCCTGTGGGACACACAGCAGAGAGGAGAGAAGGGGGTGGCCCTGTGCCACCGACCACAGGGGACCGGGTTCACGGGTCTGTTGCATTTGGGGCTGCCATTCTAAGCAATGCAGATTTGTTTATAAAACATGTTTAAAAGCTGAAGATAAATAAAAATGACTCAACTCGACAAGAGGAGGATTAAGTAAAACAGGGACAAGTGAAAAGCAAAAAGAACCATAACATTGCAACAACTAAGAGGAAATATTGACTAAGCAATCCAATATTTGTTTGCAAATTAAAAAAAATAATAAAAATAGTGCTATGTGCTTTGTAGCCCCCCAAAAAATAAAAGAACAAGACAAACTGATAATAATATAGAGCATCTTCCCTAAAAGAGAAATCATCATTCCTGCTGGTTATCTTCAAAAAGCTCTCTGTAGCAAAACTCCCACGATCAAATCGTCTTTTGAAACTAACTTCCATGGGATTAGCAAATTTGGGTGGTTTTTTTATATATTTACAGTCAAATCTTGTCAGGGAACAGAAAAAGACCTGAGCATATTAATATGATTAAAGCCTCATGGTGGCAGTCCACTGTACATTCCTCTGCTGAATTCAAGAAATCCAGGCTGTGCCTTTGAGCTCCATTCCTTTCCTCCGATGTGTCCATCTACCGATTGCGTTACTTTCAGATCCTTTAAGCTGAGATTTTTCAAGTGAAGCACTGTACGTATTTGCAGAGCATTCCTACGGTTCTTGATTGAATGGTCTCTCTTAAAGGTATGTCTTAGCATATACTAATCCTCCTTTTTCTTTTTCTTTTTCCAGACAGCTGAAACGTGACTATCCCAGTGCTGTAGTTCTTAGTACCGATGACTTCTTTATTGAAAATGGCGTGTATGTGTTTGAGCCTGACCTCCTAGAAGATGCACACAAATGGAACCAAAAGCGAGGTGACCGAAATTGATCCAGAATTTTTGCAGAATGGTTTTGCTTCTCTGCCTGTCTTTAAACTTAGCCCCCCAAAATAAAAATAGCTCAAAGTGGTGTCATATACTCATGTTCATGGGATACCGTTTAAAATGATATACATTTACACTTCAGACTTTATTTCAAGAGAGAAATTTGTAAATGAAAACATGTTGGTGATTGATAGATGTTATTTGAGGAAGCAAATTGGTGACTGTTGGGTAGTGGTGCTGAAGCTGGTAACAGCAGGTGGCATGCAAGTCCCAGCCCAGCAGCTGTCTGCTCCCCATCCTTCAGGCTGGAACTTCTCAGATGTCTGTCCTGACTTGGGAGGGAGTGTTAGAGGGGGGAATTAGTGACAGCCAGGAGGAAAACCTAATTAAAAGTTTGAGAATGAAACGAGTCAGGTCTCTACTTCAGAGAGAAAAATGTAACATGCTTTTGTGGCTGTACTCTGAGCTCATTACTAGCAATTGCAAACATACTTTGAGATCGTATAACAAGGATCTTTCACAAATAACAGTCAGTTTTAGCTGTTGTACCTAGTCCTGTGATACCACTATGTTCTATGAGAGCTTCAGCTCTTACTACTGAGCCCAGCCAGGGGCTGCGTGGCCTCCTGCAGGGGAGCAGCTGCTGGGCACTGACCTCTGCTTGTGTTTGGGTGGTAGCTGCAAACCCAGGTCTGGTGGGGACCCGACTGCTAGCAGTGGGCAAAGAGAGGACCCTCGGGGGGCTAGTAAGACCTGGCTCAGTCTGTTATTGAATACATTTTAGCTTTACTTCATGTGTTACGTTACAGCACGCAAAGCAATGAAGAATGGGAAAAGCCCGGTTATTATTGATAACACCAACATCCATGCTTGGGAAATGAAGCCGTATGTGATGATGGTAGGGAAAGCTCTGATTTATTGCTTTTATATACGCTCAGCTACGACATTTAAGAGATGATCTGACTGAAACGGTTCTTAACATGGCTAAAAATAATTAATTCCATTTTCCCTTAGTTCTCTAATTTGTAGTTAAGGATTGATATTGTGATGAAGTAGGGGAAGAGGTGCCAGTGCAGTTGTTTTATCTCATCAGTTGTATAACTTAGTGACGGCAAAATTACTTGAAAAGATTAATAGGCTTTGAATTTGCCCTGTTGCTTCTTGGCAATCAGGATGTCATCTCCTTCCCCAGCAGTGACATCAATTGAACAGTTCCCAAACTATTTAGTGACAAATGAATCAAGGTATGACTTCCAATTTCAGTTAATGACTTGTGAAAAAATACACCACGGAGAGTCTTCAAAGACGCATTGGTATCTCTTGTCAGGAGTGCTGGCAGAGATGCGAATAATTTTACTACAGTTTCATAATGTGGCCTGTCTGCTAACATTATACTCATGCTTCTGTTCTTGGGTTATGGTCTTGTCAGTCTAAGTATTTGATTTTATGGGAGCACAGAAGAGGCATGAATGGTGGTGGTGGAAAGCCTGGACATGCCACTCCGGTAGCAGTTGGGACTACTTGTGGGTGATGAGGCAGCAAGAGAGAGAGCAGAGCTAAGAGGTGCAAAGGTCAACAGATTTCCATTTCCCTGCCTCCTTTCCCCCAAATCAAAACCCAAAAGCAATCAATAATTGTATTAAATGTATATGTACACACACAAATATGTTGCTTTACCTTAAAAAAAAATAATGGAGGCCTGTAGACTGAGTGGCTGGAAGTAGCATGAATGTGAGATGTTGACCGCACCCTCCCAGAAGCTCCAGATCGGTGTGCCCAACCTGTGGCTCTTGAGCCATCTATGACTTCCAGAGAGTTCAAGTGCCAGGATGCCGTTGCCATGGGGGACGAGGACTGGGGGAAATGCAGGTTTTGCTGTGTGACCCAAATCCTTGGATGTAAAGGAAATGCAGTAGCTGGGACTCAGGCCAGCACCTTGATGGGAGACATGGTTGTCTTCCTCTTTCTGGTCCCTGGTATATATGATACATCTCTTAGTCAGATAAAATCACAGAGGGCCTGGCTGAGCCCCACAGCCACATGTCTAAAATTTCTCTGTCCTTCTTCAGGCCCGTGAAAATAGGTACGAAGTGGTATTCCAAGAACCAGATACACCCTGGAAGTTCAATGTTCGGGAGCTGACAAGGTACATCTTTTTCTCTTTGGTACAGCAGACACCTGCTCGTTTCATTGATCTGCTCTGAGAAAGGTCAGCACTCTTCCTCTTCACATACCCTAACAAGTAGCCTAGTAAGTGATCACAGAAGGGTAGTCGTGGAAAATTTCTATTACTCAGTACCTGGTCTGCAATGAACTCAGCCCTGAAAGAGCCTGGCCGTGCTGAGGTGAGTCAGGCAGCAGAAAACACAATTTCCCCCTGAAGCGTGTATTTACACTGCAAGCTTCTTGGGGCAGGACCCCTGGTTGTCACTCTGTACTTTGAGCAGCGCACTCTCTCTTTGGGCACAAACCACCTCTAAGTGCTACAGCCAATATTCAGACATCTGTTCTTAAAATAGCTAACCCTAACAAATACTGTCTTGCGAGGGTGGCCAAACTGACATACTCAGAGCCATATTTGGCTGCCTCTGTAGCCTGCCACATTATGCAGAGTTGATACGTTGATCGTGTCCCTTTTGCATGTGCATGTTAAGATCTTTAGAAAGGTCCTGTAGGCCCCCTTGTAGCACTGTAAAACTGATTCAAAAATGCTCCATTTGGAGCAGCTCTTTGGCAAATGTTTCAGGGGCAGCTGCAGGTTGCGTCCACCCTGGCGTGTCTTTACTGGCAATAAGGTTTGTTGTGGTTGCTGGTCCTGGGCACGGGCTGCTGGACGACCTGGTGGCCGCTTCACAAGTGGGACACTGCAGCGATGCAGGATTTGCACACTGCAAAGCTTTGAAAGTATGGATGCAGGACAAGCTTAGATTCTAGACGATGAATGGTGCCTAATAGAGCTAAATAGCAAAAGGAAAAGATATTCAGAGTTTGCAAACACACAGACAAGCAGAAAACCCTGGTGGTCTCCGGAAAGACAATTCCCACTGGTGTCTCGAGAGACTGCAGCCTCTTCTGCTCTATCCAGAGTCATAGAACGATTAGAGTTGGAAGGGTTTGAGGGTCCTGTTCCCCTCCCTCTCAGGCTCCCCAGCAGTTACAAATCTGCCCTGGAGCGTGAGTGACGTTGAGTATTTTCCCCCACTTGCCCTGATAAAGCAGTGACAGGTTGTTGCCCTCCGTTCTTGTTGAACCCGAGCCAGTGTCTGGGCTAACAAGCCGCCAGCGCTAAAACCCATATAAAATAATACACAGGTCTTCTACCTAGCTCTTTCTCACCTGACCTACATTTCAAAGCGTTTGTCCAACTTCTTATGTCCTGGCTGACCACAAAAATACATTTTTCAGCAGTCACAAAAATATTTTTAAGAAGTAGGTGGAAGTGAAGAACAATTTGGCAAAAAAGGGCTAGAAATAGATCAGTGGGGACACGAGCCGTTATCTTGAACATATCAGGAACCTTAGGAAGTTTAAGCTAACCTCTAATACACGGGCAGCTAAACTTGTATTTTCTGTTAATGTTGACTCTACAGAAGAAATACTCATCACGTCCCTCGAGAAAAGATACAGCGGATGAAAGAACAATACGAGCACAATGTTACCTTCCACAGTGTTCTTCACTCTGAAAAACCAAGCAGAGATGAAAGAAGCTCCAGAGGACCAAATGCAGCTTACGGGATGGGTGCCCGTTTCAACCCCCCTCCTGTCTTTTCCAACAGAAGACCTCACGTGGCACATACAAACAACACGCCGTTTAATTGAAGAGCTGGATTCCTCACTGGGTTTTAATTATCAGGGTATAAAAGTCTCGTTGTATATTTTTTTTCTAAACTGTTTTTTATTCTTGTATTTTTCTACTACGCCTAAATGACTTTTATTTCTTACAAATCTTTAAATGTGTCTGGACTATGATCTCACAGCTCTACGTGACCGATCTGAGAGCACTGTCCCCGGTACAGACTGTGCTCCCTCTCATCCCTCCTCCTCCATGAAAATCCATTCAAGCTTATGGTGAAATTTACTGGCTCTGCCACACGCTTTTTGGGTTTTTTTTCCCCTGTATTGTGCTCTGTCATTAATAGAGGATGAGAAATACTCCTAAATTCTTTCTTGCAGGGCACGTAGCCGATTTCTTCTCCATGCCATTTCTATTTCGTAGAATCATAGAATTGTCCAGGCTGGAAGGGACCTCCAAAGGTCATCTAGTCCGACCTCCCCAGCAGTCACTTTCCATTTTAATACTCCATATCTGTAATTTTAATTGACATTTTAATACTTTCTTGCCATTTTAATACTGGTTTTAATCTGGTTGTATAGCCTTTTGTGCCTTTCCACTGCACCTTGCCTACAGCCTTACTGCTGGCTTTGAGAGAGGTGAAATAAAGGGTGGGAAAGGTAGCTCTGGCAGATTGCAGCAAGATCCGATGCTGTTCCCCATCTACACCTCTGCTGTCTGGATTCACACTGGTCTTACCTCAGCTCTGTCACAGCCAAAACAGCTTCTCCAGCTTGGAGGTGAAACTCTTCAGCGCACCAAACTGAGCCCTTTATCTTGCCATGACACAGAAATTCCACTGATCCCGAGACGAGTCCGTACACGGAGGCTCCTAAAAGGAAACATCAGTGTTAGGCTTGTGCTTGTTAACTTCCAAGTAGGAGCAGCTGTGAATAGCTGCAGCACAAGGCTACCAAATACCCACACCAACTCAGAAATAAAAAATAACGACTTAAAGAAAGAACGTTCTTGTAAAGGGAAGAATCAACTCCTTCCACCACTGAAGTGCCAAGAAGCCGCTGACTGAGGGCTGAGTGAGAGAAGCAGCAATGCTGCAGTGGTTTTAGACGTACTGTTAAATTCTGCTGGTTTTGTCCCTATCAAGAAGCCTCATCAAACATTTTTAAAATTCAGCATTTGTGATGGCAGTTCTAAGTAGGTGTGGATTATTAGGCACTGCTTATAGAACAGGACAGTAGTGAGTTATTTTACAGTAGGAAACGAAGGCAGCTCAGGTTGGACATTAAGAAAAATGGGTATAACTGCTATTCATCCAGCAATTTAGCAAGGGCATATAGGAGGTGTAACAAAATATGCTGTTTCTGGGCAAAAGCCAAGCTGTCTTCAGGACACGCTGCATGTATGAGATAAATTGTATTTTCTACTCAAGCTGCGTTTAAGGAAGCAATATCATCATTGTAAATAAGTGTGAATTAGGGGGCATAGGGAACCTGCATTGCACAGTGGTTTACAGAACTGTCAGCAAGCCTGTCCTGCTACAGTGTCCAGCTTGGTGACAGGAGCCACCCCCAGTTCAGCACTGGGGAATGGCACGGGACCCCTGAAAGGCTGCTGAGGGGGAGCTGGCGGTCTCAGTTCTGAAACATCCTCCCTCCTTTGACCCACGCGTGGTGGGAAGCAGTGGGGCAAGGGGCAGCCTGACAACAAACGAACTGACCCGTGGAGCTGGCAGCCCGTCCAGCAGGGCTGCTCCTCTCCCCAGTGGAGAAACTCCAATTCCGAAACGCTTCACCTGTTGAAATTAATGAGAACAAAGTAATGAATTCAAGTACTAACTCCCAGCAGAAACATCTCGTGATGAGATCAAAGAAAGATCTAATTATCTTTTCCTGATGCTGTGGCCTCAAGTGCTTCTTTAGGAATGAGCAGCTCAGAAACACTGACCAAGGATCTACCATTACCTGTGTATGGCCTTTTGCTACGAATCAATCACAGCTGTTCTCTAAAGCTCTTTTAGCACAACAGGGAGAGTTTGAGGGGAAAATTACAAGAACTATGGCAGAATTACAGAGCAATATTTCAGAATTAATGTTTGCTAACAATAAACTTAGAGAATTGTTTATTTTGACCTGTGCTACTTCTGACAGCCAAACATCTAATACTAAAGAGTAACAAAACTGATTGCTTTAGACTGAAACAAAGATCCTGCTGTAATTAAAGAACATATCAGAATCAAAGCAATGGATTATAAAATGTCATCAAACCTCCAGCCACACTGATGCTATTGTATGATACGTGTTTGTGTGAGAAATGTGTAATTACTGTAAAATTCCAAATAATTTTGTGGATGAAATACCATTTTGTGATTTTTTGTAATACAGCTTTATTAAATACAATCAGGATTTAATGTACAAAGTGTAAAAATAATTTGAATTTGAAATATATACAGTACTGTACATGTGCATTTAGTACAATTTTCGGGGGTTTTGTCTTGGTAGCATTCTGCGGGCTGGTAACGAGTCCCCAGGTTCCTTTGTGTCTTTCTGAAGACCCTGAGCTACTTCAGAACTGCCTTTTGATGAGTTATTTGCTTCCCCGGTAGACCTGGAACTATTTTTGGGTGAAAGATCATCAGAGAAATTAGTAGCTATTGTATTGCTGTTTTCATTTACATAGTCAATCTTCTTTTCCTCTGGTAAATTATTCATGAGTGCTTGTGTATTAATCATTGCAAGTTCTTCATCAGCAACGAGATCATTCTCAGAAAGATGGACAGTTTCTCTCAATTTTCTGCAGGGGGTGACATGACCAATATTCCGATTTGTTTCTGTTGACGACTTGCTACGCTGTAAACCCAAACTTCGTGGAGGCTGAAATGCTTTTTTTAACAATGGAGAAATGATTGAACAGATCGGTGTCAGTGGTGGAGGGGCAGGTATGCAACTGAGGAAGTCCATCGCTTTTCTCTTTTTGCTGTTTCTGGGATGGTCTTCATTAGTTGTAGCAGATGAAGGTGTTTTTGCTGACCCTTGTGCGACGAGTTTCAGATTGGGTGTGCTAGTTGACAAAGGGCTTGGATGCTTTATTTCAATTTTAGAAGAGATCTAGTTAAAAAGAGATACGTTTTATGTTGAATAGAATGTCCTACCATCAGCTTCCTTGATTACTTCCACAAAACAGGGTGGGAAAAAAACTTGAAACAAGAAAGCTATGTTATCATTCATGTCCAATTTAACTTTAGTTCGATACTTTCTGATGGTGACTAATATTATTCTTTCAAGTACTGATGCTTAATAATTACTGTTTACATATACATGAAGACAGTACATTTACATTCTGAGATCTAAGAGAAATGTACGGGAATTTTTCTGTGCCAGACGGTAAGAAATCAAAGCTCTCATAATAAGGAGTTAGTATTCTACGTCACTGGATATATCCTCAAGAGGTTGGTAAACAGGGAAAAATGAGGAAAAAAAAAAAAAAGAAAAGAAAAAAAGGGATAGGATATAGACCAAAAAACTCAAAGATAACAATATACACAAGGTAGACACTACACAGCAAATCATTCAAATGCTTTAATGTCTCACTTTAATGTCTCACTTGTTTTACTTGTTAATATATTTAATAAATTGCATCAACTAAAATTTTGGAATTAAATATTAGCACTCTCTCTGAAATGGAAAAGGATGACTTATAAGCTTAAATTTAGCCCCAAGGAATTGATCTTGCGTCAGGGTGTTTCCACCTCCCTCGCAACTAGTGGCAGGAAAAAACTGTCTGCCCTCAGGACTCCACATCAGGAACAAGTTGCCACCAGCAGCCTTCATGGGAAACATGACTACTACTCAACTCCTTTTTTGTCAAGCCTGCTATAAAATGTAAATATTTGCTAGGATATACCTATTCCCTTTTAAATCCTGGAAACAGTGAACAATATCTAGGAAAAAAGAGGTAAATTCTCTAAACAAGGGTAGGGACTGCAGAATGCCACGAAAGAAGAATTTACAGATCAAGATTTTTCCTTCCCGTGACATCCATGTCAGATAATCTTCACAATGGGACCAAGCAGCAATACATCACCTACAGGGAAAGGACGATGCATTTTACTGATATAAAATTCAGAATATTTAAAGTATGCTGTCAAAAACACAGGCCACAAGGGGAGGTTTTCATGTACTGCTTGGAGGAAGAATAGTCTCACAGCTTCTCTTGGGGAATAATCCTACACTCACACAGAGAAAGCCTCTAATCAGCTTGCACTGCCCTTAAGGGAACTTATGGAGTGGACTGATTCACCATTCACCTTTATTAGTATAAAACTCCTATCCTTACTGTATGTACTGGCAGTATAAAGCCAATATTAAATACCAGAATCTTACCAAACTTTTATCCTCTGCATAAAGGCCTGAGCTGCAGGAAGGAGAGGGGCATTCCAAGACACATCTTTTAGGTAAACTGGGTGTAAGCAAGCGATTTCTTTGTAGCAAATTCATCAATTTACTTTCGGCATCAGAGCAAAAGGAGTCCACGTTCTATAAAGGAGAACAGATTACAATGCAGAACAGTTGTTTTTCAAACCGTGTAAGTACTACATGATCACAAACAAAGTATTTAGGACTTTGTTTTCTCATCATAATCCCACTAGAACTTTGTTTTATATCAAACCAATTTAGAAGACTGCTGCACTTTCCACGGAAAGAAATTTCACTGAATTTCACTGAATTTTTAGAGTTGGAAGGGACCATAGAGATCATCTAGTCCAACTCTCCTGCTAAGCAGGACCACCCAGAGCATGTCAGATCATGCCACTCACGTTCTTTTTATTGTTAACAAGAAAAAAATCCTTTTGTATTTCAAACTGTTTTTTCAGTAAGAAGTGCAAATGCATGAGCAAGACATGCTGTTTAGCACAGCTAGAAAATGGAAATAATAAAAAAATAAATGAAACCAGCAATCCGATACTAAAGGTATTCAACTGAGCAAGGCAGTAAATTTCAACTTTTAAAAGGCTTGACCCAAACTGTCCATGACAGGTTCCCTATTGACAGGTGCCACATTTTTGCTAACGAGAGAAGATTCGGTGGCACATCCTGAAGACAACGTTGGTCGAGTTGGATTAGACATTCAATAGGTTATACGGAGAGTCCTCAAGGAAAAGTGCACTAGCACCTTACTCCATCTCCTGCAAAATCCCCTCAAATTCAACATTATGTGTATTGTTTTAAAGATCTGTTAGTACTAACAGACTTTTCGGTGAAGAATGTAATGCAGCAGTAACTAAAATTAAACTATAAATCTACAGATTTACCTCTATCATACTTTTCAGTTCGTTAACCTTCTCTTGAAGATGGTTTTCCTTTGGACTGGCTGAGAACATGGAAAGATCTCCAGCCAACAGCGTAGGAATTTCTGATCTGAATTCAGATTGCCACTGGAGGTTGCTTGCAGAAATGAACGAACAAGGGACAACTATATCTTCAATAGCAAAGTGTCTGAGATCTGTCCAGATCTTTACTGCCACCAAATTATAGTTTTCATCAGATAAGTACACCATAGTAGCGAAACCTAAAAGCAAGAGAAAGTTTGAATTAAACCTTAAAACTTTAAATAAAGGTTGATCACTGCAATTTGTAGCTATAAAAAAATCACACGGGTCTTGAAAGAGAATTGGTAAGTATAGCACAGCAGCCTATCTGCACGGCAACAGATGTTTGATGCTTCATTCATATTCTACATATCTCCCTACTGATTACAGAAAACAATTTTAAGTCTGTGTTCCAGTGCTTAAAAACAATACTCCTGTGGTCCTCTGGTGAAGAGAGAGCTCACACACATGCACGATGCTACTTCTGTGGCTGCTGAACACAGACGTGAGAACCTACTTAGAATCACAGAATGGTTGGAGTTGGAAGGGACCTTAAAGATCATTGAGTTCCAACCCCCCTGCCATGGACAGGGACACCTCCCACTAGAGCAGGTTGCTCAAAGTCCCTTCCAGCCTGGTCTTGAACACTTCCAGGGATGGGGCATCCACAGCTTCTTTGGGCAACCTGTTCCAGTGTCTCACCACTTACGGAAAATAAAATAAAGCTGCTCTTGAGCTTGGATCCTTCCTTACTAAATTCTTCTTGAGCTAATAAACAAATAGTTTTTCTTCAGGAAAACAGAATTATCTACCAGCATATCATGGTGATGGGCTGTAGCAGCAGGTTTTCACAGGCCTTAGATGCAGGTACAACACCAAGATCATTTTGACTTTTGAAATAAAAAAAAAATAGTGCTTACTCAATGGGAGGACATGAATGTGGTCCACAACATACCTGTTCTGCTAACAGAAACTACAACTCCGACTAAATCAACTTCAGCACATGGTGGCTGAAAAGAAGGATCTGACAAACTGGTGAATTTTAGAGCCTTTCTTGGAAAGAAAATCTGTACCAGCATCTCCTGTGATACCTGAAGAAACACAAAATTTTTAAGTTTTTACAACACACTTACCTACACTGTGATACATTTTAATGATACATCTTTATGCAGTTAAAGCACTTACTGATAGTTGTAGATACTGAGTTTTCTTTGTTGCTGTTAATTGTATGTTAATTGAGTCTGATCTTCCTTTGAACTGTGATGTTAACAGCTGGTAGATTCTGAACCGACTGCCTTCCTTTAACAATGAACAAACATCTAGTAGTGGACGCCAGATACTCAGTATCACTCCTAACAATATGAAATTAAGATATATTAGCTGTGCAATACTAATTTGAAAGCTTTTAAACAAAAATAAATCAACAACACTCACTCCCACCCAAGAGCCCCAAACCAAAACCCAAATAAAACCTGGAACATTAACAGGCAAGCTGGAGTACTGTTGTGAAACTCTTCAAAACTATCTGTTATGTTGACCAGTTAACATGTTCAGATAAAAGTTATTCATAAGTTTCTAAGTACTAACCTTTATGTTTTTCTTGCTTTCTGTAGTCTACCACACATAATTTCCATACAGTAGACACATCTCTTTTCAAATAGCCGTTTTCTTCATGTTCTGCTGATTCTAAAGCCTTCTTGAATTCTTCCTGTATCTGAGTTTGCTTTTTATCATTCATCAACTGCCTGTAAGCATTCAAAGCTTTTAATTGGTCTTCACTGAGATATCCCTGTAACCAACAGAAAAAGTATTCAGTATCTTTTTTTATTAATTTTAAAAATCTTGACAGGATATTTTTGGTAGTCTCTTTCTTAAGTCTTCATCCCTTACAAGCAATTTCTTGTTCAACTGATACACTCCTAGGACTTGAAATGAGGTATGTTAACACAACAGTCTCAGCTCGTACTCAGCTGGTGCTCCATTGTCTAAGTACTACATTACACACTGTTCTTGCGTGATAATTGGTGAGAAGCCTGCTTAAGAGTGCATAACTAAGGTGAATATTTAATATAACAGGCATGCTTTTCTGTTTCATAAGAAATATCAGAAAAAACTTCCATAAGAAGAAGAGTTGCACCTCTCTGCAGGCTGCTATTTCTGAGCTGACAGTGATTTACACTAAAATGTATCAGGGGTGTTACCCTTCTGACCAAGCCTTGAAGATCCAGGTGCCTTTAGGTGTAGCACCACAGAATGCGTAACATTTTATCCAATAAAGTCACGGATCGTCTGGCTTTATACCAGGTAAGAACCCTGACTTGCAAAAGGCGAGGCATACATTTAATTTTTAACAACTAGCAGGGACTAGTCACCTACATCTTTATTAACAAAGGCATAAACACTTAAAAATTGTGAAGAATAAAAGTTGTGATGATAATGACAATATAATCATTCAAACACTTTAGTGAACTATATGCAAGAATAAACGTGTAAAACTCAACGCTTATGAGATGTATTTAGTTTTCATATATGCAAGACAAACCAAAAAATTACAAGTAATATTAACTTTTAATTGTGCTATATCCTGGATTTTTGTATCAAGAGAAAGTAGCATTCTGTTTTGCAATCCAAGATATTATGAACCTATTTCAACAAGCTTTCATAAAAAAAGTTTCAAAATTTTTGTTCTTCATTTATTTAGCAATAAGCATGCAGTAGAAAATCTCAAAAGGCAGCAAAAGTTATTATTAATTTACTGGTTGATTTTAGCAGGAGATACTAAATTGTAAATTATTCCACAAGCATTTCAAAATTAGCCCAGTAGGATCTACAGTTACCTCCATATAACCAGGATCAGATGCATTCTGAATTGCTTCATAAAGTTCTGCACCATCTTGCAAATTATGGATTTGCTGTCTTGTGACTATGCGTGATCTCGGTGTTCTGCTAGTTCTCTCTGGTGAAAAAAAAAGCCATTAAATTGAGTACAACCAAAACGCTTTAAAAGTGAAAGACGGACATCATTATGTAAGAGTGTTTGTGAGGAAAGATGCTCAGTCTTAGTGTTCAGCTCTACTGAGATACATCCTAAGCAGTGCCTGCATTGGGGTGAAATATTGCACTGTCAGGGCTTTGAAGAGAATGGAATTAACAGTTCTACAATTTTGTAGCACTTCCCTGAGCATCAGCTCAATGGTAATTTTTTTAGTAGCCTGGCTACCGATACATTCAGGAAGAGTTTCCTAGATATATGCTCATTGGCTTGGCTTTGCAGTTAAGTATTTTGTACTGAAAGATCTTGATAAATAGGAAGTAAAACACCTAAACCAATACAACACGAAAACAGCAACAACAAAGAAAACAACCCAACACCCTATCTCTGCTTCTGTATCACCAGAGAAGTTTTTGCCAGTTCCTTTGAACTCTTCTGTAAATGCCAAAAAAGCTTTTGTGTTCTTATTATATGTTCTGAAACAACGAAAGCTTTACCTTCATGCTTTTCATATTCTGCCTGGATTTTTGCAAACAGAGCTTCCAGTTTCTTTTGTTGATCCTCTGCATGCTTGGCAGCTTCCCTTTCTTCAGCTCGGCTGTTACGAAAAATGTATGAACCAGCTGACGTCTTTTCCATCCACTGAAATAAAAAGATTCAAACAAAACCCACCCTTTTTTAAATGTTTAACTTCAGCTTTCTTCTAATACTCACTGTTAAGCAAAAATGCTTTAAAAATTAAACAGGCAGTAGATCGTAAGTTCTTTCAGTATAATAGATAAAAGGAAAAACCCTACAGCATTGGTTGATAAATATTCACTTTAAAGATACACAGACAGAATGAAGCAGTAGTCAAAACTGCATGATTTAACAGCTGAAGAAACCATAGTAATAGGCATCACTGATGTAATTTAGAAGATAGCTGGATCCCACTGGTAGATACATTAAGATACCATCAAACTTGATGTTTAAAAACGTACCAGAACTGCATTCTACCCAATTTTTCTTTCCACATCAACAGTACTGTCTGTTTTAACATGCTAGATTAGATGCTGTAAAATAACTATCGTGTTGTTCTGCAGACCTTTTAAGCTTTTTCTGCCTGAAATGGTTCCGTAGCACTACAGCCTTGTCCACAACCCTGCCAGAACTGGTTTGCCTGATTTGAAGGGACAGGAGCCAAACAAAGAGGTCGCTGCTGCTGGAAGCGATCCCTTCCCTTCCTCTTTGCTGCACAGTCTCCTCTTCTCCCTGGCACTGCCTCTAGCACGCATCTGACCTCATCACACCACATCAGTATATTAATTCAACAGACAGCAGTTTGTTGTGGTGGTGTTTTGTTTTTAAATGTATTATTATTAGTTAGTTTGTTCTGGTTTAGTGAATTAGCTAAGCAACAGGATCAGGTGAGCTCCAGGTTTAGCACAGAGAAGCAGCAAGAGAGTATGATGAGAGCAGGATGAGGGAAGGTTGAAGGATGGATCCTTATGAGGCAGTAAATTGCTGAAACAGGCTCTGCCCACCTCATTAACTGCACGCCATGTATTTCCTACACTATTACCAGTTTGACACCTTTAATTAGGGTTACTGTGATTCCTACACTCCTTGACTCTTGAGGTAAAAGGAGAATGACAGCCCACATCTTCTTATAATTTTGCTATGTTTGAGTAGGAGTCTCAGTGTTTTTAAAAATAATAATAATAATCTACATCAGCACATCAATCTCTTGATACAGCGAGATACAAAGCACCACTTCCCCCCCCAGCCTGGAAACCACGTACTGCGATGCGGTTACCGATTATAGTCCCCTTTCTGGGGCCTAAATAAATGTTAGTTCTATCAGGCAGTTCACATAGTAAGTGCTGGAATTTCCTCCATTAAACTAACATTCTAAGTATCAAAGTAATGATCCAAACCAAATATTGCTATTACATTTGCAGAATGCATCCTACATCGACCAACAGTTCTATAATGCTTTAGAAAGAAAGCAATGAAAAAAAACCACAACAAAATCTGCCCTATATGTACATGCCAAGTGTAACATACTCTGGGAAAAGTTAACAAAATCTGGAAGTTGTGTCCTGGTGAAACTGTTAACATTAAGAGGATTGATTACTAAATAAAAATAGTTTCTTTTTGTAGTTGATATTGTTATAAAAGAAGATAGTTACAGTGAAGTCTGACCATATTTAAAATGTCGGGATATCAAATGGTATTTAAAAGATGTTCGTTCTATTTTACACCATAATCACATTGTCCTTTGAGTACTATTTTTAAGTAATAGATCTTATATAATATAGCCAGCTAGATGTAAGAAAAAGTAATATTACTAATGGTTATTAATATTTAACTTCTTTGCAGGGATATATATGTTAATGATAGAAAAAATTGGGTTTCACTTCTACTTGGAGTTGTAATTGTCAATGTTTTTTTCTCCTTTAAAACAGAAGTGCTGTGATTTTTAGATTCACTTATTTCTGGCTTTTTGAAGCTGAAAGCACAGCAAACCAGAAGATACTGAGCTCAAATTCAAATTCTTCCTACAGCAGAATACTCCAGTCCTGAAATATTAAATACATGCATGCTGCAAGAACCACTCCTGTTCATTTTACACATAATGGTACATTTTCTTAAATTTTTTAGCTCTTTATACTATGCCTGATTTGAGGAATGATGTAGCAATTAACTAATATAATTTAGATCTCATAGAACCTGTTAGATTCATAAAATACTTACACCATACCTGAATAGGGTAAGCTCTTTGAATAACCACATCAATACACCCCACTGCACCACCCTCACTGTAAAGCGATGACAAAGGCAAAGGGAAAGGTCTGGGGTCCCGATGAAATCCTAGTTTTGCATTCCATCGTGCACACCGAGTGCTGTTTGCTGAAATCTGAACAAGTTAAATGTTGAATGATAAACTGTCACTGGTAGGTTAAAAAAATATCCGACTTATTATATCTAAGGGAAAGACTATTTTCACACTGACCTCACTAAGCATATCACATCTTTGCAGCCGAACATACTACATTTCATGGTTTCTTTTCACATTAAAGAATGTATTTTAAACAGGAACTAAAAATTTGATGAGTTAAAATTCTCTAGGAAATGAGCATCTATGAGATAAGCCATTGCTTTTAGCAGAGGAGCAAAATTTTTATGCTGAAACTTCACCCAGCACTTTAATCATCCTCAAACAAGTCAAGACTCTCCTCCCCATGCTCACCCTCTGATAACCTGGTTTTCCCCCCCGCCATTCTTCCTCCAACTTCCGTATTGTCTCTGATGGATAACTACTTTTTCTAAGTTGGTGCTTAACCAAATTAAAGAGCTGAAACTGTCAAAACTCACAGCAAAACTTGGCAGAATTGTGTATTATAAACTTCTCTTCCAACCCTATTGAACAGTGTCAGCTGCCTTGGGTCATGTCTTACAAATCTGGTTATTAAACTTCGACAAAACTCTGTCTGTTCATAAAGCCCTGGCAAATTTTTTTCTGTTTACAAAACGTGGCTCAACTAAATAGCATCTATCACATCTCTCGGTCACATCCAGTCAAACTGAACTAATATTTTGGTTTACCTTTAACATAAGGGAATCTGGGGCTTCCAGTGGCGTACATCCATTCTGAGGGCCAACAAGTTCTGCTCCGTGCACTATGATCTTCTGACCAACAGTCAGCCTTCTTCTATGTAAGAAAGCTTGGAGAGGTGGATCCAGAAGAGCTCTAATCCCATACCAGCCATCAGTAACTTCAATTATTGCTGCTGCTTTTTTACTTTCCACATTCTTATTGCTACTGGTAGGAGATACAACGGTGTTTAGCAATATGATTTTAGAAATGCACAGTACAAGTGTTTTACCTGCTGCATCATCTCTTTCTGTTATTTTTTTGATTGCTGATCGTTTACTTTTATCAACTTCCAAATCGTACCTACAAAAAATAATTCACAATGCTTTGTTAAAGCTAACAAAATCCATCACGTTGATTAAGCAATAGTTTTCTACAATTGCTTTTAAGGAAAATCAATCTACGTGATTAAGTACGACTGTAGCCAAGCAAGTTATCTAAATTTTTGCAAATAACATGCACTACATTTTTAATATTGATATGCATAGGTTTAATAATATAAGCATTATGATAAACAGCAAATGCAAGGCAGAGGTGCTTATTTTTGTAGTATTATGAATTAGAAAGCACACAGTACCACAAATTACAACTCCAAATACATTGCTATACACATACCTATATTTCAACTGCAACAGCACTGTTTCTGGTGTCAAACATCTGTTTGCAAATTCGTGTGGAAAAGATACTTCCATGGCTGCCAGTTTCCATACAATCCACCTATAGTGATTGTAAACCCAGGCCTCTGTTATTAGCTTGGGATCCACACCAGGGGTGTCACAGAGGGCTCTGCAGATAAATTGTTAATAAATTAACCTGAAATCCACTGTGAGTTTTTCCTTGCCTATTTTCCCCTAGCATTCAGTGTATATACACAGGCAGCATTAACAAAGGAATATTTATTACAGTGAAAACAGGACAGTTATATTCCATAACCTGATCTGGTTATGGAAGTTTTGTCCTTATACACCCTGGCAGCATGAACTTGAAATGGAGACTTTAGAGCCCTAGCAGCAGCTCCAGGGACAGGCCCCGTCTGCTTCATGCAGTTATACACAGAGCATGGAGGGACAGAGGTGACCTCTATTCCCTTCCAGCCCTGGAATTTCCCGTTTCCTTGATGAGTTCATTATAATCAATCACCCTCTAATTCCCAGTTTCTAGAGTTGCAGTTTAAGTGTTTTCTTTTTGAGGTTTTTTTTTTTTTTTTAAGCATGCACGTGGACAACACATTTCAAAGAACTTCCAGTTGCTACTAAAGAACTTTCTTCTCTCCATTGAGTGACCACTCAAATGAATTTTCATTCCGTGTGGAGTCCAAGCTTCCAAGTTGTACCATCATGACCCACATGAGCTGGGTTGGAAACTCTTTTTTTTTCTAGCTCTCGGAGTCACTAGGAAGGCTATTTTCTTTCCAGAGGAAGAGAAAGAATTAGACCAGAGATTCAAATAGCTAAGCCACTAGACTGATTAGAACACAAGATAAGTCCTATCAAAAAGTCAATTTCCAACTTGTCAGAAAGCCTCGTGAAGATTTTAAGGAACTGTATTGCAGTTGAGCGAACAAAAGAGACAATTTAAAAGCCAAAAAATCATATATAGGAAGAAAAAAAGCAGGTATGACCATCAAATTGGTTAGATCTCTTCTATTGTACTAATAATTAATCTCAAACTTTAGGAGATACTCTGTAATATTTTGTGAAGGATATTGCAATTCAGGAGTTAATCTTGAACAGAATTTCGTCTTTAAGATCCTAAACACAGATGACTAAATGAAGAAATAGATATTCTAGTTGACAGAGACTCAGTTAATATACTTAAAAAGATAAAAAGACTGATTCAGCTAACCAGAAGTATTTATTCTCAGCCAGATGCTTTAACATACAATAAACCCAGACACGATACAGGAATTGAAGGCAACCTCTTGGAGAACAAACGCTACAAATTGCTGGAGAGCATATCTGGTATTCAGATCTGGTCAACACTGCCACCCAGAGCAGGTTCTGACACCAAAACCACTGTGGTTCTTTTGGGATATAGAATAACCCAGAATGTATGTTGGTGGTTTCTCTCTACTGTTTCTGAAAAATGAATGTGGAGAAAACCATCTATCTGATGGCCTGACCACAGAATCAGGAGCACATCTGAAAATGATTATTAAGACAAGCTGGCTCTGTAACAAGAAGTTGGACTGTCTACAAAGCCCAACATTTGGCACATCTAGGCATAAGATGTTTTATGCAAATACTTTAATACCTTTCTAAGTCACAGGAAAATTGTGTGAAATTAATCAAGATTACCTCCAACATGCCTAAGCCGCAGACTGCAAATACACTGATCCAGAGTTGGATGCTTTGTTCCCAGAGATCTACTGCTTCTTGCCAAAAGCAACCTCAAACCTCATGTTTCCTATTAATTTGTGCAGTGCCTTTGCTCATCAGCCTAGAAACAGCAGTTTTATATGAGAAAAGCGACCAGCATGCTTTCTAAAATGCACACAACTCCAGAACACTGGAGTAGGCAGGAGGCCCTGCACCGTAACTGCACGTGGGTGAACATCCCAGACAGTCCTTGATGCATCTGCCATAAACGCTTTGTAGGAACGTTTCATCTAGCAAGGTACATCCCCCAAACATTCAACAATCGTGTCATCACTGGAGGGAAACACAGAATCAGGGATGGTATTGCTAATAGCAAAATACTTGCCAAAAAAAACCCACAATCAATTTTAAAGACTGCTCTGAGACAGACTTGGTTTCCTGTCAAACACAGTCCCAATAACTTCTAAACAAGTGGGAGACACCAGGGTGATTTGGAACAGCCAACACAGATTCACTAAGAGCAAATCATGCCTAACCAACCCAACTGATTTCTATGATGAAGTAAGTGGTGCTGTGGGAAGGGGAGGGCAGTAGATGTTGCATATGTTGGACTGTAAGAAGTTGTCAAAGCCCTTGCTCTTTATCACAAAATTGGTAAGATAAGGGGTGAATAAGTAGATTAAGCGGGTGGAAAATTGGCTGGGCTGCTGAGCATAAAGAATTGCGATCAACTATACAGTCCAGCAGGTGGGAAGTAACTAGTGGCACCTCTCAGGTATCAATACAGTGTTGTTTAATGTCGTCATTAACAACCCAGATGATGGCATCAAACACACTTGTGGCAAGTTTACAGATGACAGCAAATTTGGGGAAGTGGTTGACAAACTGTGGGGCAGGGTTGCTATTTAGAGAGACCTGGACAGGCTGGAGAAACAAGCTGCCAGGAATCTCATGATATTCGACAAAACCAAGTCTTGCACCTGTGATGGAATGACAACCCAAGGTTGGACAGCAAGATGACCACGAGGCAGCAATGTGTCCTTGCAACAAAGCAGCACAAAAACATCCTGGGCTATATTATGAGCAAAGACAGGACAGCAGTGATCTTCCTCCTCTCTTTAGCACATGAGCCTGCACCTGAAGTTTCTGTCCAGCTTTGGATTCACCAGGACAAATATGCTGATATGGTGGAGCAAACCCCGCAGAGGGCCACCAGGGTGATCCTCCCTGCTAAGCTCTCGGGGGCTAAGCACATGACATACAAACTAAGAGAGCTGGGCTTGTTTGAACTAAAGAGAGATTTAAGATTTAACTTAAGACCTTATTGCTGTATACAACTACCTGACTGGAGGATTAAGAAAAGACAGGGACAGACTCTTCTCAAAAGCACACGATGGGATGAGAGGCAACAGATACAAATTGGAACATGGAAAATTCTAATTGGAGATAGCGGTTGTTGGTTTGGTTGGGTTTTTTAAACTGTAAGAGTGGTCAACTGGTGCAGGCTGTCCATAAAGGCTGTGTGGAATCTGTCCTTAGAAGTGTTCAAGACTCAGCTAGACAAGCCCCCAAGTAATTAATCTAATTCAAAGTGTGTTGAACAGGGGCTTGGACTGGATGACTGCCAGCGGTCCCTTCCAGCTTTAACTGTTCTATGATTCTGTAAACTCCTACACTTGACTGATCTTCACGGAGTAGTTGTTGGGTATGGATACAGAACATCTCCAGTTCTCCCATGATGAACAAATATTGTTGACACCAAGACCAGTTTCCAAAGTCACGGCAATGACTTTGGCATGAAAAATGTTTCACAAAGTCATGTGGGAGAAGCTCTTAATGATGCTTTACTTCTGCAAAGAGCAGAAAGCAATTTTTTTAATGAGGAAGTACAGATTACAATGTTGAAGCACACATCTTGTAACTAGTCAATTTTTCCCATATTGGATTACTCACACCAACTTCAATAATTCAAACTTCCAAACAAAAGCAGTCCTTGACCCTGGAACAGATCTATCTCTGTCACACTTTGGTACTGGGATGCAAATGTTATAAATCTCTTGAATTCTGATACTGCATAGGTTGGCAATGCATGCTTGACTACAAATACTACTCAGATACAGGCCTCTGCCTTGAGTGTTTGTGTGAACGTGTACCAACAGTGACACTGACTTGAAAAAAGAGCACCTCAAATTTATGAAGGAAATCAGAAAATAATGGTTAGGTATTTTCTGAAGTTTTCCTGGAATAACAATACACTGGTTGTTCCTTGTTCTGTTGCACATGCTTTTGATGAAGTTATAATGTACAACCTCGCTTACAGTAAAACAAAACACAGTTTTAATGAAAGCATTTAGGAAAGATGTACTCAACACAAACACTTTTTTACAGCTCATCTTAAATGACCTGCAAAAGGAAGGACAGAAGGACCAGGAACAATGCAACAGCAATGGTTGTTTATGGTTGGTTTTTTTTTTCCTTCTTCTTACATATACTCAAAAGAAAGCTTGAATGAATAAGCAAGTTTTACTACTGCAGTCTTGGCTTCCTTCAAACCATATGTCAGCTTTTAAAAAGTTATACTGAAAAAATACATTTTCAGCCCTGTCCTGCCAAAGAAGCCCTAAGCACCTCCCCAACCAACCTTCATTCCCATCAATAAACTCTAGAGCCCAACAGAAATAAATCCTTTTCCATTTGAAATAAAAAAATCAAAACCTATTAATGGTCACTAAACAAAATGTTAGAGTGCTGAATTAACAGAAAACACTAATACTTTTCTAGACTATATACACTGCTGAAGAATCCCCCGAAAATTTCTAAATTGACTTTGTATGCTTTCTTTAAAGGTCAGTGAAGATCAGTAACAACATTAGTCTACACAGTAAATTTACAGCCCTACAGTATCTTTATTTGCAGTAACAAAGATGTACTAAAAACTGCACAGAAAAAAAGAAGTCAGAGGTTTAAAAAAGATCACAAAGATTTACTCTAGGGGACAGAAGAATCACTAACTAATGAATAGCATACTTGCCTCAAGTACATAAGTAATAGTACCTGTAAAACTCCTTTTTTCCAGCTTTTCCCTCATCTGTAGGTATTAGCCAACCTCCATCAGCAAGCTGTATCCCGTTTCCAGCTAATAAATACTCCTTACTGAAAAAGTCTTTGATGAGAAACTGGAAAGATTCTGCGTTTGTGCTGTTAACTTGTACACAATGTTTTGAAACGCCGTATGTATAAAGCTGCAAAAAATCAGATGAAAAAGACAAAATAATGACAATACAGCAAGAATTCAGCTAAGTATTTTTATATGTAATGTTATAAATTCAAATAGGGTGAGACAACTTTTGCCTGACATTATCATTTTGTAGGCAATCTAAGCAGAATGGAGGAATTCCCAGCAATTATTTTAGCAGAACAGCAGCATCACAATGTGCTTTAAAAGTGTTTAAAAGAATTCAATAGGTTAGTACCTTCACTGTGTCAAAAGCAAGAGGCTTTTGATATAGACTTACACAAGCTTAAGTTTTAACTGTTGTCTTCAAAAGCTCTTCATGTGGGTTAAAAGTCAATAGCAACTATAATTGGTGGATTTTTTCCTTATTTGATGCTTCTCTTGTTTGATTGTAAGACTACAGAGTCCATTATTATGACTGTTATTATTTGGAATAGTCTTAAAAACTGTGGCAAAGCTTCTTAAAAACTGTAGCAACTGGTGTAACAGCTACTGTAAATACTCATCTCAAACCCGAAGAATGTATCTATTCAAAAGCTACTGAGTTTTTGTTTGCTTGTCTTAAGGACCAGAGCCTGGGAAAGACACGCAGTAAAAAGACATCAACATACCTCTTCTGTAGAATAAAAACTCGGAGATTTCTCTTCTACTGCAGTTTTCAGAGAGATTCTATTTCTTCCTGTTGTTTTAATGACATAAAGACTGCCTGGCTGTGAGCTAATATTTTGCCTGTACTTCTTTTTAATTCTCATTTCCTGCAGATCTCTGGCACAGCGGAGATTTGTCATCATCTTGTTCATAGCTGCAAAAAAACCCAACCAAACACCAAACAACACAAACCATGAAAACCTTTTTACAGTAGATATCGACTTAAGATCTACAGTCACACTATAAAAGCAGATTCAGATAAGCGTATTTTCTAAGCCACTCTAAATATTCAAAGTTTAATGCATTTAAAAAGCAGAGTTTACTGAAGATATTTAAATAATATCTATATGAAATTAATGATATGAAATGAGTAAGAGTATGTAAGTCCCTGAACTAAACTTAAATCCACATATTTTTCTCCCCAGACTGAACTCTATCTTCACGGAAAACTCCAAATGAACAGAAATTAGTTCATGATGACTACGAAGTCCGTAATCTTGAGATTTTGACCTGTAAATACGGGATCTAATTCTGCAAACGTTCATGCACCTGTTCAAACACACACCATGAGTCCTTCTGAAAAAAAAATCCAGATTATTTGATTGTAATAGTTACAGAAATCACACAGACTGGAACACTCAAGAGAGCTCAGAAGGCATAAGCCCACATGCTAAAATCATACAGTTGAGCATTTAAACTGCCTCTTTGAAAATGACACTATCAGCCTGTTACAGGCTGTTGTAGGTTAAGCCTACATTTTAATTAGAAAACAGAATTACAACAACCTTCTATAAAAGTGAATGAAGTATAGCAAGGGTAGTCTTTAAGCTTCCTAGAATATTTTACTTAATAGGCAGAGAAAATCAAGTATCAAATGAAACATAACCCTTCTTGTTTCTTAAGCACTGTGTGAAAACAATTTTTTCATGTTATTAGTTAACTTTGGAGATGAACTGCGTACGTTTTATAGGAGTGCAATATAGGCTATTAGGAAAATAATTATTTGCTAATTTTCCTGCCAAAAAGAAAAAGCTTAAAAAGAAGCTTCTTTTTATTTAAAAAAAGAAGTCTGGCAGAACATACAAAACCCTTCAAGGTTCAATTTTGATGTTCACAATTCTGGTATTCACAATAGTTAAGTGACCAAAATCTGAAAATACCTAAATTGCCATTTTCTAGGTCAGCGTCTGCTGCGTCCTGGATGCAAGACTGGTGATCTTGAGGTTCAGTAACACTTTGTTCAGTTGTGATCTGATTTAATTCTGTCTCCTCAGTCATATTTTTGCTGATTGGCGAGTCACATCTTTTGCTGCTGCCTTGTTCACCTGTAGAAAACGTCAGCTTGGTTTTGAAGGGGGGAATAAAAGTTTTAGCAGTTTTGCCAGATTTGTACAAGCTTCTTGTTTCTTCACTCTCTTTTGCTGAGGCCTTGCACGGGGTAGAAACTCCTGAAGTTCCTGAGGACTGCCTGAGTGCACAGTGCTGAAAAATGGCAGGTTTGGATTTGAATCCTTTGAAGTCTTGATCTGGCAGAGTAAGGGTAGGATTCCTCACTTCTTGTCGTTCTTTAGTAGCCCTACAGAGATGAAAACACTTAAACATACAGATTTCAGCTTCCTGACAAAAATCTTGGTCAGGATTTTGATATTCTTAATTTAGTAACACAACTTTCAACACTAATAAACACTAATAAAACCGCAGTCTCTGACATTTTAAAAACTCAATACTCAATTTCTATCTGTCCAGAAGAGAAATGCAAGTGTAAAATTTGTTTAGCATCTCACTGGTCTACTGCAGCAATGTGTTATATGGTACTTTAATATGTTTATTTTGAAGAAAAAATATTACTCTTTTATAAAGTTATATATATTTTTAAAGTTATATATAACTTTTATGAAGTTATATAAAGGGTAGCAAATTATTAGCGTATTTTTTTAAAAGTTACAAGGGCCTGTAAGGTTTTAAGAAATTGCATTAGAAGAACTCTAAAATATATTACAAATTTCTCACCCGAAAGGTTGACAAGTTATGGGTTTTAAAGGGACATGGTACATAAATTTTCTTCTGTCTTTGAAAATGCCTGTAGGATAATTAGAAAAAAAAAAGTATAAAATTATTCTTTGGCAGCAACTTACAAATTCCATTTAAAACTTTCTTTAAATCATTGGCTTTATGCTTAGATCAGATTTAGAACAGCATTCAGGAACCAATATACTGCTTGAACCAATATATTTGATAAATCCTTCTACTGAATTCTAGGTGAGAGCATCCAGTGCTTAGAAAGAAGTAGTTCCTTAAAGAACCCAGCTTATCCCATAACCAAAAGCTGTTGCCAGAATAGCATTATCCTAATACCCTAATCACTAACTGGCTTCACATAAAGCATCAACTCAGACTTTAAAACCTTGATTTGACTTTCATAAGCCTCCATAATATTAGCTCAAAATATTAAAAGCATCTGTAATGTAGACATCCATCAGTAAGCATATTCTTCAAAAATTACAGGATGAAATTACCTGCACCTTCTCATTTTCCTGTAGCTACAGTTTTTAATTGAGAAGTTACAGGTCAATAAAATATATTCTTCCTACTGAGACTAGAATTCGTGACATTTAGGATTGTGAGAAACTGGACAAATTCCTACTGAGCTAGAAATGAAATCAGAATTCTTGTAGAAGTGGTACACTGTAATATATTTAGATTCTACACAATAAGGTATGTCATTAATCATGTGATTTCAAATCAGCAGAGACCTTACCATAGCAGCTTCCCTGAATTTCCATTACTATGTTGATAAAAGTAGTTAAGCCATCTTATTATATGTTAGTTTACTGGAAATTGAAGTATTCGAAAGATAACAACCGACTTCAGGCTATGCCTTAGAACAGAAGACAACTAAAATTACCATCAGGGGTGCTTTTCGAAGCTTTCAAAGACCGGAGGGAGTTACTTGTTCTGTTAAATTCAAGCAGAAGCTGTCTTTTAATTGGAGGTTCTCCTAGGATAAAACCACAGATTTTTAAAAGTGATGTTCCTTTTTTAATTCAGTTTCTTACCAATTTATAATTTCTAAATAAGAAGTCAGAGCAAGCAGAAGTAGCAAGTTTTCAGATCACAAGTCTCTATTAAATGGCCTTTTTGAACAGAGCTGCTTCAACACAATTTGCCAAAGTTTCTTCTGTACAGAATGACTGCATATTGTGTTACCAAGAATGATTTCAAGACTTCATATAATGAGGTCTGTTTCACAATTGTTGTGGTAATCGGGTCTGTTCCGTCCAAATCCAAATTTGTGAGACCTTAAGTTATCAAACATATTCAAGACAGTCTGTCTCAAAGTGCACCACAGTGGACTTCAGTAGTACAGCTCAGCTGCACCTGCTTTTGTACTTTAAGTAATCAAAGAGTCCCTATAAAATTCTAAAAAAGCATGTAACACATCTTTTACAGGAACTGTAACTAATGGTATGGTTCAGCTGTGTCACAGTTGATTCAAGTTGGACCAATGGAGAGCCATCTGCCTTTCACACCTCCCCAAACTTCCCTGCACCAGCCTGCTCCACCTTTGTGCCTGAACTTGCACAGCTGGGCAGCCACTCTGTTGCCATCTACCCTTCTATAAACAGTTTCAGCTGGCCAAGGGCCCTGCCCAGGTTTGGGCAACTGTGCAAGCATTAAGTGCCAACACTTTGGCCCCGAGACAGGTCCATTTTAGATGGTAAGAAACTGCCCCTCTAGACCAACAACTACTTTTCATATCAGACTAGCAATCCCGATACAAGTGAAACACTGTCCTCACCTACAAGGCACAAAAAGGTGAAAATGGAAATACTAGTGCTTGTTTTTCAATGAAAAAACACTAGATTTGTGCAAAGAAAAAAAAAAGGAAATTTGCTGAGAAAAAAAAGAGCAGTAGCTTTCTTCCATAGCTTTATGATAAAAGCAGCAAAAGCTGCACACCTTCAAAATTACTAATCAGAAACTTAGCGTGTACTGTGCATTTAAGGCTGGAAAGGGTGGATGAACTATTGCCTGCAGCAAGAAGAATTTTTCTCATTGACTCTTAGAAAAAGAACTTCAACTTCTAGATGATCTAAAAATCAATGTGATGTGCAAAAAAACCCCCAAACAACCCATCATGCAGAAATATGGAGCTGAACATATGTAAGACAAAGACCTACCGAGTGAGTTTTTTTCATCAAAGTGCCTCTTCCCAAAGGTCTTAGTTGGAAAGTTTTTATCCAGCCTGCCACTGAAGGACTGTGCAGCACTAGTTTGTACTCCAGAATCAGAAAGCTCGTCTTCCATAAAAGCTCTTGCACTTTCTACAGCTTCCACTTCCAAGTAATTTTTTGGAGTTTGGAGAAGATTAATATTCATTTCTGCTTTAGCAGTACCACTGCATGAAACCGCATCAGACTCTCTTTTCATCCCCAGATTCGGCTGCCCTTTCCCAAAAGACTTAGTCTCCTCTTGCTGCAAGTTATTTTTAGATAATGTTAACTGCTTGTTTTTCTTACTATGTGGTACGTACTCAGGCATCGTAACATGGTGAGTGCTCGGGGAAAACTTCATTTCCTCAGGGTTGATGCTTTTTAAGTCAAAGTTTTCATTGCAGCTTTTCTCAGCTTTGGATTCAGAGACCACTTTATCAGTTAGAGGACTCTCATGCCGAACACCCTCTTTAATTGATCTAAGTTGATCTGTAATGCAAAGCCCACTGCTTAAAAAGTCATCAGATTCTTTTAAAAATGCCTTTGCTTTTCGATAGGCATTTTCAGAGACTGTTACCTGCTTTCCACTTGCAGTGCTGAACCCAAAACCTGGATGTGAAATCAATTCAGTGCTGGCATTTTCTTCCGCTTTTGATAATGCTCTCTGCATTTTCCTAGGAACTACTTCAGTCTGCATTTCAGCCTTTTCAACATCTTCCTCAACTAAATATGCTTCTTGTGTGTGTGAAGAATGATCACCTTCCATTTCAGAAAAGAGCTGTCTGGCTTTCCTGAGTGACTCTTCTGATAGTTGTACAGGCTTTCCACTTGCTGTACTAAAAAATCCAAGATTGCTCCCAGAAGAATCTGCCTGCTTTACCTGCTTATCTGGAACAGGCAACTGCCCCAAAAGCTTAATATTCTGCTCAAAGCATCGCCTCTGAGAATTTGGAATGGACTTTGCACCTACAAATGTGTTTGTATCTTGGTGACCATTTTCACTAGCACTTGCATTTACTTTAACGAAATGGGATGCAGCTGAATTAATCTCGTCACTTCTTGCAGCATTTATAAACTTAGCAGAATTAGGACACTTGGCATGAATGACGGAAGACGAATTTCCAGCAATTTCTGTTTGATTAATTCTTGAGTTAGCCTCAATTTCGTATTTTACAGATTCACTGTAGTCTTCTTGAAACATCTGTCTGACTCTTGCTAACGCACTTTTCGAAACAGAAACTGCTTTACCTTTTGCTGTACTAAACACAGTTTGTTTCATATCATCCTTTTGATTTTCAACATTAAGGGATGTTTCTTTTAAGCTGGTTAAATTAGTTTCACCTTCAGGAAGGCTGGCTAGTGACTGGCGTTGGCCAGCATTAACTATGGTGTCTGTGAAGCAGTTTGTATCGGCACAAGGTTCGTTTAAATGTTCCAAGTCGAATTCCTTACCGTCACAGTTCCAATGAGAGGAGCTACTTTTTGAAGTTAAAAGGAGGGATTGATTAGATTTATTGTTACTATCCTCAACAAATAAAGTAGTTTTTGGATCTCCAGGCACAGAATGATCTTGAAGGCCATTTGATACCTTTATTAAATGCAAAGACACAGCAGAGCGCACAGGAAAATCATGTATATTTTGTGAATCATCTCTCTTTTTTGCTGAGTATTCCATCTCTTTCTCTGCAAACAGTTTTGCATCTTCAGAGAAACAAGTTCTACTCAAAGCATCACTCTCCTGTCCAGGAAGAGATTCCAATTCCGACTTTCCAGGTCTGACATCAGCTTTTTTATGTGCATATGAAGTTACCAAACTTCTTTCACAAGCTTCACCTAGATTAACAAACCTATCTACTTTAACAGTACCAAGAATCGCAGCGTGTTCAATGGGACTGCTCTCTATTGTCTGCTTAAATTGACCTCTAGATCCTTCAGGAACAAGCTTTTTATTAAGTTTTTCTGGATCACACTGGACGATGCTTTCACTACATAAATCACGGCCTTTGACACACTTTTTATCGCACTTCCTTTTCTTTAAGGGGTTCTCAAAATCGTCGTTATGTTCCTTTCCTACATCAATGTTTTCTGCAAAAAATCGTTCAGCTTTAGCCAAAAATCCATCAGGAATTGTTATTTTCTTGCCACTAGCAGTATGAAAACCAGTCAGGCAACTCCCTTTCACTTCATTTTTTTCAACATCCACCTCTTGCTCAAAATGTATTTGATGATGATGGTAAGAACCTATTTTTATTCTGCTTTCATTCTCTAACAAGTCCTTATCATGGGTGGTGTCATCTCCTTCCACAATTTTATGATCTGTCTTTTGTTTATCAGAGTTCTCAAAAACATTTACATGTCTTTCTCCACATTGTGCATTGAGCAAGTGTAGAGGATGATCCAAAGCCGCATCAGAAATGGATGTATCACCACCAGCTGGAGCCTGACATTTTTGTGACAAGCGCTCATTTTCCTCTCGGTCTTCTCCTTTCTGATTAGGAGACAGGTTTTCCATTTCATCTGATAGGCTTAAACTATGCTCTTCTGCAGCTGTAATAGCATCTCCTGGACACGTTACCTCTAATGAGTCTTCTTGCAAACTACCTTCAACTTGGCAATCTCCTCGATACAAAAACCGTTTGGAAGTTTTATAATTCTGGTTATGTTTTTTAATGGATGATAGATCACTGACGATAGTGTTAGAACTACTGAAATTAACATCTTCATTATAATTTATTGATCTTTTTGATTGGTTTTCTGTATCTTCCTTCAATGGTGTACTAGTATTTTCCTCATTTTTTTCCTGCACCTGGTGGAAAACAGAACCTTTGTGGGAAATGGCACCTGTGCTTTTGAAATCTGAAACACAAACCGTTTTTCCTTTGTTTTCTTTTGTCTGGTATCTCACAAAATTACAGTTGGAAGGCACGTGCCCATTTGAACTGCGACATCTAGTACTAGTTTCAGAAGATTGAAACAAATCGTTATCATCCTCCAAGTCCCTGAAGAGCTCTGCAGATCTGGTCAAAGCCTCCTTAGAAATATTTATTTTTTTACCTGCAGCTGAAGTAAAGCCTACAAAATTAGAAAAGCTGCCCTGTTTAACTACTGGAAAGCTTCCATCAGACATTCTGCTTTCATTTCTGCCTAAGTTATTAAAAGTAACCTTTTTGTCATTTTTATGGAAAACCACTGCGTTTTCTTTTTCATATTCGACCACTTTTTTGTCTTCATTTATGTCTTCCTGCTTAGTAGAGTACCTGCCATTTTTCGCTTCATCTTCAGATTTAAAAGTACTACAAAAATCAGCATCTTTCCTTGTTTCAGAAATATTTTCCATATTTGTTGTTCCACACGTTTCTACAGCTGCAACCTGCTGAGCGACACGACTTGGTATCATGTTATTTTGCTTTCTAAACTGTGTAAATTCAAACTGACTACCTGTTTCTTCCAGGATACTGGACAGTTCAGCAACTTCAGCTTCTTGGCTTGCTGTCAAAGTTTGATTTGTATCTTGCAAGGATTGTTGACTTCTAGGAAAGCTTTTACACAAGCCAACTTTATGTGGAATAAACTGGGTATGCCTGGGCTCAAGAAAACTTGTCTGTGAATCTAAAGAATCAGATAAATCACTGCCTAACTTGCTTTCCGAATCTGAGAAAAACGTATTCTCCTTTTTAACTTGATTTGAAAAATTTCTGACTCTTTCCATGGAAGAAGCTTCAACGTATTCATTTTCAATATCTTTGAACAGCATTCTGCCTTTTGCTACGCTGACTTCAGAGAATTTAATCTGCTTATTGGAAGCAGTCTGAAAGCCACCAAAGCCCGGATTCAGACTGCCTGCATTTCCTGATGATTTCCCTTTATACTTTAGATTCTCCTTTGATTTTGTGCTGGAAGATGTAGATGCTGCTTTCTTATCTTCTTCAGAAATTACTTCATTTAAAGAATTATCATCTATACAACCTAACAATTCTTTAGCAATCTTTACAGCTACATTATCCCAAGCAGCTGATTGAGTGCTTTCATTGTTTTCAACTGATGCTGGCTCTTGATTGTTGGCTACAGCTTCTGAAAAGGCAGCTGAATCTGTTTTGTCCCTTTGTTTTAATCCAGTATTATAATTTTCTGAACGCTTTATTCCCAAAGGTTCAAGCACTTCTCTACAGTCAGCTACTGACAACTGGTCTGTAGAATGCCTTTTATCAGTTGGTATTTTATTGCAACCATCACTAGTGACTCCACTCATGCCAAAGTTGATCTGACTCAAAGTATTATTGAAACTGCTGTTCATCATAGATGTAGTGTCATAGTGCGCATCATCGCCCCTAGCAGCGAACTCAACTTGTTCTTTAAGGCTCCGAGGTACAGTAGCTCCATCATTCACATTAGCACTCATACACTTGTCTTCCTTGCCTTTCGGGAGCAATCTGGAACGCTTTCTTGCCATTAGGGATGCTGAAGTTAGAACTTTACGTTTTATGTTTGAAATTATTTCACTGTTTAAGGAATCCGTTTTGTCTTCTTTCTGTATATTAGATACTTCTAAGCAGTTTAATGATGTAGGGGGTTGATCCTCTCTTGCATTTTCCCCCAAGATTCTCAAGTCTTGTTGCTTTAGCCTATTGTTGAAGGAATTATCAGATGAGTCATCTGTTGTATCCATTTTTAAAGCACAAGTGCTGAAACTATTTTCCTTGATATTCAACTGTAAATCCTTTCTCTCAGCAAGAAGCAAGCAGTCTGCAAGAGAAGACATTACAGAATAAAACATGTCAATAAAATAGTTCTCATTTATATAAACAAATGCAAATTCAGATTTTTATAAAACTTTGCCCATAAGATCATTTCTACACCTGCTTAACACTGGTACCATAAATAACACTTCTGTTCTCAAATGTGAACACCCTGTCAAGACTGGAGATCTGTTTAATCCAATCACATTCTAATAGCCAGAAACAAGTGTGTAGCCTGCACTATCAGTTAAAAAAACCCAAAACAATCAATTTTTAATTGTAATGAAATTTGAAGAGATGGGCTTCCATTCCTTTTGTCTCTAAAGATTTGTTTCAAACTTAAAAGAGAAGTACCTAAATTCCCAATATTAAGTAATTTTAGCAAGAACAGTTTTTAAAAATATGAGTATGTGCTTGCTTTCAGAAACAGATACACAGTCTTAAACACCCTAATTTTAGAAAAGTAACAATACAACTTCACCATTCTTTATGATTTTCTAGAAGCTATCACCTCAGGATGGCCCTTGACACTATGGATGTCTAAACAGCATTGGCAAAGATAATTAAGCTCATCAATTAGAATAATGGTTCAAGGTGCAAGTTTTTATTCCAGAAACTAACTTGAGACTAAACCAGTGCCAGACTATCTGAAAATAATGCTATTCTGTCACTATTATTATAACAGATCAATTTCATATCTCGATTCCCAAACTAGTCAGTTGCAGAGCTAATTTATCACAAACACAAGATTTTACAGGATTTTATCTGAAACATTTATGTAAAAGGTTCCTAATAAATAAATACAGAATCCTCCACAAGTGATGAAAAGCTTAATAATATACCTTGCTCACCAACACTGGCCACGTGACAACCTTTAAATTCACACCAATCAGATTCTGAATGTGGTACCACAGGATGTACAGGCGATTCAGAGGTTACTTCTTTCTGTATTTTTTCTTCTTGATACAGTAAAGTATTATTTATTGTATAAATAAATCTCTTGGATCTCTTTCTCAAGCTGGATAACATATTTAGGCTTTTAAAGCCAGACTTTGCAAGCGTATTTTCACTATTTGTTAAATGTAGGTCATTGCAATTATCTGGAGATGTAGCACTACATACAAGTGGGTGAGACAGAACATCAGTTACGACAGATTTAGAAGTTGTTTTTAAATGCTTGGAAAAGCTCCCATTGTAGACTACAGAATACTCCGTGACATTTGTCCTTTCAATTAAAAAAGAGTTACAGTTTAAGAAGCTCATTTTGGAAGCCTTCTCAGCTGCACATCCTTTTACTAACTTAGGATCTTGAACACTCAGAGACACTGACTGTACTGGAGTTATTTCCGATGTTGGTTTGTTTTCAGAATTTTTCACTTCATAGCACTTTTCTGACAAATTGACACTCAACAGCTTTTGTGCTCTTATCAAGCCTGAAGTATTCAGTAACGATGTTTCCACAGCATCATCTTGGGTCATTAGTACAGACTTCTCTTCTAAATTTTTCTCTCTACATAAGTCAGAGGGTGGAGAACTACATAAAGACATTTCCAAGTGAGTTACATCAAGATCAGATAAGTTCAGTTGAGACCACTGGCTTGAAGATTGCACATCTTCTTTCACAGGCTTCTCATTCTCAGATGACTTGGGTGTTCCATAACCTTGCACATCTCCTGCAACCCTAAGTGACTCCAACTCCTTTTCACGTCTATCTTTACCATTCCCTGTATTTTCATCTGTACTTTGGAGTAAAGAATCCTTCATTTCAATACAGTGGCTTTTTTCAGTCCAGCTAGTTGTTTTCACTTCCTGTGAAATGCCGGGCTTTCTTCTAACAGGCTGCACAGAAGGAACATCCCCCTTTCCTTGTGCTTTATCTGTGTTTATTTCGTATTTCTCTACCGCATCTGGAGCACATGGTGTCAGCAGGAGAGTTCCATCGGACTTGGCAGGCATGGTGAACGTATCTTCAAAGCTATTCATCTCACCAAATAAGCCATCTAACATCTCTGACTCTAAACAGTTTAGAGAAGATGGGGAGACGAGAAGAAGTAAAAAATTAAGTTTTAGGAAATAACTTAGGAGCAGCATTCTGTTTCATAGGTAAATACAGCTTTCAATTTTATGGCAATTACCTTTGGAATGATAAATCTACATGTCTTTAAAGTAGGCCACTCTCCAACAGCAGCTGTTGGAGGAAACAGGAGGCAAAGGGCATACATGCAGATGCCCTGGCCTCCTGAGAACCATGGTGGTTGAGCAGGTTTCCAAGATGAAACCTACCTGTCTCAAAAGAAAATTTATTTTCCTATGGACAACAGAATGAGTAGTAAGTTTTAAAACAAAATTCTCCTGTTTTCCTAGGAAATGCCTTAACTAGGCAATAATTACTGAATTTGTTTTCTCAGAGCCTCTCCTTCTGGGTAAATAATATGATACTAGGACAAAAAGAGGGTTAACATTAGATGTTTCTGTTCTGGAGTGATATATTACTGATTGTTAGAACATATTAAAGATTTTAAAGCCTAATTAAGTTTCGGGCAACAGGCCAGGGTAAAATACCTAAAATACTACAGAATTCCATGTTTCCCATTAGTTTTTTTAATTTGAATAGCTTCCCAGTCAAAATGCTGTTTACTGTATATTTGAAGAACTTTAACTCTGAATCCAGCTTATAGACCTACAGCAAAGCTCTGAATTCTACTACAAGGGCCAAATGCCTGAAGCTTAGTGTTACAATGACCAGGATTAGACTTACTTAAACTAGGTATGTGAACCTTAGGAATTAATGATTGGGTTATAAATGAATATGCTTAATGACTAGATGCAAATTTAGCTTCTTTTCTGAAATTCTGAAGTGTTAATAAATGATAGTACACGTCTTGCAGTCCATGGGTATACGAAATGTAAAACAGTTAAAAAATTTTTCCTCTTCCCCCAACCAAAAATCCAGCAAAAAAAAAAAAGTCTTTGAAATATTTGATGGTTCTTGTACTTTGGAGAGAGTGCATATATTCAGTCTCACTAAGGACACAACTTGTATAATATAAATAATCTCTTAACATACTTAAAATCATGTAGGTATACAAACTGATATTAGGATTTCTTTTGTTTTCTTTGACTGAAACAAAATGTATACCTAATAAAACTGATTGCCTTTCATGGTCATACAACACTATTCCAGAGAAAACCAACATTTGAAAGCCTCAAAAAAGAACGTTTGAGCTATCCTTTTCACATTGTATCTTCAAATGCCAAGTTAACTATTACCAAAAGGGGAAGGAAAAAAAAAAAAAAAGAGACATTTGCAGAAGTTATTTTACACTTTAGAAGAAATGGGTTTCTTCCTCTTATTTTCACTCAGATATTCTTTTAACTAGCCTTCTCCATTGTGGCCTGGATGCAATAAGCCATTTGGGAACACAGAACAGGACAATAATTTCTCCTAAATTTCTAGAGGCATTTTACTGAGTGCGGATTACTTGAATGTGCTTGCTACCAACTACAATCTTCTCAGCATGTTTGAGCTTACAACATAAAACCAGCAGTATATATCACTCTGCAATCAACAATGCTTCCTGACCCCAGCATCCTCAGCCCTCCTCATCAAATTCTAAACTGATTCTTTCACAATTCTTTCATGTACCACCAAACAATATTTTTAGGGCAGACCATCCAATTCAGATAAGAAGACATACAATCCTAAGGATATATTGTCCTGTCTGGCCTGTCAATCTCTACAGCACTCTTTCACACCC
>JAHREE010000294.1:4414321-4439142 GCA_033628505.1 Tringa tobata
TCAGGGGGAGCGGCGGGGACAGGAGGCGGGGACGGGGAGAGGCGGGGGAAGGCAGCTGCCGGGGGAGGAAAAGTGGTGTCGTCTGGACGCGCCCTGCCTCCGGGGCTGATTCTTCACGCTACAAAAAACAGGACGTCCTGAGGCAAATGTCAGCCGCCGCCTTGTATTCGGGCGTCCCCGCGAGAAAAGGAAGCACGGCCTCCAAGGCCGACGTATTCCGGCTTGCTGTTTAATAGCAATTAACACCCGCGCCCCCGGGAAAGGCTGCGGGAGGCTTACAGCAGCGCTGTGATGGAGTGCGGGGGCCTGTGAAAGTCTCAGCCTGGCCTTTTCAGTTAGGGGGTTTTGTAGGCCTTGGCGGGTGAAATTATTATTATGGTTGATGATCTTATAATAAAGAGAATATTATCGTGAAATGTGTTTATCTGATTCGTGTCAATATGGGACGATGTTAGGACCGAGAGACAACGTGTACCAATATCAGTAGAGCTGACTGCCAAGAGCACATTGTTAATTTGTAGTGAAACCACGGCTGACAGCGTGTAGGAGAAGTTATTGTACCCCGTGATTGATGTCTTAGTTCCACTCTGAACCTGTTTCGCTGCTAACCAATGTAAGAATGAGGGTAGAACACAGGTGCAGTATCTAAAGGACAAGCTGAGGAAGACTGCAGCCTTCATCCACCCACCACCAGATGGGAGTCAAGAAGACCCTAGGAGACAGCGCAGGTGTCTGGCTGACACCGCCTATGTTTAAAATTAATACGAAAGACCTGGCCCTTCTTTTGTAGTAGTCATACATATGTATTAGCAATAGGAATATAAACTGAAAGTAAGAATTTTTGTGTGTGTGTCTTGGTCGAGCAGAGACTCCCGGCGCACCCAGCGCTGTTTGCTTGTCTCTATTTGCCTAATAAATTGTGAACTTAAATTGGAATCCTGTTTGGGACTAAATAATTTATCACATTATTATCCTCCACATACACGTCCATTCCCATTTTGACTCTTGGTACAATTCTTGGCCTCAGCAATGAGGCGGTAAAATAACTTCAGGCCGGGTGGAAGAGCCTTCCCACCACCAATTTTGAGTTAACCATCTTTCATTTTCATAGAATCATAGAAGGGTTTGGGCTGGAAGGGACCTTCAAAGGTCATCTGGTTCCACCCCCCCCTTCCATGGGCAGGGACAGCTCCCCACTAGACCAGGTTGCTCAAAGCCCTGTCCAACCTGACCTTGGAACACCTACAGGGATGGGGCATCTACCACCTCTCTGGGCAACCTGTGCCGTTGTTTCATGTTCCAGTGTTCAGTGTTTTAGTCAGATGTTCATCTGCTCTTGTGGTATAAAGGGGTTCCTTCCTACCTCTCCATACCAGTCCTTATTTTACGTGGTTTTATCACATCACCTACTTAATCATCAGCTGCCTTTTTCAGTGTCTCTTCATACAATATTTTTTCCATGTCCCTCCTCCTTCCAACAAACTTCTTTACCTTCTAATCCTGCGGTGTCCTGGGGAGACGCAGTAACCAGTGCTTCCCAAAGCATTCCAGAGCTTGTTTTGAATAATGGCATGTAGTTTCCAATTTAATCTCCATCCCCCTCCCAATGCACCCCAACAACTTACTTTTTTTGCAGCCCCCCTGCAGCTGTGAGTCCTACCTTGGTCATCTCAATACTGTTTTTTATTTGAGTTCACACAGGCCGTGCCTTGAAAACCCAACCATCACATGGAGCCTTGAGACATCTTGCTTTTAACTACGATGAATGTGTTTCCTGAATCTCAAGCCCTTTTTGTTCTATAAAAATGCTGTTTCTTACTGATTTATTTCAGACACTTGAAAAGGTCTTTCTCAAATACGCTGCGAGCGCTTAAAGGCACCATCCCTACCAGCTCTTCTCCAGCCCTTATCTTGGTGGGCCACTGAATTTTATGATGCAACGCTTTTATAAAGGTGGTGAACAATCACGCAAAGAAATTATTTCACATCACACCAGGTCCAGGGATTTGGGGATTCTGCAGTCTCTAAAGACTCACATACACTGTTTGGATGATTTAATTATATGATTTTAACTTTATTACCTTAGAATTGAACTAAAGTGATGCGATTACGGAAGAAGGACTATTAGTCTAACATATAAGTGCTTGTATTGCTAAAATTTATTTCATTATACAGGTATTAAGCCACTTTTCCCGGTATAACTGTTTTCCCTCTGGAGTGTTGTGCTAACTGAAATATATGCCATCTTTTCCAAAACCAATACAGTCGATGGAAGAGTTGCAGACAATCACAGTCAGTCCTCAAGTAATGGAGCAATGGGGATTCTCAGACCTTTCAAACTGGAAGAGGGGACATTTAGATTGGTATCATGAAGAAATTCTTAACTGTGACAGTGGTGAACAGGTTGCCCAGAGAAGCTGTGGATGCCCCATCCCTGGAAGCGTTCAAGGCCAGGCTGGATGGGGCTTTGAGCAACCTGGTCTAGTGGAGGTATCCCTGTGGACCTATATGATCTTTAGGGTCCCATCCAACCCGAACCATTCTATGATTCTATAAAGACTTCTTTTCAGAGACGTAATTGCTGCATTCTTTGCTCAGTTGTCCCTTGGGCACCCAGTTTATCTGGGCTTTGTCTGTTTCCCACCCAACCTTTTACTCCCCTCAGGGCCCTCAGCAAAAGGAGCCGAGATGCTTCCCTCGCTATGACCACGCTTGTCCCTGCTGTCTCGGAATTACACCTGTTTACCTTTACAGGGCCTTGCCGAGATGGGCTACTTCTTGATCACCCGCCCCACCGGGCTGGGGCCAATTATCCCCATCAATTAGCATCAATTAGCAGCAGCTCTGCAGGCAAGATAAAGGCAGTGCGGGGAGGCAACAGGGGCTGACAATGATCATGGAGGGCTTTGTCTATTCTCCCTTTGGCACCTACCAGAGCTTCAGGGGCGGCCTCACCCCGAGCCGCAGCCGGGACCCGGCGGTGAAGCAGCCTAGCTGGAAGCAGAGCAAGAGCGGCGGCATCAGCCCCTTCCTGGGCGGGCCCCTCAGCCCCCTGCCCTCCGACTACCTGGACGGCTACCGCCGGGCCCAGCTGCAGGCCCTCCTCTCCCAGCTGAGCCCCGGGCTGGCGCCGCGGCTGCGCCGGGCCGACACCAAGGAGGCGGGGGTGCAGGTGAACCTGCGGGCCGAGGCCGCCGTCCAGTGCTCGCTGGGGCCCCGCACCCTGCCCGTCGGCCGCCCCCTCAGCCCCGCCGCCCTCCGCGCCCACGGACACCTGGCCCTCTACTCGCCCGCGTCCGACCACCGCCGCCTCTTTGCCCTGTCGGAGGCCGCGGCTTCCCGGGAGAAGGAAGAGGCGCCTGAAACCACCCCCCAGGAGCAGAAGGAAGAGGATGGCGGCAGGGAGCAGCAGGAGGGCCGGGCAGAGGCCGCTCCGACGGGCGAGGCGACAGCGGAGACACCCGGGGAGGGGGAGGCAGCGGCCCCCAGGCGGCGGGGTGCCTTCCAGGTGTGGGGCCTGAGGAGAGGGGCCGGGAGCTGGTGCAGCCCGTGGTGTGCTAAGAGGGGTGGGGGGTGAAGCGGGTAGGTGAGAAGATGGTGACAAAGATGGTCACGCAGGTGATCAGAGGGCTGGAGCACCTCTGCTACGGAGACAGGCTGAGAGAGTCGGGGTTGTTCAGCTTTGTAACAGCCCTCCAGTATGGGAAGGGGGCCTACAAGAAAGGGGGACAAGGATTTTTTACAAGGGCATGTAGTGATAGGATGAAGGGTAATGGCTTCAAACTGGAAGGGGGTAGATTTAGACTGGGTATCGGGAAGAAATTCATTACTGTGGGGGTGGTGAGACACTGGTTGCCCAGAGAGGTTATGGATGCTCCATCCCTGAAGGTGTTCAAGGCCAGGCTGGATGGGGCTTTGAGCAGCCTGGTCTGATGGAGGTGTTCCCCCACACCTGGAGGGTTGGGGAGGGGGGAACTCCATGGCAGGGGGGTTAGACTAGGTCATCTCTAAGGTCCTGTCCAAATCTAACTGTTCTATGAAGTCTGCTCTCAAGTAGAAAAAGGTACAGCGATTCCTATCCTGAGTTCCCCCTCAGGCCTGCACAGCCCCCAGTTCTGGGCTGGTTGTCTCTGGGCAGCTCTGGCTCCCTCGCAGCAGGGGTGGAAGGCATGAGGGAGCTGGGCTGGGCATATGTGTGGTCCTCAGTGAACTCTCTCTTCTCTGCAGTTCCTGGAGCAGAAGTATGGCTATTTCCACTGTAAAGACTGCAAGACCAGATGGGAGAGTGCTTACGTGTGGTGCATTTCTGGAAGCAACAAGGTAACAAATAATTTCATGCTCGGAGGTCTGTAAGAATAGCACCAATTCTGTGACAACTCGGATGTCTTGGCACAAATTTAGGTACCAGTACTAAAGACCCTGAGTAAGTTTCTATAGTAATTGAGAACTTGCCTTTTTTTTTTTTTTTTTTCAGGTGTACTTCAAGCAGCTCTGTCGCAAATGCCAGAAGGGCTTCAATCCCTATCGAGTGGAAGCCATCCAGTGCCAGGTAAGCTACAGATTTCTGTATCCTGGTAAGAGTGACAGAGTTTGTCATACCCTGTAATAGTTTACAGTTGCTGAATTTGATACTGACTATCTGAAAGGGAACTTTCTTTCATCCAAGTACTAGGAAATGTTATTTGGGACAGGTGTAGTGGGATAGGCCTCTTTCCCCCTGCAGATGGCTCACACGAATGGCTGGCTGTTCATACAGTGTTATGCCGAGCTACATGTAGGGTAGGGTTTTGTGCTTCTAGGTGAGAAGGCTCTTACAGCTCAACTCCACAGGGCTTTTATCACAAGAGCTCTTTTGAGTGTATCAGCCCAAATGTGTGGCTGTGATTAAGGGAAACTAAATACCAGTCTAATGCAAAGTGAGCACCTGTGATCTACTGCTAATAAAACGTCTTGTTTCTTAAGATCTGCTCGAAGACTCGTTGTTCCTGCCCTCAGAAGAAAAGACACATTGATCTCAAGAGACCTCATCGCCAAGAGCTCTGTGGCCGCTGCAAAGGCAAGAGGCTGTCCTGTGATAACACCTACAGGTTCAAATACATTGTCTGAACTGAGCGTCCTCGTCTCTTCTGCGCTTTGCACTTTATCAGTCTCCTGCAACGTCTTGACTTTAGGCTTTTGACCTGGCATTGGATAATGGGTGAAGACTTTTCTAGTATTTATAAAGTATGTAATTTAATTGTATGTACCCTGTGAATAAAGAAGAATAAAAGTTTGCAGTAGTTTGTTACCCCTTAGCTTCATCCTGCTGAGATGAAAAAGGAATGTATATGTGGAAGGAAACAGAACCTATTTGTTAGGGAATGCTAAGATTAAAACTGCAATAGCAGTTCAAACTGAACTAGTAGGGAGGATGCAAATGTTTTGGAGCATAAAGTCTGGAGTAAATGTGTTTGCAAGTGTCTCTTCCCTTTCTCTGTCAAATTAATTAAAAAAAAAAAGGCAATTTGATAATCAAAGTCCATATGCCAGAAGACTATGTCTGATAAGAAGGGAAAAGTGTAAGCTTCATTTGTTTTCCAGCCTTCTGACCTGGGGTAGCTGTGATGGGAGCATAATAAATTCTCTAGAGTTACTGTGTCCCAAAAGATGTAGAACAAGCTCCTCTGCCTCAGCAGTTTTCCAGTCATGTAAAGTATCTCCAGAAGCACAGTGGGGCATTACCACAGTTCTTGTTGTCCTAGGACTTCACTGAGGTGGTGTTGGGAATATACTGATTTCCACTCTACCTGATCTTCAGAAATGATGCTGGGAAAGCTGGGTGGTTCCATTGTGGGTCATGTATCTGTGAAGAATCAGAATACTTCAGGGCAGAGGGAACCATAGGGGTTTCTTCACACTCGGTGGAGGACTGAGTCAATTAAGTTGCTCTAGGCAGTGGTTAAAGGATGGTACTCTACCTGCAGGACAGTAACAAGTGGTGTATGGCAGGTGGTCTGTCCTGGGACCTGTTCTGTTCAACATCTTTACCAGTGAGCTGGTTTGGTTGGGTGTGGAGCCAGCAGCAGGCCCTGGAGGCAAAGGGCAGCAACAGCATCCTTGGCTGCAGGAAGAGCAGTGGAGCAGGGGGAGCGATTGTCCCCATCTACTCAGCCCTCACTAGGCCACACCTAGATCACTGTGTTCATCTTTGGGATCTCTGTAAGAGAAGGAGGTTGATCAACTGTAAGGAGTTCAGGGGAGGCCACCAAGCTGGTCACAGGGCTGGAGAACTTGCTCTTTGAGGAGATGTTGAAGGAACTGGGCTCATTTAGTCCAAAGGAGCGAAGGTTTCAGGGGGCCCTAACAGAAGCCTGCCAGGTTATGGTTATTCAGGAAATACTCAGTGTGGCTCATGGTAGTGGGCTGAGAAACAACATACATAAAATAAATCAAAATAGGTTCAGACTTTTCCACCATGAGAACAGTCAAGTAGAACAGGTTGTCCAGGGGGGCTGTGGACTCTCCATCCTTGAACGTCTTCAAGACGCAACTGGATAAAGGTCTGAGTAACCTGACCTGATCACATGGCTGACTCCACTTCAAAGTGCAGACTGGACTAGGTGACCTCCTCGGGTCCCTTCCAATCCACATTTTCTTGTGATTCTGTGATCTGCAAAATACCTGTGATTTTGCCAAGTGATAGCACACATCTCAGCTTTCACCAACCACTAAATTTTTGCAGATCACAGTGTGTGTTACAGTGGAATTATTTTACAATTACAATTGTAATTGTAATCCCAATTACACTGTGGATTATTTTACTCAGAAAAAAGGATGTGTAATTTGCCTTGCAACTATTTTTGTCCTGCAATTGGCCTTCACTGGATTCTCAGAGACAAGGCTGGACAGCTTTTCTGTTCCCTTTACCATGAGAAAAAAAACCCACCCCCAAATGGTGCTATTTGTTCCAGCAAAAATCCAATACTGGAACTAATAGCACCATTACTGATGTTTTTAACAGAAATAAACCTTCACCGCCACTTTGGATTTTTTTTTTTTTTCAGTTATGAAACTGCTTTAGTCAAGACACTTTTCCTGGTTAAGCTGTAACTACAGACTGACAAAAAAAATCGTTGCATTTCTCACCGGTTTCTTTCAGCATAATGAACAGTTTCACCATAAATGATGAAAAAGGTGTCTTTTGGGAGCTGCTGATCGTGGACACCATCGATTCAGACACGGACACAATCTTCACAAGCAGCACATACTCTGTTGCGATTATACATGACTTTTATATTTTAGTTAAATGGATGTACTGATCCAAATTATCAACCAAAGTTACTTCACAAAAACGGTAAGTGTATTTACAGAGTGAATAAGTTACATAGTTGTCAGAATAAAAGTGTCTCAGATGTGCAACAGATTTACATGCATACATTTAACACTGGGCAGCAGTTAAATGTAAGAAAAAAACCATACAGGTATGACTTTTATATATATATTACAAATAAAATAAGACATCTCTTTAAAGAAACTTAACATGAGAACTTGCATTTCACGTTAATATTTTTACTTTTTATACTCAAAATTTATATTAAATAAAAATGTGCATGCATAACAGTTCAAAAGATTTGACTCTGTGATGGGGCTTTCTCCTACAAAATGGCAAGTTAAATTAGATCAACCATTCTTTAATAGTATAAATATATTCATAAAAGCAACCCTCTAGTAAAAAGCAGCCAAGGTCCTTTAAAAAATAAAATAAAATCAAAGAAGGAAATCTACCAAGACCGTTCATGATGCTTGGGGGCCTAAGAACAGACCTCTGCAATGTGATCCAGTACCTTCAGAGACAGTAGCCCAGTAACATTAAGAAATGTACTTCATAGCAGCTCGTTGTTTTAAGATACAGTAATCATATCCAAATTACAGTGTACATTAAACTGTAGTCCATTTACAATTTGTTTCATATACACAGGCTCTCAGCTTTTGACCAACCAGTTTGCGAGATTCTGTGGCCAGCTTCATTCTGCCCATCTTTCACTCAACCAAATAAGAGAAAAAAAAAAGGAAAAAAAAATGTACAAGTTTTTTCTTTTTTTTTTTTTAACAAAAAAATATTATTTCGTGAAGGAAACATTGCACTTTTGCCAACCTAAAATTAATTTTGCTATAAAGGAAGTATTGTTCAGTGTAGTAGGCTTTGGTATGCAATGGAAGTCACTTCTTCAGTAGTGAGTTGCAGTTGCTCAGTGAAATGCTAACTGATTTTTGTGCAACAGCGAACAAAGGATGTTGTCCCAGATGCGTCTACGCTACCTTTGTCCTTACAGTATTGCTACACGTTTGAAGTTCAGCCCGTATCTTTTTAGAAGAAATCCTAAACGTAACAAGAGTGAGTACAGTTTGACCAAACCTTTGTAAGGCTGAGAAGACATCGAGCCACCTCACTCCAAGAGGGCAGCACTCCCAGCTTGTAAGAGGACACAAGAGTCCTGTCAGAGACTTGTGCCGGAAACGCTGGAGTCTGGAAGAAAAGTATTGATGACCCGGTAACTCTGAGCTCTGCGAATCATGTCGCGGATCTCGATATTCAGTTCCATTAATTTGGTACAGATTTCCGTCAGGCTCTGGTTGGAGCCCACCAGTGCATAGGTGCCCGTCTGACCCAAGGTTTGGTGCCGGAAGTAAATGTTCAGTAGTGTCTGGACTTCATCGTCAGAGCTACTTCCAAAGATGTCATTGGGCCACAAAATCCTGCAATCAAACAGGAAAAGAACAAGCGTGTCATTATGGGTTTATTAGCACAGACAGAAACGAGGTGAGAGACCTTTAAAGGGAGAACTGACTCGCACACGCTCATAAGCCAAAAGCAACTCACTGCTTTATGCTACTCATTTGTTACTCAGGCTCTGGTGTCAGGCACTGAAAGCACATAAAAGCGTGATTCCTGTTGTCTAAAAAAAAAAAGCTTAAGAAAATTCATTCAAATAAGTGGAAGTGAAACTGGGCTGAATGTTCGCTGATGCCAGTGACACGCACCTGTAAGGAATTAGCCCTATAAAAAGATTCTTAGGAGCCTCACAGAAGTACTTTTGAACTATGCAATGTGATTAACCATCTTAATTGTTGCAAGCATACATGTTCGTGTAACTGATTTGGTATCTTTACTCGTGGCACACCCCCGCAACAGTTAGTAATACCAACGCCCCCAGGTACCTTGTCGAAACACATGAAATTAACAATGCTGACTCAGCACATTACAGTTAGTATAAAGTTAGGAATATAATAAACGCATACTTTTCTAATAACATAGAAGTCTAATAAGAGCCATGTAGCAAAACTTGCCTGCATTCTCTTATTTGCCGGACGGCTTTAACAAGTTCATTGTTTTTCAAACACTCCAGCATGGACTGAATAGCTGCTTCCGTAGAATTGAACGTGGGCTCAGATTCCGTTGTCAGAGGCTCAGCCGCGAGGGCAGCTGTAGCATCCTTGAGATTTTTCTTCAGTTCACTCAGTTCCCTGGACATATTTAACAGCTGTTGCAAGGAGAAAGATCAGAGATGGGTATTTTCATTCTCCACAGGCACTGAGGGGAACAGGTATTTCAAGTCTGTTCTTACTACTACACTGGATGAACACGTTATGGAAAAGACCCCATTTTAAGACATGAAGATATTTAGTTCATTGTATTTCTTAAATATATTTAATACTCTTTGGAATCATTAAACTGATTTTGATTTGTTTATCCAGAGAATAAGATCAGGCAGTACGCTTGCAGTCAACATATAAAGTAGTTTTACACCACACACCTTCGCTTGCTCAGGTACGAGAGGATGTAAAACCCTCTCAGGTATGAGAGGACACTGTTTGTCAAAAACTGCTGCTGATGTTTCTAGTGCATGTGCATGTGCACCCGGAGAGAGTTTATATGTCTGGAAATTACAATACATTCTTCCATCAAAAAACCTTAATTTTGCATCCATATTAAGATTAATTTATCAAATATTTTTTTTAATTTCATGCTAACAAGTGCTCCTGGTCTAAGTGCCTCCACAAAGTTCCAATAAAATCAGTCATGATATAGGAAAAGGATATTTTTTGTATGTGTGAAGGCTCATTTCCCCCCAAAATTAAGGCCTCAGTTAAAATAAAAATAAATCACTTGCAGATGTTCACACAGCGTGAGCCCTCCCTATATTTAAAGCCTGTGAGTGAAATTAAGATTTCATACATCCTTCTAGTTTGTTACCACTGACTGAAATGACTTTTGAAGACAATGTGTGAAAGATCCCGGTCTCTGAAAGTACAGTCAATTACAAAAAATCCAGCATCTTGAGTATATTTTAAGGCAGATGCTGGTGTATTGAAAGGTTTTGTCTGCAGGCTTATATTGAGGGTGGAATAGTGTCATCCTTGGTGTCAGAGAAACAGAAAAAAGGAGAAGAAAGTAAAGTGGTATTTTGTAAAGTGGTATTTTCAGTGTAAGACTTTGTAGTTTGTTACATACCTCTGGCATGGAACTGACTTCGTGCACTTGTCCGATAAGTTTACAGTAGGACTGAAAAAGCAACAGCAGCTGGAAGTGCAGTTTATATAATCTCTGACACAGTTCCAATTGCTAAGGAAAGATTTGTAGGAGAAGAAATAATTGTTAATGATCAGTAAACTGGGATAATTTTCAATAACTAATAAACCACATTGAGATAGTTCAGTTCTCAAAAAACATTTTACTGAAGTATGATCATATACTATTTCAGAAAAAAAGTTCTTTCTTCTGCAGTTAAGTCATATATTACATCATTGAAAATCAAAATTATGATGGCTAGCTCTCACGTAGCATATGTCAGCATCAATCTCAAAGCAGTTTATATGGGTTAGCTTCACTGTCTCCAGTTTGCAGCTGGAAAGCAGAGGCAGAATATGGGGGAAAGGACTTTGCTGCATAGAACATAAAATTCTTTAAAACTTCAGAAATGGTAAAAAGACCTCTTCTGAGAGGATGGAAATCCAAGACAGAATCATTGAAGTAGCTGTCCAAGAGGGTCAAAGCTCCTGCCTGTTTCTCTGAGGGGAGAGGAAGAGAGGCAATAAATCCAGCCAGGAGTAGGAAGGAGGAAATGCCACCTCTGCAACTTCCACCTCAGCTCATGGATTTTCTACCATCTTAAAGAAATTATACAAGAGATGGATGGAGTTTAATGTGTAAGAGGACACCTGGCTTGTACAGTTTCTTCTTCCACGTGAAGTAGATTTTGTTCTATGAATATTAACTTGTTTCTCCCAGTGCAATGCGCAGCACCACACAGAAGGTGTCAGACACACCGAAGTAACATGCAATGGACATGTCTGCCAGAGAAGTCAAGTTAATATGCTCATGGTCCTGGTATCTGTGTGTCTGTCAGGAGGTGGTACCTCGTAGTTCCACAGCCAGATCATGGTGGAGATGGAAATAATATTTAATCTTTGGCAAATTATGGAAGAAGTGAAAATTCTGTAAGGACAAGTCAGGAGGCCTCCTGACCCTTTGGCAGGAAAGCCTCACAGACTTCCTCACAGACTAACCATATTTGATTTGTCTTCTCTTACAGACACAGTGACCAAGGGTGGACTCAGTGACTTTTCCATTTGCTCTGAGGAACCGGAGCAGAGTTTCATGCCAAATGTGGCAGAAAGAAGAAGAAGCTATTAACGTTTTAGCTTCCTTAAAACACTTCATACAGGCTTAGCTACCAGCACGTACTTCAGCTATTTGCTGAACTGGGGTCTGTGCAAATGCCAGCACAAACACCAATCCAGCAAAAATACTAATAAAAAGTACTTTAGAAACACTATAAATGTTAATTTGACTGAAGTGTTTATTTACATATGGTTCAATATCTGAGTGCCAAGGTTTTTATTAATAAGCCAAAATTAGAACCATATCCTTAGCGTTCCAGTTCCCAAAATTTCTGTACCAGCCAGAGGCTGCTGAGGTCAAAAGAGAGGTTCTTTGGCAAATTGTAGCTTTGTTCATGAGGGAGTGGTGGACACCAACCACCCACCTATGAACGGTCAGCCAAGGGCACTCCAAAAGCAGGTAGAGCTAATCTTCTGCAGGAGGTTTATGGAGGAGAGTGGGAGCAGGAGGAGAGCACCAAGCCAGCAGGTGTCACCAAGGCAGAGTTCGTCCTGCTGAAGGCCAGGCAGACAGGGCTGCTCACACCTCAGCCTTGGTCTGCCACAGCAGCAGAGCTCAGCACTGCAAATTTGCCTGGTCTGAGCTCTGTGCTATTACGGTTAAACTGTTCCTGGTATCTGAGTCGGTACGTTTGGTGTTTGTCACTGGTGAGCAGGCTCCTGCCTCAAATGGAAGGGAGGAATCCCACCGGATCTGATATTGCAGCAAAGACCCACACAAGCTGAAGGAAAGCCCGGCAGATCTGAAGTGGGAAAAAATGGGAGGGAACGGATGTGCAACCTGCTAGGACAGAACTGACTTGTGGGCAGGGATAAAATCTGACAGTGGCCAAGAGAATGAAGAGGCAGGGCATGACCGAATCTGCCTGTTAAATAAACCTGCCCAGAGGCCATTCTCTGCAACTGAGGCCATGGAGCACTGCCAAGCTTGAATCTGTGTGGCTAACCGTTCTCCTCCCAAAATACAGACTGACTGTTAAGATACAACCTCCTGGAAATGGCTCTGGCTTCTGTCTTCTCTCCAACCACGCTGGGGCATGTGAGGGGCTGGTTGGTGCCCCAGAGGGAAGGTGCTGGCCGTTCAGCCCTAAGGCCAGCCCCGGGACACACTCTTGCTCCCTGGTCCTGATTAGTTCACCAGCAGGGACACAGCCTGAGGTTCTCCAGTAGGGATCAAAGTCACTCCATTCAAATTTTGGAGAACTGGCAACACGTTGTAGCAGTTAAACACACATATATTTGAAGTGGTCAGGGAGTTAAAAATTAATTGAAAACCAGACACAGCACAGCATAATTAAAAAAAATAATCACATGATAGCTTGCATGTAACACAATTTTTTTTTGTTCTGGGAGAACAATAATTCCATTTCACCCTTCTGGCTGCTAACCTGAATGAAGACAAACTAAGGTCAAATTGAAGACTCAAGTTTGACTCGCTTAGTATTTGGTTACTGTATCAAGCAACTCTATTTTTGTTGTTCTTAAATAAGTATTAGAAACCAATAGTGGTGAAACTATTAATCAACATATACACAAATACATTTTGAAACATAACTCTCAAATATAAATTTTAGTTTTTCATTCACAAAAAAATTATCAATTTTAAAATAAAATAAAATTATGAATTTTAAAATAACAAAAATAGTTATCTTTGACTCCAGCATATTATATGCATTCAAAGGCTTGATTTTAAAAACAATTTGTAAATGACCATTTAAAACAGTATATGAAGGTGTCAGAATTTTGGCACAGCATTTTTAGATTTCACAAAACACACCTTAGTAAATTATTTTAGTCACTGCATGTAGAACCACATATTCTACAGGAAAATTATAACGAAAAAGGAAAACATGCTTAGAAGTAAAACAGTAAAATTGGGGTGTATTAGTCCATCTACAGATGGACAAAGAATATGAAAGAACTTCAACTTACTGCAAGAGATTCCATTTGCTACACAGCAAGCATGGCACAGGAGAAAAGGAAAGGAAAGAAAGTATAGTGTCAGTGTAATGCATGCAATAGGAAGCACAGCCCATCTTTAATAGCACAACTTGTCAGCAGAATTAGCAATGCTTGCCTCAACCTGGTAACTGGTTGGAAATATCACATACAACATGCACAGCATTCTTAATAAAATCAAGCTTTCATTCTAATGGTAAATTACAGTCTAAATATCTTCAGTTAGATCTTCAGATTGATTAGCTTTTATTTATCCCACTCAGTAGCTTAGCAATTTACAGTGAAATTGTGTTAGAAAAATCTTGAAATAATACTTTTATTGAAATTTGCTTTCTTTGTTATTAAAAAGAGCTCATATTGTAAAGCACTCAAAAACTAGGCAGGGTTTTCAAGTGATGAACAGAACTGAACTTTGTTATTTATAAATACCTCTATTTTTGGATGCAACAGATCTAATAGGATAAGCTTTGTGACTGCTGGGCTTATTACTTGGCACATTACAGTGGAAAAAATTTGCATGCAACTTTTAAGCTACGACTATCGTAAGAAAAAAAAAATCAGTGGAAAATGCCAGTTTGTTTTCAACTACATGGCAATGCCACAAGTTCAGACAGCTTTGTATTCCTTCCTCTCACCAGTAATGATTCACTGATTTGTAATTCTGGAACTACTAAAATGTCAGTGTAAGTCCTGTTGCAACAGTAATAAAAAATTTAATTGACCTGCATTAGCATTTCAAAGATTAGGGGACTGACTTCTCTCTTCAAAAAAAAAAGTTCCTCTTTTCTTTGGCAAGAACTAATATTTGCACTCTGGGCACTTATAATGCAGCCTTCCTTATTATATATATATTACAGCTTTCCTTATTATATATATTACATTTTCAAGACATTTTAGATGAACAAAGTCATCATGTAAATGCTGTAATTAACAAACACAGTGACATTTGCCCAGTTACAGACTGATGTCAGTGCATATGCACACAGTGCTAATAAACATTTGGGATTCTTATTAAAATTATTTACCATCAATACAAAGGCAGCAAACACAGAAATGTGAAAAAGCTAACTTGGTATAGCCTGAGAAAGTATTTCAGTCTGGCTTCTTTCCATGGGCCTCACTGCTAAAAAATGTATCCTGCAAATCCTGTACTAGTCTTTTATGAAGCCATGACAAACTAAGCTTTAAGCTCTTGTGATGTTTAATTTTATGCCTTTAACATCACTTGAATAGTTTTTTTCTTCTATTTAGTACTCATGAAAAAACCCCTTTATATCTTGGCTTCCATGCAGTTCACGTAAACTAAGCTTTGTAAAGCTAAATTCAAGATAAGAAGAGGACAAGAGTAGACAGATCACTGTGTTCTAGTAAACTCACAGGTGTGCTGGCTTGTGTTTTTCAAATCTTGTTTGTCTCTATCTCAAGCTCCTCTGAAGTTCAGCATGCCACCAGGTTTCATTTGAACTTCCAAAAATATTGGAATCCACATATAATTTCTAATTTGCCACGGAATTTACTTTAAAGAAGAGGGGGCTGTAGGGAAAGCAGCAAGTAAGTGAATTCCATGGTCTTTTTTCTCTAGAAAAAAAACTGTCTTCTCTGTACTGATTCCAAAACCAGGGCAAACCAAAAAAAAGGTGTGGGGAAGCGGTTTCGCATTATGTGAAAACCCCTTCTTCTTCACTGAAAGAAAATATACCTGATGCAAAATCTCCCTAAACTACCGATGCTCAACTTTGCATTGCTCTACAATTTCATGACTGTAACTTATCTTCCTCTCTCTTACAGCATAAAATGAAATATTCCTTGGAAGTTGAAAAGACACTAATTATTGGACCAAGTGACATTTCTTGTAGTCGCCCACAGCAAGGGCTCAGGTGGAATGGTCCTAGACTTCACTCTTCTCATTTCTAGTTTAATTCCTATAGTAATGGAAGTGTTGTTTTAGATTAATTGAAAGACATTACACAATCAGTTGCTTTTGAAATTAGCGTATGTTTAGAGTATTTGGATCACCTGCATAGTCCTTTATGCAGCTGGTAAATGCCGCACCTAAGGAGGACACACCCCTTAGCAGCAGCACTTTTAGTTTTTTATTGAGACAGAGATTTATTGTTCTGTACTATTAGCAGACCAGGAAGACAGCAAAGCACTCATTTTTTAGATCATGGGCTTTCTTGCCTTTTTTCAAGGAGTCATTTTTACATACATGAAAAGAGATGAGAGTTATACAGTTATTTCCTAAGACATTAACACTTTGATGGCAACACAGTCTTCAGTCATTTAATAGCACAGGAGAGACCCACGGTAACAAACTAACTGCTGTGTGCAAGGGTTATTAATTGCAAGTGCATTTTATTAAGGTATTCTATTTGACTTGATGTGCCAGTAGACAAAATCTTTTCCACAATCTAGGAAAGTAGGTATTTATACCAATTTGTGTACATATCAGAGAGAAAAATAGAGATACAGCATATGCTGTGCATTCTTAAATATCCACTGGACTTGAAGGATAGTAGAAACTATTCTCTCTGGAGAAACCTAAAACACAGCTGTTTTCTTCCTTTAGAAAAGCTGCCTACCCAGGCCAATTTTACCCCATTGTCAGTCCATGGATATGTCAAACAGCAGTGAGACTCACTGTGCCTTAAGCAACTCAACTCAACTCCAGATGACTATGGTTCCAAAAGGTACACCTCCAGCCTTATTGGTGGCCTACAGAAATTGAACCTTTAGCCCCAGAGAAACTCAAAGTGATGGGTATGTTCTGAATTTTTTGGGCAAATTTTTATGGGGTGCAGCAAGTTTTAAATATCCATTAATAGTATGAGTTTTCAGAGCCCACATCTATTAGCTTGTGGTGAGCTTCGGGATGAGCAAGGTTTAAGAAAGATGTACGCTGACTTTGGATTTACAGAGTAAACTGAATGTCTCATAAGGATCTAAATACTTATTTGAATTAGCAGTGCTAATTGACAAGAAAAATAGGATCTTCCATGCATCTCTTTTCCAGAAAAACAAAGAGACAAACAAAACCAGTCATTGCCTAGATTAAAAAAAATCCCTGTTTAGTAAGGTTGAAGAATGTGCTAATAGCTGTACTCACTGAAGACTGTTACACTTTGACAGACAGAACAATAATATACGCAGTTATCTTTTGTCTATAAATTGACTGCTAGGTCCTTGAGATTCTGCTGCTCAATGTAGTATTAAAGCTTACAAATCACAGACACATCCAAATCATGGAATCTGTTGCAAGAATGAGGGGAGAAAGGCATTCTGGGACATGAAGCTTTTACCCAATTTCAGAACAGTTGCTAGCACTAGCAGCTGACCTAAACAACTCCTATTTCAAGCTTCTTTAATGTCAGAATAAGAAATTTTTGCCTTTGCCCATTTTCAGTAACAGAACGATGGTCAACAAATCATGTGTGCTTATTTTGAAATGAGATCTGATCAGAGAAACTGATGCCAAGTTAGTTACCAGCATCAGCAGTCATTTGTGATGCAACTGTTTCTGCTAATGCTGAATTTGTTCTTACATCTGTCTCGTCTGTAGGGGGGACTATTTTCATGTCAAGCTTTACCACGTGGGGAGTTCTGAGAAATTAAGATTTCTGCCTTCTGTAGAGCAAGGTGTTGCTTTTTCTTCCTTACAGTTATACTGAACATTTTACAGAAGTAGCGTGGTTTTGTGCTTAGCTAAGCAATTTTTTAAGGCGAGAGGTTTTCAGCAAGATTTCAGCCCTAGTCTGACCCTCAATGAGTTTAAGAGTTTAGGCAGGTTCCTTTGTGATGACCACTATAAGACTGAATTTTTTTTCCTACAATTATTATATTCTTTAGCCTTTCGGTTTGAGGGAGGAGAGGAAAGATAAGAAAATGAATACTTGCCAGTCTAGGAATAATTTTTCCTTGTTCCTTCCTAATCACATTTCCTCAGTTTCCTTGGACTCTTCCTACCATTACACTTTTGTTGAATAAACAGATTTTTCCTTTGGGAAGAGCTACTTCAACTGACGGGTGAATAAGAAGGGGTAGAAAAGAAATATGCCTGTTGATCAAGGACCCACTATCCTGTCAACTTCCAAGGAATAATGCATTTTGGGCTGAAGGAACAATGCTGGGGAAAAACCAGGGATTCCTGAAGGAGTAAGAAACCTTTCTTTTGAGTCTGTTTAAAAAACAGTAAAAATACTAACCCTGGCTTAACAAAACAAACATTTAATTCTGAAATAGAGAACTCCTGGTTAAAAAAACAACCCACACAAGTGGAAAATGACATTTATTAACTCTTAGATGCATTTAGGCCAGCTATATGAGCTCAGTTCACAGTTTATTCCTTCCCCTCAGCATTCTTTATTTTTTTGAAAAAAGAAACAATGTAGATGATCAGCAAGTTGTGTGATCTTCCACCCCATTCTATGGGTTTCCAAAAGAGGGATGAAGAGGATAAATTAAGCTGTATACGGCAAGACATATAACATTACAGTCTGAAGTCACTGTTCAGAGTTTTGTGCATCAGTGGGAAGAGAAAGCCCATGCATATTCCAAGAGTTATGCCTCCCCACTTATACTTTATTTCCCTCTCCTGACGTACTTGCAGGACAGGTAGCAGCGTAGATTCCAGCTCTCTCTTTTTTAGATTTGAGAATAGCTGACTTGTAACTCCCCTGTACACCACTGCAATTACAGAAGAGCCAGTATCTTATTTAAAAGGTGCCTGTAACTTTTGCCAGTGCCCATGCCAGGTGGGGGAAGACTGAACAGTTTTCCCACTGCCTGTGTTTGCAGCCAGAGGATTTATTAGCAAATTAGATTTGCTAATAAGGTCAAGGAAGCCAAAATGCAGGGGTGGCAAGGATTTGGGATACTTGGGAAATAGCATAAAAAAAATAAAAAACGAGGGAGTTCAAAGACAGGAAGACAAATACATAGAGGTGGGGAAGAGAAGTTAAGATAAAAACCAGAAGAAAATAAAGTGAATTGGGCAAGAAGACAGACGAACGGAAACCAACATAAGAATAAAACAAGGTATTTGAAAAAAATGATTACAACAGGCAACTGTGTGTTCTAAAAATGTCATCATTATCTTTTATAAGTTATAATACATGGAAAGAGGAGATGTCACTTTTTTCTACATGCTGTTGCTGCTTCCTGATTTTGGCTAATTCTCTCCAGCCCCTTCTTTTTCCCATCTCTTTTTCCCATTCTTTTTCCTCCAAAGGAAAAAAAAAATCCCACAAAATAACACTTCTTAACTCACTCTGCAGCACTAAGATACCAGCTGTTTCCTATACTTTGTGTATCAAAAAAAGAGGAATGCCTGCTGATGGTGCTTACTTCTGAAAAGATTGATTTCTTAACACTAAGTATATTTTTATATATATATGTACATATGAGTGTAAAACGTTTATTCAAAAGCAATAAAGAGATATTTTGCCTTAGCTATAAATTCTTTTATACAGCATAAAATTATTTCACTGGCCATTTTACGATCATTATTTCATAACTATTAATCTAAGCATATTTCACCCAGGCACGTCTTGCTGTTGGTCAGACCAAGTCTGTAAGAGCCGTAGATAAAATGGCTGTACACCAGGAGTGATTTTCAGAGACACTGCGCTGTGGGAAATTGCTGCTGCAACATCTTTCTAAAAGGGAGAGCACACACAACTCAGGCAGGGTTAGCTCTGCTTCCTCCTCTAGACTAGGAAGGCAGAAGTATTGCCTTTGAATACTTCCCATTTCCTGTGGCCAGGACTGAGGCAACAGCAATACCTTTGAGCCTAACGTGTGAAAACTGGATTATGCCCAAGCCCAGCAGAGAGACAGGGAAGAAGTACAGCAGGCTCTTGTGGGTCCCAGAACAAGATATATCACACATGTCACTTTACAGCAAAGAAATTATACTGCTCATTTATTACCTTCTCTTCTGAGTCCCCTGGCTGGCAGGTAATAACTCCATCTCGTGAGCCCCCGGCAAATGTTGCTTTGCAGTTTGCAAGCCACTGTTTTCAGAGAGAAATTAAAATAAGATATGAATTAGGCCTATAGTTTGATTTGAAGAAAAGTAAGCAGTGTTTTAGTTTCACAGCACAGCATGTAAACAAACAAAAATTTGCAATTGCACATTTTATTCACACAAACTGTTAAAATTAGCTTTGACTGTAATCTGAAAAGTGTAGTCTTAATTTCTATTAGAATTTGAATTGCATAAAACAAGAAAATGAATTAATTACTGAAAAGGAGAGAGACCAGGAATATTAAAGATGCCAATGTCTCTAAAATTAAGGGATACAATAGCTATTTTTCTAGTTCTGGTTCGTATGTTCAGGAAGAAACTTTTAACGTATCCAGTATCTGAAACACGTTTACCTACTGAGTATTAGTCTAAACAGATTTGAGTGTATCTGCAGTTTTCTAACATAGCCTAAGTATGCACATATACAAAACCAAGAACATAACATAATCCAGCATACCGAGAGTGTTGCTTCTTTCCTGTTGTTGTACGTGTCCAGGTACTCCTGCAGTTCTAAAACACTGAACTTCAGCTTTTCAAGAAGGCCACAGGAGAGCAGCTGGAGAAATGAAATCAAAAGGGCTAGTAAATGTCACTATAAAAGAATAAAAATATTAGCAGAGTAGAAAGTATAGTAAAGAACTTGCAAAAGAATACTTAAATTTATAGATACTAAGACTGAAAAATATTTATATCTATGCAAAAATAAATGTAAATAGAATACTATAGTGAAAACTCGATAGCAAAGGTTGGACCCATGATAATGTGGAACTGAAATTGTATTCTTTGCTTTGCAAAGGACTTCCCTAAAATAAAATACTGCACATAGCTTAACTAGTTAATCTCCACAGCCCTCTGATGACATAGGGCACAGCTCTTTCACAGTCACAGCAGTGGCCCAAGGTTACACTTTGCAAGTTCCTTTGCAGTTCACTTCTGTGTGAGCCCACACTGTCCTGATGATGTTGGATGAATGTGGGCCAGGATGAAAACAACAGGAAAGGCCATCTCATTCATTCCCTTATATATATTTTATCATCCAGCTCACATCACAGTTGATTCAAACTAAACCACTAAACATATTACCATCTTTCATGCTGAACTGTGTAAAAAATAGCTTCTCCTTTTCCATTTGCAGAGCCATCTGTATCCGGTAGCCACCTGGTTTATATTGGTTTTGGCACACAGGCACAACACACCATAACTATTCTATGATTTTATGATTCTATATTGCCTGTCTGTTAGTACTTATCTAATAAAATAATATGGAAAATTAATGGAAATATAGTTTAGAACAAGAGATAAAAATCAGAGATAGGAGCTGAGTATCTTTTTGACATATCTGTTCAGGAGTTGCTCAAAAGTGAAACAGCCAGTAAAATAACACACTGCAATGCAGCACATGGCTTTTGAAAGGAATATACTTACTGTTTCTGCATCTACAAAAAGGGTGGGACATTCTGAACATGATGTTAGCATCTGAGAAGACCTCACAAACTTGGAGCCTATTCCTCGCAGATTGTCTCCCAAGTAACTAGCTGCATCACAGGTTAGGAAGCAGAATCTTTTCTGAATATTCTGGAAAGCAAAACACAATTTATTGCATTCTTTACTCAAGGACAAGCTTCTTTCCTTTGTAAACAAATGGCATGATTTTTTTTCTTTGCACAGTAACACGTGCAAAAGAGACCATCTCCCTGTGGAGAACTGAACATCTGCTCAAGGATTCTGAATAATAGTTATTATGCTGGAGACAGTGTACAGCTGGGCAGCTGTGAAACTAATTACAGAATTCATAATAATCTACTACTGGAATACATTATTTCTGGTAAAGATGATTCAATCTTTATAAAGCCGTTCACCCACAGGTAGCTTTTCTTTTTCTTGGGTGTATAGAGTTAACAGAATTGATCAGCACATTACATTTTTTTGCCCATTCCGGGCATTGTTTTGTTAGTATTCCATGTCAAGTGGCTAATCAGATAATATAATGGACATCCTAATGCCAAACAGCAGCATGGAAAATCAGAAAAAAAACCTCTTTTGTTTTCCCCTGTGGGAAAAACCTTCTTACTAAAACTTTTCTGCTGCTTGGGATGACTCCAGAAATACTGCACTGCATCCGGGAATTATTCTTCTCAGAAATTTTTTTGGTGTTTTGTGGCCTAAACCAATCTAGTCTTCCAGTAACATTATAGTGCTGATACTTTCTTTCTTTTCAGTGACTAAAATATAAAGTGAAGAATGAATAAAAAGAACATTTTAGTCTTGCAGGAACTGAAATAATGATACTGATAAATACATAGCAGGTTTCACCGCCAAAATGCCTATTGCTAAGGCCAACTGCTCAGCAGGTGGGAGTAACATGAAAATATTTTTAAAAATTAAAGTCTGCAACATTTTTATATGATTCATTTCACATTACCAAAGGCATTTCTCTGAGGAATGTAGGTTAGGACCTGTATTACTGTAAGCATGCCCAAATACCAATTTGGATGACAAATATTACATGTGGTGCTGAGGGATATGGTGTAGGGGAGGACTTTGTAGAGTAGGGTAGATGTTTGGACTCGATGAACCCAAGGGTCTCTTCCAACCTAGATGATTCTATGATTCTATGATATATAAATAGCCTGTTACTGCTCCTACACTACAGCATTCAAGTTAAGTACCTAAAATCAGGTGAGCTGAGCTCAGACTTTATTAGTAATGGAAGCTGTTGGATTCAATGGCTTTTTAAAAAAGCTACATAAGCCCTCACATTGTAGGTAGAGTACACATTATCAATACTTTATAAAATGGTTAAAGAGAAATTTCCTCTACAGACCAATTTAATAACTGCTTATTTGCAAATCTCTCTCTAAAGCATCAGAACTGGCACCTGAACACAGTTAAGACTGGACAGACTGATACTTGTCTTACTTTATATTTCTACCATCTTACTTCAACACAGAAACAACATCCTATACATGTCATTCAGCACATGGTTCAGATTCTCTGCTGCACTGAGTCTGTAAGTAGAGGCAAAAGGCTCTTACTAATTACCACCAAACCAGGTAAGTGATTATTTTTCTGAGCAACTAACAATCATCTGGATCATCGGGCTTGGTGACAGTTGGAGAGCTGGAGGAGGAACTTTTTACAAGGGCAGGTAGTGATAGGTCAAGGGATAATGGCTTCAGACTGGAATGTGGTTAATTTAGATTGGATATCAGGAAGAAATTATTCACTAAGGAGGCACTGGGACAGGTTGCCCAGAGAAGTTGTGGATGCCCCATCTCTGGAAGTGTTCAAGGCCAGGCTGGATGGGCCTTTGAGCAACCTGGTCTAGTGGGAGGTGTCCCTGCCCGTGGCAGGGAGGTTGGAACTAGATGATCTTTTAGGTCCCTTCCAACTCTAACCATTCTATGATTCTATAATTCTATAAGTAAACTAGAAATAACTAAGAAGGCGGCCAAGGAATCACAAAACAGAGAAATAACTACTAACAGATGCCACCAAAAAGACTGATGTGTTTAATGCCTTCTTTTGACTTAACTGCTCCCAGAAAGGGCATCTGTGTACAGGTTAAGAATGAGACATCTATGAATACTCAGGTGAGAACAGATCAGGGTTTGGATGTTTTTACATCTTTGCAGATTAGGGAAATTCATGCTATGATAGTTATAATACTGGCTAAAGAGGTCTAGGAGCCGTAACAAATATATTTGAAAATTCACAGAACACAGGGTGTTGTAAAAAACTTGAGGAAAGTGCTTACCTCAAAAAAACCACAAGAGCAAAAGAGGTAAATGCAAAGTTCAGGAAATGGGAGAACATATAAGAGATGAGTAATAGGCAGCACAGATTTGGTCAGAACAAATCACATCAAACTGTTTAATTTTCATGAAAGGCTAAAATATTCTATTAGGAGGAGATGCAATTGATAAGTTACATATTAATTCATTTACTATCTTAGAAGTAAGGCAGAGAAACCCGGTCTAGAGCTAACTTGGTGTGCAAAACCATATTCAGAACCTAATTATCAGCAGCTCACTATCCAACTGGAAAGATAAATTGAGCAGAATTCCACTGGGGACTGTCTCAGGTGCTAACCAAGTCATTAATGAAAATACTGAATAATGGAATGTGCGACATGCTTATTAAATGCAAGGACGATTGAGCTGCAGGGGCTGCAAACTCCTTGGAAGCCAGGATTAGAATTCAGACTGATCTTCATAAACTGGAGAACTGGTGCAGAGAAAAGAAAGAAGGACAAGGTTGCACACCTAGGATGAAACAGTCCACAGAGCACATTCAGGATGGTGAATTTTGTAGAACAAGATCTGCTTCCACTTGGGTTAACTTGTAACTTGGGTTACAAGTGGAAAATAATTAACTGTATTCTATCATACAGCAGCTAGTAGAGAGGTTTTTAAACAGGAATACCTTCCATAAAACAGGTAAACTTAGGCTGAAACACAGAACCTGCTCTTGCTTTTCATGTATTACACAGACTAATTGAAGATAGCAACAGTGAGACTTTAGAAAATATGATTATGGAGAAGGTTGAAAGAACTGAGGTTAAATAAGAGATGTTTGGGGTAGGTGAAGTCATGGTAATGGTCTTCAAATATAAGCAGCAACTGCAAAGAAGAGAAGTACCACCACTGTGTATTGAGCAAGAAGCCATGGGCGTAAAACACAGAAAGTGAAGTTTTCAAGTGATAAGGAGAGCTAAGCATTGGACTACGTTGCCTAGGAACATTGTGAAGTTCCACCTTAGCATAAAGGTTAAGCACAGCCTAGAGAAAAAAAGTTAAAAAACATTTGACCAGAATTAAAGTTATAGTTCATCCTCTCCTGAGCAAGATAAGGAATGTGAACTCTTCAGGTCCCTTCCAGCACACATCAACTCGTGTACTTTAACTGTTCTAGTTTATTTTATGCAAATAAGTTCCTCAAAGCATTTCAGTCATGGCTTCATCAAAAGCTGACCAGTCTACTGTTCAGATTCAAGAAAACATACTCTTCCTTTACTGCTTTCCTTTTCAGATACTCAACAATCAATTTACAGCTAAGAAGAGAACAGTCTTGAACAGCCTTTTAAAGTATTAAAATGTGAAACAGCAAGAGACTGTACTTTGGTATCTATGTACGGTACTTCACTAAATGTATTTATTTTGCAATTACATGGACT
>JAHREE010000294.1:4439542-4477389 GCA_033628505.1 Tringa tobata
AGGGTTTGGATGTTTTTACATCTTTGCAGATTAGGGAAATTCATGCTATGATAGTTATAATACTGGCTAAAGAGGTCTAGGAGCCGTAACAAATATATTTGAAAATTCACAGAACACAGGGTGTTGTAAAAAACTTGAGGAAAGTGCTTACCTCAAAAAAACCACAAGAGCAAAAGAGGTAAATGCAAAGTTCAGGAAATGGGAGAACATATAAGAGATGAGTAATAGGCAGCACAGATTTGGTCAGAACAAATCACATCAAACTGTTTAATTTTCATGAAAGGCTAAAATATTCTATTAGGAGGAGATGCAATTGATAAGTTACATATTAATTCATTTACTATCTTAGAAGTAAGGCAGAGAAACCCGGTCTAGAGCTAACTAGGTGTGCAAAACCATATTCAGAAGCTAATTATCAGCAGCTCACTATCCAACTGGAAAGATAAATTGAGCAGAATTCCACTGGGGACTGTCTCAGGTGCTAACCAAGTCATTAATGAAAATACTGAATAATGGAATGTGCGACATGCTTATTAAATGCAAGGACGATTGAGCTGCAGGGGCTGCAAACTCCTTGGAAGCCAGGATTAGAATTCAGACTGATCTTCATAAACTGGAGAACTGGTGCAGAGAAAAGAAAGAAGGACAAGGTTGCACACCTAGGATGAAACAGTCCACAGAGCACATTCAGGATGGTGAATTTTGTAGAACAAGATCTGCTTCCACTTGGCTTAACTTGTAACTTGGGTTACAAGTGGAAAATAATTAACTGTATTCTATCATACAGCAGCTAGCAGAGAGGTTTTTAAACAGGAATACCTTCCATAAAACAGGTAAACTTAGGCTGAAACACAGAACCTGCTCTTGCTTTTCATGTATTACACAGACTAATTGAAGATAGCAACAGTGAGACTTTAGAAAATATGATTATGGAGAAGGTTGAAAGAACTGAGGTTAAATAAGAGATGTTTGGGGTAGGTGAAGTCATGGTAATGGTCTTCAAATATAAGCAGCAACTGCAAAGAAGAGAAGTACCACCACTGTGTATTGAGCAAGAAGCCATGGGCGTAAAACACAGAAAGTGAAGTTTTCAAGTGATAAGGAGAGCTAAGCATTGGACTACGTTGCCTAGGAACATTGTGAAGTTCCACCTTAGCATAAAGGTTAAGCACAGCCTAGAGAAAAAAAGTTAAAAAACATTTGACCAGAATTAAAGTTATAGTTCATCCTCTCCTGAGCAAGATAAGGAATGTGAACTCTTCAGGTCCCTTCCAGCACACATCAACTCGTGTACTTTAACTGTTCTAGTTTATTTTATGCAAATAAGTTCCTCAAAGCATTTCAGTCATGGCTTCATCAAAAGCTGACCAGTCTACTGTTCAGATTCAAGAAAACATACTCTTCCTTTACTGCTTTCCTTTTCAGATACTCAACAATCAATTTACAGCTAAGAAGAGAACAGTCTTGAACAGCCTTTTAAAGTATTAAAATGTGAAACAGCAAGAGACTGTACTTTGGTATCTATGTACGGTACTTCACTAAATGTATTTATTTTGCAATTACATGGACTGGCAGTTCTATAGTAAGTTATCGTCTCAGCTTGTCTTTCTGGGTGCAGATTACAGTGGCTGGAATCTTTCAAGCAAGGTCTAAATGCAGTATATATTTTACAAAATGGGACTACTGTGACTAATAATGCCAACTGCCAGCACATTATCAATAGGTATATGCCTGCATATAGTCGCTGTGCATTGTGTCAATGCAAATAAAACAAAATACTCTCAAAATGTTTTCTTCTTAACCTCACGTTTCCTATTTTTGGAAGAGAACTTTTCATAACAAAAGGGCTGGATTGCGGAATCTACTTGCTAGCTCTCAAATCTACTTGTCTTGGAACTGGCTGGTCTGCTGGAAGACATTTGATTCAACAGAATACAAAGAGGCAGCCGTAAAGATAATCCAGAGATCTCTGAGTTATGGCTTGTTTACAGGAAAAGTACTCGAGTAATTTCAGGAATTTTAAACAAGTTTAGCATGTTGTGGGCAAACATCCAAGATACCATTAACTTGATGCAGACTGAAATGTAGATGCCCTGAAAAATGCACTTCTTTCACTTCACCAAGTCTGGAGTTGAAAAGCTCCTCCTAACAAGGATTTTGTTTCACAGTTAAATATTTTGGCAGTACTTTGTGTTGCAAGCCTAGCATATATTGGGCTTGTTTATGAAACTTCCTATTGGTGAGGGTCAAAAGTCTTTTAAGTTAGCAGACGAGCAGCAAAGTTTGATGGTGCAAACACAATACAATTCCAGACAATCTGGGGCCTTATGACAAAAACCTGGGAAAATAATAGTCCTATGTTTTAACCTTGAAGAGGAGAACAAAATTGTTTTTATAAACTAAAAATATGGCTATGACCCCAGCTAGAAAATTCTGGTTTATTGATACTATTAACACCTTTTGTTTATTTGGTTTTTTTTATTGCTGATGTTCAGGTTTTCCTGTTACTGAACATTTTTTTGAGAGTAGTATTGTATCTTTCTCCTCCAGTATCAACTGAAGAAAATGAGTAGGCTATCATCTCAAAGTAGGACAAGCACAACAAATGTAGTGCATGAATGCCAGGATTTGGTGTTAAACAGGTACTTTAGAAGTAATGTTTAGGTCTTGCATTACACAGTGTTATTTATTTACTTTTCAGAAGTGTGACACCAGTTCCTTTTCACCTCTTCAAACAGAACAAAAACGATAAATAACTCTCAGAACACTTGAATGGGGCTACTAAACTCTAGGACTAACATAAGGGCAGAAAAGCTGAAATACATATAATGAAGAAACACAGGACTATTTTTCAGAATTGAACTCATAGCCACAGACAACCTAAACATTTTGATTTTATATCTTAAACTTATTTTCTCACCTTAAACAGGGAAGAGAACACATGAAATGTATAAACTGCACAGGAACCATCAGAGTCGCCCATGAGCTGGTTGATATGACTACGCCAGGCTTCTTCTGCATCATCACATGCTGCTGGCTGAAACGCAGCGAGGATGGCAGAAAAAAAAGGTGAGGGAGGAGGGGAGGCATTTCGATCAACATCTCCAAAACTGAAGAAGAAAAAAAAAACACACAACTGTGATGAAAGGAGAATACCAAGAAAGTGGCCGATAAAATACACTGTAACAGACATATAATCACAGGACCAACTACAGCACCTTTATAAAAATATTGACGAACTTTCACATTACTTTTGAAGGTTGGCAAGATGTTGGCTACAATGAGAAAAACCTCCAAATCAGAATCCCTGTCTTCAGGCCATTATCATGTATCTTCCTCCATCCCAGAATACTTGAATTGTACCATCATTTAGAGGAAGAAGGCTGAAACTTCACAGGAGGATAAAGCCCATGACGAAAAACTCCTCAGTGTGTACAACTGTTATATATACTGACCTGTTTGGTTTTCCCCCAGTGTAATGGATTGGAGAAGATCCATCCCTTCTCCACACTTTTCTTATGACAGAGCATTATTTTTGGCACTCCATGGTCAGTGAAAAAGCTGACTACCATTTTCAAAGGGTACTAAGCTACTTGATCTTGTGTATTATCCTTTGGGACGGAGAAAAACTTCCTATGGCTCCCAAGAACAGGAACTGTGATTCTGAAATGTGTGGCCCATAGACAGAGCGTGAGCTTCTTTATATATCTTTATGCCTTTCCTTTCCTGAAATAAGGGCTAATTGCAGCATCCAAAACCTGAAAGAGCTCTACAAGGTACGAAAAGATCTTAATGTCTTGTTGCAACATATACTGGGGTCCAGTCATGTTCACCAGCAGCCTCAAGAGTATTCAGAGGGGATTTTTGACAATATTTTGACTCCCTTATGACCTGCAGGAAATCAGAAGGATGAATACATGGCTGATCTGTTGAACAGCTAACTAAGCAGTATTTCCATTGCTGCGAATATTTAAAAATCCTTTTTTTCTTTTGATTAAGTATATTATATTTATAATTACTAACTGCATATATGTATGTAAAAATCCTATCTTGTTTTCCCTAGAAGGAAAATCTTGGGTTTTTTTTTTTGAGTTGTGTGATAATTATGCAGGTAATTAGGGCATCGTCTTCTCACCACTCTAAATTCATGAGAATTTTATAACTCCTGTAGCCAAAACAGCCTTTCCATTAACTAACACCTTGTTAGTGTACAGTGTAAAAGAACTTTCATGAATCATAGTATATACAAGTACCTAGCAAGAGCAAATTGTTCCAGCCTGTCAACTTTCTCTTCAGTCTCTGTCATGTCCAGACTAAGGCTATCACTGCATTCAAATGCTCCAGGGAGTTCATTTGTAGACCCTGAAAGGTCATCCTCATGGACTGCTATATCTTGTTCTTCAGGTACAGCTTCAGCCTAGGGGAGTGAATGATGACGTCTTAGAAATCAGCAAATTAATAACTTAATTCCACCAATAAATGGAAAGCATTTAATGAAAAAAAACTACCTGTCAACATGTTAAATTGCACAGATATAAAGCCACAGATCATAAATGACATGAATCACATTACACTTCTTCAAAAAGACCGTATTTGCTTAACTTGTTGTCTTGGATCAATATTATTTTTAAGGAACTTCTTAAAACAATTTGTCTAGCAAAGACTTTCTGATTTCAATGCATTTAGCAACATAGCAGGGAAGTATTTATTCAAGAAAAAGAATAAGGTTCTTGTTACTGTCAGGCTGTTCTTGTCACTTATCACTTTATTGTGTCCAAGAATGTAATAAAGTATTTCAAAATATACTGAAAGCAATCACTGTCTGCAAGACTATGTGCATGTTTAGAGTTGAGAATTATTTTTAGCATGTCATTTACATAGTAACTTTCACTCAAGAGGAATCCAAAAAAGAGGAAGCAAACACCTCCCATCCACTGGAGTCCAATACAATGCTCAAAAAGCAAAATGAAAAAATGTGGACTCTGAATATTCATGCAGGATTGGAGTACGCTTCCAGAGATCGGTGAGTTTAGATAACTTGAAAAAAATAAATAAAATAGCATAATCTCAATCTTTGTATCCCTCATAGCATTATCCATTACTGCCTTCTAATCCCTTATAAAAACCATCTTAATTATTGTGATCACTATCTTTAATAGAAAATAAGTTTAACTAATCTCATGCTGTTAACAATAATACCTGGATTTTGGCACTGAAACATTTCAGGAGAGGTCTGCTTAATCACTCTGTTGCTCTCATTCACTGCATCTATTTAAATGAGGAGATATCTTTGGTTTTGCTTATGATGCAATAAGTAAACAGTTTTGTTCAGCACTAAAGAAGTAACACAAAGTTTCTCTGCATTGCTGACATACCATCAGCTCTCTCAACTCAGAGGAAAGGAGAAACAAGAAAGAGCTCAGATTTTGCATTATCAAATTAATTAAAAATTATTTAGGTGCAAGTTTCAAGTTTTTCTGACTAAAAATTGGATGACCTCTTCCTTGACTTTGTTTATACTGACTCCAATTTATTTTGAGTGAAAATAGAGAAGTATGCATACTAGAAGAAAATATCTTTGAGGCAAAAAACACTAAGGTGGTATTCTTTCTAAAGCTTATCAATTCAAACATCTTTGTAACACTGGCAAATCCCTGTCAACTTGGGTTATGTTTTTCACCAATATCAAACCTGTCACAGGACTAGCTGAATTTGCCTGTCAATCCCACAAGAAACTGCTGTGATTTTACACTCTTTACTTACTTTTCCCAAAGCTTTTAATTTTTTGATGAACACTGGTGCATGGGGACACTAAAGAAATGTTCACAGTAAAGATCCCAAAACCCCAGGTGTATATGAAACTCATGAACTGTGATTTGCAGTTCTTAATGCACATGCCAATACTGCAGCTGGATGCATGAGATAAGGCACAGTTCACCACCTGCAAACGTATCTGTTCTGACTGCAGCTTCCTGAAATTAAAATCTGTCAACTTCTGCTGCTTATGGTTGTTATGTGGTAACTTGTCTACCAATAGTTTTTTTGACAAATGATAATGAGTTGACCTTTCCCGCAACCATTATTTTGAGAGGTTCCCCTCCTTTACTTACCCACATTTCCCTCCTCCTGTCCTTTCTTCCTCCTGGGCAGGTTTTTGACACAAACAATTTGTTCAATATTCAGCACAATTCCAACCTCCTTTTCTATGACCTCTTCACTAAAAGTTTCCATTACTTCTGTTATAGGCAGTGCTAGCAGTACTCTATCGATTTTTTGTGTGGCTGCATTTAGAGGGGACCAAGGGCAAGAACTGGAATGAAAGCTGATGATTACACAGGACATATTCTTCCCCTGCCCCATTCTCCTACACTTCTCTTTCTGCAGAAGTCACCCAATTTAGACGTGACAGAGAAAGCTTTACTGCTAAGGCAACAGTGTCACAAGCCACTAACCCCCCACAAACACCACTCCCCAGATTGTATTTCTGGAGAGGCACTGAGAGGAGTAGGTTCACCTGATCTCCCACAAAAAGGTATTATTAAACAAAAATTTAAAGAAACAGTCCACATATTGATAATAATTTACCAACCTTACTGTATGCTCATCCTCTGGTAAAATTCTCTGAAATAAACTGCTGAACTGTTATAGCCTTGCAAATCCTGCCTTCCCACCCCCCCAAGATGGCTTAATATTGTGGTCATGAATTTAAAATTTCTGAGTGTCTGCCAAAAGGCAAGAACTGAATCCAGTGCACACAACCGTACAATAGGTTCCCACATACAAAAAAATCTCAGAGAATACACGCACACACCCACCACATGAGCTGGCATATCGTTCTTTTAAATCAGCATGAAGAACAAAAGAATATTCCCTTAGGGCTGTAGCTTGTAGCCAGTTCACGAATTTGTCTTCCAATGAGCTTGTAGTATCTTGGTGCATATGTAGTGCAATGTAATTAAGAAACAATAAATAAAATCTTTTAGTCAAGAAAGTATAAGGAGAAAGGAAAGGGTATGAATGTGCAGGAGCATACGAGTGCATTGTACTATGCCATTACATACAGGAAGTCAGGATGTACTTACTTTCACAGATCAAACCCTTCATGAAAGTGTAAGTAAAATAAACTTGTGTAAGTGTTAAGTAAAATACAGTCTAGTTGGAAAAGAAAGTAAAAATGTATTCACCTTGGACCCTTCAGACACTTGGAGATTATTCATATCGGGCAAAGACACATCAAAGCTGGACGTTCCTATATTAAAATGATGAGGGTCTGCTGAGGTCGGGTCACATGATGTAGAAAGTGAGTCAATATGATTCGTATCCTCAGATGGGGAAAGAGTTATAATCTGTTTAAAAGACAACAAAAGCACAGAACAACTCAGTATACAGCTACCCTACCACACACTGCTTTTATGAATAGGCAAAGCAGACATTGTCTTAAAGGGCAGTGATGGTGGATCTCCTAGTTTGTACATGCAGACATATTATAACCATTTCAATGTTTCTATCACATTCAGTGTTTCTATCATAAAAATTGTGTGCAAACATCCTATATGTGAACAATGAAAACCTGACACAGTTTATCAAACTGGAGTCCTTTCCTATTTCTTTAAATAGTAGATAAATCACAAAGATTTACTACTGGCCAGTTGTGCAAAATTGTCTCATAGTAATTTGTGGAAAAAAGGGCAAATAATCAGATCTGATGTTTCCTGTGTTTTGAACTTTGCATTAGAATTCCTGTTTACATTTGCAAATAAGGGAAAATCAAGCAGTGACAATATACTGCATTGCGAGCCACCACCACCCCCTCAGTTTCAGCTGATTAGATTGCACCTGGGCAAGAAGAAACTAAAAGCCCAGCTTATGTAAAAACACAAGCCAATCTTTTCTTAAATTTCAAGTTTGCAACTTACTAGGTCTGAGTTCTCCAAGATTTGGCTGGTGGTCAGGTCCTCCTCCTCCGATGACTCATCCGAGTCCTCATGGTTCATTTTGTTCAGGCTGGGCGTGCTCCCCGAGAGCTGGCTCTCTTCCAGCAGCTGCATGTCGCACTTGTCCAGGCTGTCCAGGGACCGTCTGCGTACTCCCCAGTTGAAGTTGTCCATGCTCTCACCCTGAAATCAGATATAGGGTCAGCTTCCTCGATTTAACACCTATCGTGTACAAACCACTAACCATTGGATTAAAATTAGCTCAAGAAATATTTTGATGTAAAAATATAATACAAACTTGATGTAAGCATTACTTTGATTGTTCACCTGGAGATAAGAGCAGAAGCATGGAAATGACAGTTAAATGAAGATTCATTCTCTTAAGTATTAGATGCTTTTCATGCATTTGCTGATTTAAGAATTTGTTTTTTGTAAGTCCACACATAAATACACCTCAATACCAGTAGAGCAATGACAGGCAAAAGAAAAGTTTGGAAGCAATTTTAAAGGATTTTCCCATGATGTTTAAAAATATTAGGCGCACAGTTCATAGCAATGGTTCAGTTGTGAAACACATGTTAAAGATTTTAGATTCTTTTCATTACATACATAATCATAATGATGAGTTAAGGTAGATTTGAATAAACCCTTCATTTAGCACACAAAATGTAACAGCTAAAGCAGCACAGCTTGTAAAACTTTTATTTTAGGCCCATATAGCTTATTTTTGTAACTTGAATTTATTTGAATTATTTGAAACTATACTCTGAGAATAACCTGATTAGTACTGACTGAGATTTCACTTTTTAAACAAGTCACAGTCAAATGGACCAAGCATTCTATATAAGTATCCCACTCCAGTTTTGGGTACTTTATCTAGATGAAAGCCCTCAACCTTACATCATCATGGGAAGGAAATTTATAGAGAAAAAAGTTTCTTTTTAAGGTTCAGGTCTGACTGTTTAAAACAAGATTCTGTAAGATGCAACACACAAACAAGCAAACCAACAGCTGAAAATTCAAGTTGACAGTGATCTTTTAAATACGAATTTGACAAAAATACAGTTTTGCCTAAAAAAATCATAAGTATTATCAAATCACTGATTATGAGTATCTCCTGAGCTTATGCAGATTAAAATTATGCACAGCCATTGAGAAAGAGATCTCAGTTCAGTAAGGTCCCTTAAGCAGATTTGTAATTTTAAACACTTGAGTAATCCCCATTCAGGACTACTCAGACATTTATCGAATGGGGACTAAACTGCTTAAAGTGCAATTAATTCAATTGCAGTCTTACTTCCTTAACAGTCAACAAGCTTGTACAAATAGATCTTATTTTGCATCATTGCTCCTTAATACAACAGACTGTGGAATGAGATTAGAAAGAGGGAAAGTTCAGTTTTGTGACACTAAGCTCACTGTTCATGAACAAATATGAGGAAAAAATAAAAAAAATATTTTTAAGGAAAAAGACAATCCAGAAATGGAAGAACTGAAATCCAGAGGAACATTTAGAATTAAAGAATGCACTATATTTAAAAGCAAATGAACATGAAATTGCTATGAAGCCCAACACATATTGGAAGAACCCTCTGTTTTCATCCTAGGACAGGGATCCCATGGTAGTTTTGTGCAGGAAGGCAACAGAACACATCAAAGATTTAAGAAATAAGGTCTCTCTAAATCATAAAAATGACTGATCAGTTCCCAGCTATTTATTTTAACAAATTCTTTGGTCCATCGTCCCCCACAAAGGCTGGAGGACACATGCAGCAATGAGACATCCCTCACAAGCACACCAGTTACTGAACAAACAAATGACAAAATGACATAAATAAGCAATCAAAGATGACTGTCATCACACCCTGATCCTCATGATACCTAGTAGAGCTATCAGTAAACTTTGCAGCCCATGCCTATGGGAATATTTCTTGTTCCAGTTTTATTTTGCAATTTCTGAAAGAAGGAAGCCAGCAAAAAGAAGAAAAAATGAAAAGGGGCACTTCCAGGGCACGCAGTTAGAAGGGGGAGTGAATTAAATGTGAGGGAAAAGGATAAGAGAGATGAAACACAGTATATAACCTAAATCACCCATAGTATTTGGGTTAGTGTAAGCTTGCTACAGGGGCACCCAGAATCATACTGAATTTAAAGGAAAGGTCAACATATGTCTACGAAGATGGAGTTGTTGTTTTTGTATTCCGTTAGGCAATCTTTCTTTCACAGTTAACAAGAAAGAGGAAAGATGTACTTGAGAGGCTGTTCATTTTTATCTACAGTGGGAGCAAAGTTATCTCCTGTCTGAAAAGCCACCGGTAATAAACATCTATTCAAAAGAAAACAGTCACATATTATAAATGTGTCAGGCCAGCAGCGAGCAGGTACCACAGAGGACTTCCTTCAATTACCAGCTTCTGGTAAAGGAGCAGACGTGCCCTTGCAGCCAACTTTAGGCATTATGACAACCCAGGGGAAAGGAGAGGGACAGAAAGTGCAGTAAAAAGGGAAGTAAGCCTATGTGGGGGAAAACAGCGTAGCACATCCACAGAGCCGGTAAGAATCATGCAAAACTTCTTTCACACAAGTTTTTATCCTTGCTGTATTGACAAAGTTAATGGAGTGGCACAAATATTGCACGGTACAGGCAAAAGTATTGTGGAACTGCATAGTAAGGCACTACTTTCATACCTTTGTATTTTTTAGAGTACGGGTATTTTGAGAGGAAGATTTCTGGGGGGTTGTGTTTGCGTAATAACTGACGTACAAACTATCAGAAACAAATATGCAAAATACGGTTGTTGCCGAATTTTGTATCATTTGTACAACTCATTAAAATTCTCTATCATTTCATTTCTCTCTATACATTGATAAACTGCAAGTTTAGGTCTCAAACTGGCAACCACTGATGTGCCTTTTCAGTTTTCTTCGCAGGGTAAATGAGTCCAGCAAAGTCAGTAGGAGTATACAGCTGAATTAAACTAAGCTGTATGAATTAAATAATTTATTCAATTAAATTCAGGCTGGCAGGCAATGATGTAAACTTTCTGAAGAAGTCTCAGGTATCAGCTTTAGCAAGATGCTAACAGGAGCCAATACATCACAGTTAAAAAGCTGGAAATGACATAAAATTTTCCCATGGAAACAAATGGCCCAAACTTTACTGTATTTTAAATAATTAAATTCTTCTTTTGTTTCTACATATTATTTATGCACAAAGATAGTAAAAAGAGAAATGGCTCAATTTGAAAAATGCTGATACTAGAATTAAGAGATTTTAAAATTTGTGAACACTGTTGAAAATGTCAAAACCAAACTTAATATGAAGCAGAATTTTTGAAAAAGACCTCAAGATTACTTCTAATACAAGACAAAAAATGAAGCACCTGTCAGAAGTGCAAGCACACACACACCCACCCACCTATGCACACACTGAAGAGGGGGAGGGCAACAACAAAACTATGATGTTATTCTATAATACAAATTTGCAAGAAGGCATAACATATGCTGGCACATCTGAGTTCAAGTAGCATTCTTACCTGAAGTTCCTGGGTAGCAGATATAACAGATAGAAAAACAAATAGAAAGAATCTATGTAAAATTACTGCATTAAAGACATCATAGACAAACATTTGCCTACAATTGTAACTAGTTATTATCACAGAAATTTCAACTCTTCAGCCTATCTTTTAAGTTTGAAAATAACCATAACTTGCTTTTACATCTTTATGAAATTTCAGATGCATGCATCTTGTGGTCTGGGGATGATTCAAGCACCAGTGGCCTGTTTAAATCGTAAGGCTTTTTCTGAAAGACTGTGCTCTTGTAGTTTAAGTTTTCTAACACTGTTTTATTCATGTTTATGAATATATCAATTTCAGAATTGATGTAAAAGACACAGTTTCAACTCAGGCATTAGAGAAGTAGCCTCTTACACCAGGTTTGAATTTGGCTAAAGTATTTATTTAAAACAGTAGTAAGTCAGTCTGGGCTAAAGCTTGGAATGCAAGGTCTCAAATCCATGGCAAATTAAAACTGTAGTAAGTAAAAGACTACATTTTTCATTGTGCTTCACAGAAACCTAGAGAAGCTTAGTATCTGTTCCACAACCAATTTAAAACAATTAATATATTAATTTAGGCCTCAGTCTTGAAGTTAGCCACACGTATAAAAAAATCTTTGCAGGGTCACAAAGAAGGTAAAGTCATTTTGACAGGAATTGTTCTGCACAATTATTTATAATCCCCATATTGTTTTAATTGGTGAAGAGAAAGAAGAAATTCCTGAGTTTCACTGGGCAAAAAAATTATCCTGTGATATTTAGTGAAAATTGCAGAACGAAGTCCTTGTAATACCTTGAAAGTATGTAAAACACACAAATGATTGCATCTGGTATGCTTCTTGACAAACAACCTGGCATTGCTGTTTTATCATTTATTATTGTTTGGAACATTAAAGGTCCTTCATAATATTTGATGTCAAATGCTTTTTTTTTTTTTTAAGCAAAGCCATGGGCAGATGTGAGCCAAAATTACTATATTTTGTTAGAGAGATTCCTGACTTGGAAAATAAGGATTCTGCAACATGTCGTTCCATTCCTTCATCCTTTCTCTTCATTGGAAAAAAAATTAGAAATCAGATGTACATGAGTTCACACCCGAGGGGTCTATTTACCATAAAATTATTTTGCTACTGTAATTCAACTAGGGAGAAAACTGATTAATTCATCCTGTACACATGTTCTTCTCAGGGCTAAGAGCAACGCTCTTAGCACTCAGGGCTAAGAGTAACATTTAACTCATGTTAAAATTGAGTGCAGATTATGACAGACAATTTATTAAACTGCTAGGTTTGCTGAACATCTGCACCTTAAGTACTTCAAAAGAGCTAACAATTTCTGAACTTTTAAATAAAACCAAAATTGTTAGACTTGTTTGGCAATGGATATTAATTTTTGGCCTTTCCCACCCAAATAGAAAGAAATACTCCAAGTTTGATACAAGCAACGTTACAGGGCGTAGTGTCTCCCCCCCCCCCCCCCCCAATTCATCAGTTCTTCAACTTTTTCCCTTCAGCAGTTTCAGCTCAAGGTGAGCTGACAGGCTTCACCTGTCAAGGCTTGATCTGGGCCCTCAGGGTTCTGTTTAGCTCCTGCATGAAATGATGAAATCATGGACACCTAAGCAGAGTGGAAGGTAAATCTCTCTAAGCTTTTCTGATTTCATCAGCAGTTGCAGAACTAACAACAGCCCAAAGGTCTGAATTCATGTTTTGGAGGGTTTGGAACAATTTCATTTTACGACTTTTTAATCAGCAAGCATATTTTTGTTAACAATTTAGATACTTAAATATTGTATTTAAAATAAGTTCACTTAAAAGTAAATTAACTGAAAAGGTACTAGAACAGAGGGTTTATCTTCCAGTAACAGTTTTGCAGTGTTTCCTAAAGCAGATTCAGAAAGGAAGGGTGTGGTAGCCTCTTACTGTTATGCTACTGAAATAAACACTAAGTGAACATTATAAATAATCTGAACTCAAAACTAAGTTTATAGTTATACAGTTAAAGTTCTATGTTACAAAGACTATAGTGTTTAGTAGAAAGAGTATCAAACTGTTTTAATAAAAAAGCTGTTTCAGAGAAAATATACTGTACCTCCCCATCTTCCAGCTCAACATCTAGGAAATCAAAGTCCCTAAAGACTCTGAATTGTTGTTCACTGTTTGAATCATCCATGTTCTCCTGCTCCCTTGTTCCGTCTTCTGAAGACACCAAGCTCGTCTGGTGCTCAATCAGATCCAAATCACCACAGGAAGAAAAAATTACCTACAATTCAAAGGATTTCTCTTGTAACAAACTGTTCCCTCCGGTTGTTTCTTCCTAAAAGCTGTTATTGGTTATTCGGAAGATTGTATTTCCAGTACACACCTAATTCCTTCACTGAGTATTTTTAGAACACTCTTTATTATTTATGTTGGACAGGTGCCTTCAGATTAAACTTCTACAAAGAAACAACTTCATACTGCAGGAACACGTCCAAGAATATTACAGCTACCTCTTAATGGCTGCAGAATGATGTTGCCTGCCTCTTTGTATGCATTTATAGGAACAAAATTCAGAGAATTTAGCAAAAGAAATACTGCAAAGGGGATGAGATAGTAAGTTAATAAAAAAATCTCTAGTTAAAAATGTTGTTCTAAATGATGTTCTAAAATATGTCAACATTAGAAAACACAACAAGCTGTAATTTTTCCTTTCCTACTAAAAATAATTTTATCTGCAATTTAGTTGTGAAAATGCAATGGTCGCTGTCTTGCAGAAATGAAGGACCTTTCCACTGTAACACAAGTGACATACGACATATTCAAAAACATTCAGAAATTTTCCTTTCTCTGTAGAAAATATTTAATAACTATTTTAAGAGCTTCTTACCCTGGATGATCTATTGCCCATTTCCTGGCACCAGATAATATTAATTTTTAAAGAATAACATTAGAACGACTATCTAATGGAAAAATCAGACACTCTCCCCCTCGGTTTTATTTCTGTAATTTAATTTTTTACTTTATAAGGGCTCTAGATTGGTCATACCAAAGGTCATTACTCTCTGCCCACTGAGATGGCATAAGCAAAACCTATAGCATCACAGACCTCTCACAGCAAAACCGCATATAGCTCTGTAAGTAAATTGCCTTTAAGTGAGAGGGCCAATCACTCACTGGTCTATATGCTGAGAAATACAGCGTGGAATGACATGGAACTATGCAAATCAGGTCAGCAGCTCTGGGAAACTCCACTTTTAAAGTTTAGGACACAATGAAGCAAAGAAATAGTCAATACAAGGCTACTTACTGAAGGGTTTTTACTCAGCCCAACTTCCTGACCACATAGAGAAAGGACATGCACCAGCTTTTCCTTTGTCCTTTTCTAGAAAACAAGACGTTTCTCAAGTGAGCATTTTTTTAACCACTCATTCTCTCAGTGGCTAGAAACATACATTAACAATTTTTAATTAGGAGGAACCAACCAAAGAATTAGTCATTAAGTGCTCAAAGGGCTGCTTTCAGAGCAACAATGCATAAAAGGAAACATAAAAATATCTGTTAACGATTTTGGTGTTTATTATTTTTATATTAGTCTATTAATTCTATTGAGCATAAGAAGGAAACATTGGATCTTGTGCATCACTTCAAAAGGACAGTTCAGAAGCTTAAAAATAAAGCACATGCATAGTTATTTTTTGCAGCATTGGGCCTGAGTCACTGCTGTATAATCTGCTATATTAAAAAAAAAAGAGCAATAAATAAATTTATTCCACATGGTTTTACATTAACAGGCAGATAACCAAAATCAATAAGGTAATCAAACATCACTTTTAGGAAAATTGTTCCAAGGAATTATTTTTACCTGATTTTGAAAGAAAACAACACTTAGAAAGTTGCACATGCTGTCTATCTTCTCTCCTTGCTAATAACTGAACTCACCTGTCATTCTTAGCTAAATCTGACTTAGAGTTAGAGGTCTTAAAGACATACATTTCCTGCAGGCTGAAAGAAAACCACCAGCTGGAGAGAAGAGAGACATAACTCAGTCGATTTCTGAGTCCAAGAAAGACATTCAGCACACCCACTCAGTCAGATGCTGTGCCACCACTGCCCCAGCCAGCCAGGGGCACTGCGCAGGGGACAGAGGGCACCAGCATGTAAGAATTTACTGTGTGTTAATTCAGCTACTCCGAGTGCAGCTTCTTAATGAATAGTGAGCTACTTTAAAGGAGGTTACCTGAGAGTACTGGGGTCTCTTCCAGCTTACAGGAACAAGGACATTGGAGTTAGATCCTGATGAGGTTGAAGAAGTGCTTCGGGTGACAGCCATTGCCCTGGGTTTACCATCTCGTCCAGAAGAACTCTGCAGCTCATCATACCGTCTCCCAATAATTGGAGTCTTAAACAGAGAGTAATTATTCACTAGTACTACGCTCTGGGATGAACTTATAATGGGACATACTACTTCAGCCGTAGGAAAAGATTACTCTGAAGATCATAGATCATATACAGGGGTAAAACAAGGAGTGCACCAAATTTCATGTCACTTGGTATGTATCTTATTTGCCACTGTGAACATCTCGGTAACTACTGCCAGCAGCTACTGCTTGTGCTCATGAATAGCTACTGCTCCAAGCAACTAGTTTAAAACATAAGAAGCAGCAAAAAACCCAGAAAGCTTATAAAATTTATTTTAAACCCACATTTCTGGCACCTGTTTTTTGATGTTTTTTTCCTAAGAGTGCTGAGCACTCTGGCCCTGTTACAATACACAGCAAAATGCTTTCTTGGATTGATGATAGGATGCTCAGCATTTTCTAGAACTATACCTACATGAAATAACAAGAAGAAACTCTTCATACAAATAGTACAGATGCCTTTTTATATTCATATTTCCTTTTAACCCAGAGTTGCACTCTTATCTATATGAAAAACTCTATAATGCTGCGAAGTCATGCAGGTTCATTACTACAACTAGAGTGAGTTGCCCAGTAAGGTCAATAGCACCACTCTGTTCTATAAAATTAAAAGATGTACAGGGTTTGCAGGATAAAGACTGCTCTAAAAGAATTCAATCAGAAGTCAGAAAATACTCCCTCAAAGAACATGCTTCTATGTCTAACAGTTACAGAGAACATTGGCATCCAAGTATAAAGTTGGCGTAATTGCAACGTAGCTTTTCCACCAGATAATTTTAAACACAACTAATAATTCCTTTCTTCCAAAAATCTAACGGAATTCCAGAAAGGGTCTTCTAGCATAGGTCATTAAGTTTGTCACGGTGGATCAAGAAGAATTTAAGAAACTTTCAGTTTTCTAATTTTCCTTTCTTTCCCAGATTTTCAGCTTTCTTAAGGAGCTACAACACACATTTTAGGATTATCAAATGACAGAAGTAAGGTTTTAGGTAGCGGAATCACAAATAGTACCTCTGAAATGTCAAAATGAAACTCTAAAGTTTTCCCTGGTAGCTCCTTGGAGGCACTGTTCCACACTCGATGTATTTCCATTTTTGAAAGATCACTGTGTTGATAGGATGGTAAAACTAAACTGGCAGAACGAGAAACCACCAACTTCAGGATATTCAAGGCTTCTCTCCAGTGAATGCTCTAGAAATAGATATATTTAATTGACAAATGGAAAGAAAGATTCACACACATTCAAGATTATTTGCATTTTACAGTCATATTTTTTGTAACATAATAAAAATGTAGAATTGAAATATTACTATTCTTTCTCTCTCTTGGCCACTGACAAAGTATGTACTTGCAGAATAATTGCAACAGCAGAGACAAACACTTGCCTAAGGTGTCTTTAGGGAACTGGCTTGTGACCTGGGAGACCTGAGTGCAAGGCCAACTTGGCAAAGGATTTAAAATCTCCTCCCTGAATGCCTTAATCGGTATGAATAAATTTAAGGGCTGCTGCAGAATTCCCACTTAATAGAAAAGCTGACTTGACAGAGGCTCTTTACAACTGTGAATTCCTAGTAGAAATACATATTTTTCACTTGCTGAGAACTAGGTGCGGAAGTCTCTGAAGGGAAGTGCTTACGCCACATCTCCCTCATGCTAATAATTAAAAAGAGTGGTCAGGCTTTGCCTGGTGTTCACCTTGCTCCTGATGTAGGTCCCAGCCTAACCCTTCCCATGCAGTGAAGCTGGGAATCTGGGGACACGCAGAGTATTAGACGTCAGGATGTTTATAAACTAGATACCACACTGGACAGTCGCAGTCCTCCCTGCTAATCTAGTCTTAAAACCTTATAAAGAAAATCAACTTACAATAGTAAATACTGCTAAGTTCTTGTGTTAATGTACAGAAGATACGGTATTTACCTGTACGTATTTTTCAATGGTTTTTAGCACTTCCATGTTAAATTGTTTCACAGGAATAGCTGACAGGTCCATATAACTAAGAAGACTGTAGATCATCTGTAAGAGGGACTGCTGCATACTAGGAAGGCCCTTTTCTAGTAGCTGTGAAAAAAGTGAAAATAACTAAGTTTTGAGACATTTCTTCTTATGGAAAAAGCTACTGGTTTCATGAATACCACTTGTACTGTTAATCCCTCTTCACTCACTGATTTTGCAATCCTGTTTTACAATCATTTTACAAGTGAAGATGATACAAGTGTGAAATAAAAAAGAGCTTTAAGTTGGGAGACAAACGTTAGCCTGTTGTGATAATGAAACATACATTTTATGTGTGCCTGCCCCAACTTATCCAGAAAACACATTCAGCAATTGAGTAAACTGGTAGGTAAAGTTTACACTATAATTGGGGAAGCACATCCAATAAAAACAGGGGAGTATCTTTTTATGTCTACTTTTGCTGAAAGTCAGTGAGAAAAAAGAAAACATGCTGAAGAAACAAAACTACTACTATTCAGACATCAATATACATTTATACAAACATAGTTCACTGCCAGTATTCACTGGGTGTAACTGCCAAGAAAACATTTTCTGTTAAGGAGGAGATGGAGTCCCTGGGCTCTCTTACTGTAGAGGCTAATACAAAGAAGGACTTCATCTAAGTCCTGAAATTTTGGAACACCTGGGTGTAGATCCCGGAATACCACAATGAACCTTGGAAATGCAACTGTGCTCATATATATACATGACAGTAATTCAGGAGGCGTACAGACAGTCATCCTATGTTTGCACATTTGTGTGAAATATCTCAGCTGAAAATTTCCTGGAAGGTTCTTTCATTGGTGACAGGTACTGTCCCACCCCACAAATTTCAGAGGCAATCAAATGTTATTGCTGGAGGTTACCAGAGGCCCAAGACTAGACTCTATCTTTCCATTCACACCGACAAAAAAGTTCTTCTAACATTGGTTACTAGAGATATTAGGATCTAGAAAACAATTACTTATAAAAACTCTATGCTCATGTCTTCCATCAAAGAAAAATTTCAGCTCTTATCCAAGTGGAGTCTTATAATTTCTTGGATGCCCTTGCTAGCTTGAATGACAAGGCTCCTCTTTTTACTGAATGCCAGCCAAAATGGAATGATCAGGTAGGGGACACACCTATCTCATCCTGCTAAATATCTTCTGATTTCTTTTATCAGTAAAAGCGAGTAGTAATTAGTGATTCATAAAACAAAGTAGGCAAATTCCATTAACAGCACAACAAATGGAAGTCACTATGCTTTCTTTATTCCTCTACAAAAAGAGCGCAAGAATTTTTAAATTAAAGGTACTACATGGTAACCTGCTTCAGCTCACGGATACCTTTACTTTGAGATAAAATGTGCTTAGCAATTCTTCTTCAAAACAGGGTTATAGACATTTTCTTGCCTTCCGTTGGGATCTTGCAATGGAAGGATTGATTCCTTCCTTGTAAATAGTTTATATGATCCAGCACATCAGCCAGTATAACATTTCAGTGTAGGAATAAAGGATTATAAGAAATTATCTGGATGAAAGAAAGAAATTTTTTGTTCTCTGACAAAGGCTACTGCATCACATTATCACTTCTGTAACAGGAAAAGGAATTATTGGGAAATAATGGGAATTCTGTCTCTATTGCTGGTTAGAAAGCTGTTCTTTATCTCTGGAACTTTATCTCTGAAAGCTTCTAATTTCCATTCCAGTCTGTATAAATTTGTTGTCAATAAAACCCTTTGATTTAAACAGCCAGTTTTCACTTGTTCAGGTGAGCATATGTGATGGTTGATAGTCCAAGTGAATTTGTAACAAGAAAGAGTATTTCAGTTTAAAAAACCCCTGCAACTTCAAAATGCATTTAGTACAGTAAGAATTCTTGTGCTGCCGGAAGTAACAAAAATAGCAGCAAGATGGAGTTATTGTAACACATCATTTGGATCAGTGAGTTCCAGGACAAAGGGTTTCCACTGTATTTATAAGAACAACTCATAACTATTCTCAGTCTTTTTTTTCTTTTTTTCTTTTTTCTTTTTTTTTTTTGACTCTGGTCCATATGAACTGTTTTGAAGAATTGTGGATTCCTCTCTTGATAGTGTGTGGTAACTATCTGGGTCTTACCTGGGTTTGGGGATCCACATCCCATTGGCAACATTTGCCCCCTTCCTGAGGCAGCAGCTAACCCAGAACTAGGTGGAGAGCAGAACCGGCTCCTTCAAGGGCTACCTGGGCTGCCTGTTGCTGGTTGATGCGGCTGCTGGGGGAGCTTCTACAAGAGACAGTTCCCTTTGCCCTCCCAAATCAGGCAGCAGGTGGGAAGAGATACTCAGCTCTAAGGCTGCATTGGTCAGTCAAACAAACATTTTCTGTGTCCACTGAGGAAATAAATTAGGCATGTCACAAGCCCTGTCGAATAGACAAGCTGTTAGTGGGATAATGCCTGATCTAGGACATGCTTCCCCTTTGCAACACAGATATATTAATCTGTAGTGATTCCTTGGTTTTGAAAAGGCTATGAATGCTCATGCATCTATCACTAGTAATCTTCTATCTGTCAGGGAAGAAGAGGAAACATCTACCATGAGCACACTACTATGCACTATGTTATTTCTTGTTCCTTCTTCTGTATTAATAGCATTAGCTACTTAGGTTCAAGCATGACCCTGGACTCGATTAGTCACTAGTTTAACATGTGACCTATGTCAATTCAGATATTCTCCCAGAATGACTGGGCTTCCATGGTACAAGGTTGATTTTTAAAAACTAATATGCAAAAATATAGCATAAAATCAAAGTAAGCTTTCAGTAATGTGTTTGTATGAGGATTTTGATAGTGGAGGTTCAAAGTTCCACTGCATTATTAAATAATGATTTTTCCTGATCTGTAGACTGCGATTCACAAGTATTTTTCTAGAAGAAATGATAATTTTTCATGGATGGAGCTGTAATATGTAAACTGAGTAAGGAACACTGCTTGCCACTGTAAGGTTTAGAGAAGAACAGAGCTGAAATGTCTTATTTTATGCCAGGATCATGCCCCCAGCTGACAAGCAATTACCTGCCATCAAATAGGTTAAATGCAAATTTTTGTCTGGATGGCAATAATTGAAGCTTTTACCTTCTGCTGAGAGCATTTGCTCTCATAGTTTTAACTTGTGCAGAACGTCCCCTTCTGAAGGTTATACCTGTGTGTTTGGAGGGGTCACTGTTGCAACACAGATTTCCTTTGTTATTCTTAAACACTGCACGTCTCTCAATTTCCCTCAGGCCCAAGCACTGGGGATTGAGCCAGGATTGTTAAAGACTGGGGCTCTGTAACCAATGGCTAAAACATTCAACTGTGGATTGCCCAGTGGGGCTGTTAAAGCATCTAGCTTTACCTATTGACAGTATATCCCACAGTTGGTTTATAGGAGACAGGAGCACATTGTCTATCCTGGTCTGGGGATTAACTAAGAAGAAAAGGGGAAACATAGTCTGAATGCTGGAAAAATCTTTTTCATGGCCACAGCAGGCTGAACAAGATGGTTTCTTGTCTCTTGCTCCTCCTCCAGACTGGCAGCTACCCTATGCCTATACAAATATTCCACAGACATGACTCAACAAAGCTGCGGTCAATGTAAATACAGAGAAAGGAAGTTGTGCTTACTACTCCGTTATCCTTCGATGATGGTGCTCTGAGAGGAATGTGCCTTAATTACGATCAAAAACCTGCCTGACTTGCTGTTAATATAGTGCCAATCTACAGCAAGGGGGAAGTGGAAAGAGTGAGTCTCCAGATGCACGTTGAAACCTGTTTTGAGGGGAGCAACATCACGTGCATCACGTGGCCTTTGTGGAGGCACTGCAGCACTGGTAACTGTACGGGAAACTGAAGGGAACAGAGAGGGCCAAACGCTTTCCTAAGGTTGGAAGAGCAAAGGAGAAAGAGTTTAAACCTCAATTTTTACAGCATTTGTTTATTAGGAATACAAGTTTCTGCTGTGAAGAAGACACTTGACTCCGGAGGATTCAGTCGTGTTTGAAGAGATAATAATTCTTCAGAGTCTTTGAGTTTACAAACAACTGAAAAACCTCAAGATGCTGTTTTAGTCTCCTACAGGAGAGTCATGGCTTTTCATCATCAGTCAATATCTGATACGATTGTTTACTTAGAGCCTCCATTTGCAAACAAGGTGAGGAATTGCAGCTTGAGGTAGCAGGGCCAAGTTTGCTCTGAAGTCTTGAGTGTGGGACACTGCTTGGCCTCTCAGGCTCTTGAAAATCTGTGGATAGCCAGTATAAGAGATGGCTGTGGAGCTTCTGTAGATCCTTTGGCAGAAGAGAGAATGAATCTGCTCCAAAAAACAAAGCTGCTCTAAAGAAGCTAGTGAATTTATATCACGAACACAGAACTGCCTTCTCCTTGGATGAGAGGGGAGACTGAAGGTGTCTCACTACAGCACAGAAATGAAGGGATAAATCTGACAACTCTACAAGAAAATGGTGTCCTGATACTGATCTGACACAGGAGGCAGAAGATCAAGTGATCTTAAGCTAAAGAGTAGAACTGAGCCTTTGAACCCTAGTAACAACACTACATCAGCTCTATACTCCACACGTGAGAAAAGTTAAGAGTAAGTGAGCACAGCAGAAAACCCAGGCAGCAAGATGATCCCATTCAGTGTTAGAAGAACGCATACAAATTTATATCAAGAATCAGATCCTTATATAGCAGATGATAACTTATTTATGCTGCTAAACTCCTTCTGGAATTAGTTCTTCTATTATTTTCCTCAGTGGGATACAAATAAACATTGTCTAGTTTCTCCCTCTCTCAGAATGGAAAATGTGACCAGCTGGTAAGTGAAGCTGCTTTAAGTAGCCCTGCAGACCTTCGGTGGCCTTTGTTTTATTGTTCAATATTCATTTCTTGTAGTAATTCCTTTTCTTTCTGGTAATTTCTGCTTTTAACTTGTAATTATAAATAACAGCTACAAATAGCCTCCAGAGAGCAGGCAGACTTCCAAGCTCTTTGGTTTGTTAGGCAACAGAAGAGTTGAAACAGTAAAAAATCTTTGAAAACTTACCTCAGCCAAATATGTAACCATACTCAAAGTAATATCAGCAAACGCTTCATGAAGGTAACGGCAAACCACATTTACCCAGGTAGCACAGTCCCTTGTATAGCTGTGTGTTTTATAAAGGGTCATGACATGTGCAAGATTTGATAGCTTGGGGTTCTTCTCCTCCAAACAAACCTAATTGAATATAAATGTCAAAACACATTAAGAACAAGGCAACTGCATTTACAGGGTTTGAGGATTTACAAAAGAGTAAATAACTTTGATACCTGAGCGATCCTTTCGGCTATATCTTTACAAAACTGGTTTGGGCTGTCAAAGTGCTGAATTAAATGGGGCAGGAGACACAAAACATTCAGTGGAAATCCTAGAACAGGAAAATACAAAACAAAATTTGTATTTTGGACAGCAAGAGCCACAGCAATCTTCAAGTTGGTATTTCGTGGGAGGTCATGGTTTTAATATTACATTAGCTGTAAAATCCCACAGACTCTGTCAAGTTGTTCATGCCACTGACCATGCCACATTTGTCCTAAAGGGCCTTAATTTGAAAATCCAGTATATTACTTAGGCAAGAGCACTGTTATAAAGCATGAGCTTATTTCTGCAAACACTACTGCACAAACATGTATTTACAGGATAAAATATCTCACAAAAGTATATATTTTATTCCTGTTAAGAGAGTATGTTTATCTTTTCTACTTAATGGGCTTATTGACGGTCTTAACTGGTGCCATTTTCATTAATGCAGCTAAGACACATGAAGAAATTTAGTGAGTATTGATAAATGAACACTGTTTTGGTCAGGCTTCCAGGCACAGTTTCTATTATTTTGTACTGTTCAAGCTAATAATAATAACATTGAATCAAAATTCTGTTAGAACCGATCAAATGAGACTACTCAAATGGTGTTTTTGAAGCTAGGGGATGGATCCTGCACCAAGTGCCAGCTGCTGTCATTAGCACGAGGGCTTTGCCTGGAGCTGGGATTCAGCTCTTCTGTACCAACTCATAGCCCAAGGCAGCTGATGAACTCATCGGGAGCTGTAACAAAAGCTGCCCCAGTTCAGGTAGGAGCTCAGAAGTCACAGAATTGTATCTGGACACAATTTGTTTTTTGAAAAGAAAGAATCTGATCGATGAAAATATCTTGCTAACCATTAATTCCCTCTCGTTCTACACAATTAAACAAGTTTTCCAAGCTAGGAGCGTAATTTCCCTGGGCTTCCTCTATTCTCAGTGAAAAGAAAAAGAGTCCTCCAGGTGGTACCGTCACAGCCCATGTGTGAAGTGCCCAACCAAAGTCCGGAACACAGGCACCACACAGGTGCTTAAGAGATGGGGAGGCTGTTCATGGCATTCAGCCCCTTACTCTGTGTCTAAGCTTGTTATGGCTTAGTTGTGAAGCTTGCACAAGTGTCTTAATATCTGTGTTTCTGACTGAGAAGAGGAGTAAATATTTGGAACAATACAGAAATGCTCTTCAAGAAATGTAATTCAGAAGAGGTCACAACCTCAGCTAAATAATTGGGAATTTCAAAATGTTAACCTTATTTCCTTATAACCCAGGCCTCTCTCCTCACTCACTGATGTGCTATTGTAGTTTATCTAAAAAGTGTGCAAGAGTTTTTAATATTTATATTTCTAGGAAAAATTCCATGAAGCTCTAATTTAAAGTATTCTGAAAATAATTCACTGGAAAAACTAGCCAAAATAGGTTCTAGAAATTTTCCTTACATATGTTTATTTTGTCAGCACTCGGAAACTTCATATGCTGCTAAGGATATGAATAGGATAGTATATATGAATATATATATGATATGTGAATAAGGATATATGAAATGTGATATAATACATGACTGTTTTCCTCCAAAACCTTATTGTGTAATAGATTCACTTTTCAGAAACATGTTATATTGCTATGAAAATTCTGAAAAGCCCACCCAACTCAAAGCAATAGTACATTATGCTATATTAGAAGAGAAAGAAAAAAATGCCATTATTAGTTTTGTGCTGATACCCTAATTCTGTCATCAAATGCCAAAGCAATGGAAACTGAAAGTGTACTGGTTTTACCTATAGCTTGAGAGGAATCCACCATGGATATTCGAGACACTGGTGTCAGCAAACTAAAAAGCTGTAGTGTGAGATCAGTGGTAGTAAGGGAGGTGAATCCTTTCAGGAGTAGCTGTTGAAGCCCTGAGAAGTCTGCCCACTTCAGCTGCCCTTGCAACTTCTCTAACTTCTCTCGGTTTTCAGCTTTATCCAGTGGCAAATGAGCCAGAAGTTTATTCAGCAACCGCAGTGCCATTAGATACTCAAACTCAAAATCTGATTCCATCAAAGCCACAGCAACCCAGAAAATGGTGGCCAGAAGGTTGGTTGGATTGTTAATATGGGATGGGTCAGTGAGACTGTCCTTTAGCGAAGATGAACTTCTGGTTTTAGACGACAGGCCTTGTTGGGTGCATGCCTGAATTCTGTCTAGTGTGGCACTGCGCGGTGGGTCTGAGGACTTGTCCACGTCTCCAAACTTTTTGGGTACAGAGAAGCTCCTCTGGTGCCTGCTTCGTTCAGCAGTGGCTGTGTTACCACTTGCAGGATTCACATTCAGCTGTCCTGTGCTCTTCCGGTTCGCAGTCAGTTTGGTGCTTGATGTTAGATCTGGCGAAGATGAACTAAACCCAAAATATATAACATACATTTCAATGCGTGAATGCACAACTTAGAACTCATACATACTGGATGCAAGCTAAGTATTTATCAAACTGTAAATAAATATTTGTAAAATGTAAAGAGGCTGTTTATTGCACCTTGCCTTTTTTTTTTTTTATGTAGAAGTGCCCACAGACATGACTGCAGTGAGGTTCATGTGGCACTGTACCAAACCAGAGCAGGGTAGCCTACAGTCTAGATGGTAGGTAAGAATGACATGGGGACAGGAGATACAGAGCTGTGCAGTGACTTGTAGACACACCCATATAAATGGGGCAGTGGTAGAACTGAGAATAATGTTGGTCTTTTAAATGGAGCAAACCCTGAACTTGGCACAGCTGGCAGGCAAAATGCACAATGGCTTACTGGCTAATGTGAGAACTGTGGGCAGAAAAAACAGCGTATCTTAAGCAGAAGCACAAACATACCACATTACCCTCAATAAACCTGTGATGTGGCTGCCTAGTTTCTTGCTCGTACAGGTCCTTCAGAAACATTGTTGTCATTGCATCTCACCCTGCCTGTATCCTAAGATCTCTTGAAGGTGGTTTACAGAAAGCAGAAGTGTTTCAGTTTCAGTGACTGATGCCTCCTCATGGACTATCATGTGATGATCTAGACAATCCTTATCAATTATCTGTATGGATGAACATGCTGTGTTGATACACATAAGGGAAGTTTGTTCTGGAGAACAGCTAATTCCTGACTCTCTGGTCCCATTCCTACCTCATATATTATGAGTCCCTACTGTCTATAATATTTGAAGAGGATCTTAGGGAATTGATAGTGTCAGGGCAAGCAATATTGCCTCCCACTGCTTTCTGGAGCGTTTCTTATTTTCTACTCCATCTTGCTCTTTCCTGAAATGTGCACTAAAGAGAGATAAATAGCTCTTAGTTTAGAAAGTAGGAGCTGTATTTCCCCACTCCTAGCCTGTCACAAGGCAACACTTGTGTTCTGCCATTGCAGTATAACACGTAGCAACCTGCTTACTGGCTTCAGAAATGACAGCCCTTATATTTTTGTTCTGCATGTAAAGCATGGTAACTTAGGGACATTTTTCAAAAATGTTCCCTATTCTGTTTTTGCTATTAGGAGTCACATAGACATTAATCTCCCTCAGTACTGTCAACAGCTGTGTTATAGAAGGAGCCTACAATTTCCCTCCATGTACAAATTTCTACTTTAAGGCCAAGGGTTTCCAAAGATGGTCTACACGCCTGGCGAAATCCATAGGTTATGTATATATGGGACAAAATTCTCCCTAGTTTTATTGAGAAAGACAAACCATGGTTATTTATTTCTTGGGGAATACTTCATCTGAGAATGACAGTGGTATGAAACCAATATTCAAAAAACCATGTTTCTTCCCAGATATGTTCTCAAGTATATGGTATAAAGGTGCAAAAAATAAAATATTTTTAAAGGATGTTAAAGTAAGTTATAACCAGATAGCAGCAAGACAGAATTTACAATGCATTGTAAAGTTGCATTAGTTGTATCAAAATTATTTCAACTATTGCAAATTGGCTAAGATATGCTCTTCCTCTAGTTCTCTGAAGGTTACAAATGAGCTCAGTCTTATCAAAATTATTTTATGCTGTCAGACTGCAGAACTGCACACTTAATATCACGAGACACTGAAAAAAAGAAAGATACAATTAGGAGAACAGGCTCTTACCGTGATAACACCGTCAAAAGATCACTGTTCTTCAAACAGTCAGACAGATTATCCACAGCAGCTTCCAGAGTAAGTAATGCCTCCATTACATACCCCTATCAACACACAAGGTTAACCATTTCAACAAATACATACAAAATAGCAAATTAGCGAACTTTAAAAATCTTCAGTTCACAAAAGGAATAGGCACCTACTGAAAACCTGTAATTTCTCCTGAAAAAAGAACAACACTCACACTAATGCCACTGCCCTGAACATGAAAATGTCACTACAAATGTGGTTTTTTTCTGCCTCTGAATGATCTATGAAGGCATGCAAGAAGGGCACATATCTCATCAGGGGACTGGTAATGGCACACAGAACCTCTGACTTGCAGGTCATTGATTTAAATCCTGCACAAGCAGTTGTGACAGAATATTACTGTCATCTTGTGGCAGTTTCATTACCCAAGTAAAATATGGAGGTGATGTCAGGCTATTCCTTCTTAAGAGAAACATTTCTCTTAATTAAGTCTTGAATCTTGCAGTAAATAGCCTCCGATTGTACCATTTCAGCCTGTTTAGCTAAACCAAGTGAACATCATAGTTCACTAAGAGAGGACTGGATCAAATTAGGTCACTGTAAGTTTTGTATTGTTATGGATGGTGTGGATTTCTTGATTCCAAAAGATGTTAACATTTGAGAAATGAGGTGGTATCTACTTCACATTGTCAGATTACATCAGCAGATAGGATGATGGGCTCTTGAAGCACAAATTAATGGCGTGCAAAGGGAAAAAATGGTCATCACAGAGATTTCAAGTGACATTTACTAGATGTTTTCTAGTTGTTCTCTTTAGAGCTATATAAGATTATAACAGTCTGACCAAGGCTTTAATAAGGTACATATGGGTTCAGTAAACTCAGAGGTATATACTAAATCAAAAGTAATAAGAAGCATTATGCACACATGCATACCTGAATCTCATCTCCATGCTCTCCAATAACTTCCACCAATCTTGACAACAGGTCAGACAATGCATGTGCAGAAAGGGGCTGCTTTAGGGCCCTGAATATCTGGAAAGAGCGACCTGCGTAATGTCTTGAAGAGCTTGAAAGAGCTGTTTGTAAAGCAACTTCACTCAGATGCTGCTCCAAATGAAAACCTAAGCAAAAGAACAGTGTATCAAGTTAGTTTTTTTTTTAATGACAGACTTTACAGTGGGTCATAAACAGACTGAACCAGCTCTGTGGGGAGGATATACACTGTAGTGTATCCTGCAAACCCTGTCAGAAATGGAGATGCAGAAATGACTATGTTCGGGAGAATTTCCCCCAGTTTACATTTCTTTCACACAGAATATATCTGCATTTCTTTCACACAGAAAATAAACTGCAAAACCAAAATTCTGATTTTGGAAATGTTTGTCAGAACATTTCTTCATCTGTTCTGAAATTCGTCATCTGATTTAATTTTTTTACAATTCCTGAACAATCTTTCAGGCCATCCACTATTCTTGCTGGCAACAACATGGTAACTTCTGAACACTCCCAAACCTAAAGCCAAACTGAATTTGGAGTCTTTCTGTGAGCTTCAGAAGGCTTTGGATAAGATCTTAAATATAAATACTGATGCTGCATTCTGCTTTGATCTTGGCAGACATTTAATTAGTGACTGTGTTGGTTTTCAAAATACAATCAGCACACTTCCTAAGTTCTAAAAACATTACAAATTAAAACTAAACTTTAATTCCCAGAAGAAATTTAACAAAGTACATTTACTCAGTAACTGTGATGTATTTTACAAACAGGACCTAGAGGAGCTTTTGTCTGGTAGAATTAATCAAAAAGCTTTCTACCAACACCTTTGAAGATATAACATTCAATCACAGTCAAATCTAAAATGATTTTTTTAAAGAATTCCTTTATTACGTCATACATCCTTGTTAAGGCATACAATCTGTTGTGCTTCTGCATAAGCAGATCTACTAAGTCACAGGATAAACATTCAGTGTGACCTTGAGGGAATATTCTTTTAGTTCTGACAGGAAAAAAAGTTACTACCTGACTTGGAATCTTTAAATACAGATACAACATGACGCAGAAAATTAGTAAGCTGTTCAGCACTCTTGGTGTTCTGATTTTTGGGTGTGATATCTTCATGGCACCAAAGTGGACCAAATGCCCTTAAAGAAATACATAAAAAGTACACATTTTTTTGTGTTATCTGAAAATAAATGTAACCAGTTAAAATATATAAACTGTAAACCCAATTAGATATTTCCAAGGCCATAGCCTGGAAAACATGCAACTGAACACAATTTTATGAGCAAAATACAAGTAAATAAATATTCCTACACTATATGTTACAAAACGTCTCTTTTAAACTATAAGTTATACCATTTAGAGAGCAGCATAAACAAATCCCTGTTTTTTGATTCAACATTACGCCTAGGATCTGCTGGCTGTAGTTCATGGTTAATATTACTTTCACCAAGGCCTTTCACTGTCCCCTGTACACTTCTTATCTAATTTTACAATAATAAAATTGTCTTCTTCCATTAGTTCATTGTCTAATATAATACTATCAGTCAATTAAATACTTTATTCCTGTCAGGCAAGATTTTGTTCTGTTGTTCCTGACACTGTAGTGCTTTTAAATACGTACCTACTTCTACAAGTATCAATAAAAGAGGAATGGGAGTCTATAATTACTATAAAAGCTTGGTCATTTTCCTTTGAGTCTTTTAAGTAGCTACAGATAACTGTAGAGAAGACGTAAAAGTACAGGCTTCAAGTACAAACGTATCCTCTGCCTGTCTCCATTACCTGGTTGTCAGAAACTCAATTAACTTGTTTGCTTTCTCATCTGTTTCAGCAGCAGTGTCCATGTCCTCAACCTCTTGTGTAATCTGTGGAAGATTTCCAGTGCTACCTCCCAGACTGATACTGGAGGAGGTGGAGCTGGAGCTCAAGCCGGAGTCTGGCACCGGAGACGACTGGTATTCCCGCAGAAAGTCAAAGCCACCTGCCAGCCAAAAGGGAGAAGATAAAGATGGAATGCACTGTCGGGCCAGCATTGCAGATGAAAGCATCTGCTAAGCAGCTCTTTTCAGTCAGCAGCAGAAGCCTTCTACTGGGAAACATGGGGAAAACCTGCAGAACACAACTCTCAAACGCTGATGGGAGTGAAAATAGTATTCAATTTCTAAACGTGCAAAATCCAATATAAAATGAAAAATACCAAAGTTAAGATTTTTTTTTTTTTACTGCACGAGGGCTACAGTACTTGGAAAAGAAAAGTTTCATGGTATTTTACAATCAGAGCTGTATCTTTCTGTAAAGTGGATTTTGAGCAATGCTCAGCTCATTTCTCTGGGCTAGTCTGATGAGGGAAAAAAGCTCTGCAATCTGGAATTTTTGGAACAATAATGTTGTCCTAATTTTACAAATGTAATGGAAACTGTGACACAAATGTTTAAGGCTTCTGTCCAACACCTTTAGTTACTGTAAACACTGGGCTAATACTAAATATTTTCAGCATTGAGGCTAAGAGTTCTGCTGGATCAAAAGTTTGCCACACAACTTCAGAGCTGGAATTAGAAACTAGACTAAGTTTTCTTAAGGTGAGACTGCTAGTCATCTGAGGCTGTATCTACAACAGGAAAACTGGCCTTGCAAGAAGACTGGGAGCAGGAGGCGCCTCTCCACTGACAAAATCCATTTCAGGTCAGGAGGCTCTTAATTTAGTTGCTTGACATGTGGAATGAACCTGAGCTGAAGTATTTTCAATGAGGATTCTTTGCTAAAGCTACTCACCCACACTCTCACTCTTTATAGAGCCTGATAAAAAAAGAATCCAAATACAAATTTTTGATAACTTCTTGGATTTAAGAGGCTCTGACACAGGGTACCAGTTATGCTTTTCAGAGACACAAATATGAAAAGTTTTTCATTTTGGCAGAAAAGCAGTACTATAATTTAAATGTAAGAATTTTATTCTGTATTTAATATTCCATGAACATGCATTGGAGAAGAGATTTATACAACTCAAGATGGGAAATTCACATGTGAGGTATTTTTGCACAAACTTTATTCAGAAAGAAACCTACACAGGCCAAATTAATTCATTGATTTGAAATACAAATTCCTTCTTCTCAGTACTTTAAAAATATTTTTTGTATCTCATAAAAAATAACAATAATTTATCAAGTAATATTCTTTATAAAGCCAAACTATTTATTACTTTTGGTTATATTCCTAAGGAACAACAGAAATGCCACTCATTTGATTATCTCTCCTTTTCATTTCTTACTGTATGGTTCCTCACCCTTTCCCAGACAGCTAATCCTACCTCCATAACTCTACACTAGTTCTGTGATTCCTTCAAATCTCAACAGTATGTTTGTTTTTAGTATTACATGAAAATAGTAAATGTAGCTAGCTGCTTTCTACAAACTGCTCCCAGCCAACCCCTTAAAAACATGTAAATTGTTAACAGAACACCTGTTTCAGCAGAGATCTGAACTAAGCCTCCTAATGCAGAAGCATATTCCAAGACAGAAATTAAGTTTATCTGCGATATAAAGAAGGATGTATATCCTGTGAAATTTAACATAATAATGGAAAATCTGTGCTGCATATTCTTGCTGCTCTTCCTGTGTTAGAATTATTTATTCATTTCTTGTGAAGGTTGAAGAGTGATTGCCCTCATTTAAAGCAGTCCTGGCTCCCCAAGGGGGAAGTTAGGGAGTTATTAGTCATATTAATGTTTAAAATTCTACTTTATATATTTTGTGTTACATCAGATAGCTTCCTCGCCATCATGAAAAGTTACCTAATAATAATTTGGGTGCAACTCTAAGGTAGTTCACATGGAATTAATATTAATAGGAACTGTTCACACTTGTCACTTTATCAAACCTGTTATATTTTTGTAAAGTAACCTCGACATCCTACTTTCAAAACCCTCACAGCATAATGCAATGTTCTTTTCTTCTTTTCCTTTATTACCTGTATAAAGATACTCAGGTAAGTATGCTGGTTGTACTGTCAGAGTCTTGGTCTCATTCATCTCTCTGGTCTGAAGAAGGACCGATGCAATGGCTTGATAGTTGCTATTGCAAGATAATGCGATCAAAAGGTGAAGCAGTAACTTTTTACTGTGTTCAAAGACCTCAGGGCGGTAATGGTCAAGACCTAAAAGAAAAGGTTACAGCAACCACTGAATAAGAAGTAATAATAAGCAAGTTCGCATTCCTGAAATAGCTAAAATTCCAAGGCAGTTCATGGCAACAGTGCAAACAAACAAAAGATGCAGTATTTCCGGACACAGTTACTGGTTACAGTTACTTCAAATCATAGAATCATAGAATTGTTTAGGTTGATGCATGTGTATATTTAGTTTCCAGGCTGAGGTCCCATATAGGAGATACAAAACAGTGTGTGGCAATACAACTTTATGCATTCTGTCTCACTTCTCACTGCAGTGTTAATTTGACAGGGCTGGAAACCCTATACAGATGAGAAATTCTTGGTGGTTGTTGTAATTACATTGCAGTAGCTCAGGGTGCAGAACTGAAACCCAAGCTCTAGCACTGAAACTAGCAGTTTCAGTAACTAGCAGTAACTAGCAGTAACTAGCACTGGTTAGCATTACTGCTGTTTATAAGATTTTAACACAACCTGCATAAATCAAAAATTACAAATATAAAGGAAATAGGTGTTTGTAAAATAAACTGCTCTCTGTGGTAGTAATCTCTTTTCAATCCTCTTTCAGTATCTTCCAGGATACTTACAAATAGTTTCTGAAAAATTCAGTCATTTTCTTCTTCAGCTCCTCTCTTCTCAAGATATATTCCTCTTTAAAAAGCAGCTTTATCTTTAAGTGGCAACAGCCAATAGGTCTTTCAAATCACCTGTTTTCTAATATACTCCAGTCACACTGGTTCTTGTCTGGCCTGCAAAAATGAAGCTGCTCATACTGCCACAGTCTGAACAGCGTCTTTGGCTCCTATAGGCAAGTCTTTGGAAGACCTGTGATTCTTGGTCTCATCTGCCCATAGCCTCTTCCAGAAGAGCCATGGCCAACCTGCCCAGCTATTTTTCAGCTGCTTCAGGTTTGTGCTCCTATTCCATTTCTCCATTTCTTTCCACCTGCCAGGAGGTAATGAACCCATTCTACCCTGTTCTAACATAGACTGAAAAGGACATAAAAAGTTCTTTTAGTTTAAAAGTAAATTCTATATTGGCAGCACTTGTGACTGAAATCCTTTTAAACCCTAGAGCTGTATGAAAGTATTGACACAGATATGCTAACTATGAAGTGAGAAGGACAGTTCAATCTTTGTAGTTGTCCAGTACTGGGCCCTTCTTTAACTTGGAAGAGTTCCCAAGAGGGTAAACATCTGCGAAGTGGACACATTTATATGGTAAAGGTGCCTAGCTGTTCAAATAATTTCACACAGGTAGCAAAAGGGGTTTTAAACAGCAGTTATTTTCAAGCACTACTGAAATAGACAGGTTCACACCAGCAGGCTGCCTCTCTACTTCACTATCAGTACTACAAACTGTCCAGTCGCCTATTAAACACATACAGTGCAAAACTCCTTCATTTTAGTATTTTCTCACTCCTTCCATGCTCTCCAGCTAGCCACCATATCAGTTTCCAGTTTCCTTTTTTGTCAGATCCATCTGCCTGCTCACATTCCAACAGGATAGAAATATTCCAACAGGCCAAGTGCAGAGATCTGCAACTGGTCAGAGCAACCCCCCGTACCAATACAGGCTGGGGAATGAAGGGATTGAGCGTAGCCCTGCTGAGAAGGACTTGAGGGATGAAAGTGGTGGATGAAAAGCTGGACATGAGCTGACAGTGTGCGCTCACAGCCCAGAAGGCCAATCACAAATGAAAAGGAGCATGGCCAGCAGGTCAAGGGAGGGGATACTGCCCCTCTACTCTGCTCTGGTGAGACCCCACCTGGAGTACTGCATCCAGCTATGGAGTCCTCAGCACAGGAAAGACATGGTCCTGTTGGAGAGGGCCCAGAGAACGGCCAAAAAACGATCACAGGGTTGGAGCACCTCTCCTGTGTGGGACAGGCTGAGAGAGCTGGGGTTGTTCAGCCTGGAGAACAGAAGGCTACGGGGAGACCTTATTGAGGCCTTTCTGTACTTAAAGGGGGCCTACAGGAAAGATGGGGACAAACTTTTAGTAGGGCCTGTTGCAACAACAGACAGGTTAATGGTTTTAAACTAAAAAAAGGGTAGATTCAGACTAGACATAAGGAAGAAATTTTTTACAATAAGGGTGGTAAAACACAGAGATGGTTGCCCACAGAGTTACTAGATGTCCCATCCCAGGAAATATTCAAGGTCAGATTGGACAGGGCTCTGAGCAACCTGACCAAGCTGAAGATGTCCCTGCTTATTGCAGGGGAGGTTGGACTAGATGACCTTTAAAGGTCCCTTCTAACCCAAATTATTCTATGATTCTATGATTTTATTTCATTTTCAAACACACATATACCTTTGGCTAACATCAGTAGTGTAAATTCTTTACACCATCACAACACAGCTCTACTAGAAAATATAGAAAAAATTTCCACAGGAGGTATAAAAACTCTAGAAAAACTGAACTTGAAGCCGGGAGGCTGTGACCTCATTTTAGTTACCACTAAACCAGTTACATTTAGTTACCAGTTACATTTAGCTTTAATTTCACATTTGAGAATTGATAATTGTTAGCTAAGGGACTGTCTCAAATGGTATTCATAAATTTCTATTTATTTCTTATGAAATAATGTAAAGTTGAAACATTATTGCATGAACAAATCAGTAAAGATATTTCTATAATGGCTTACCAATCTCATAACTCTATTTCTGCATATGTTTATTGGCATGGCTCTCTGATGGCTCTTTGAAGCTGTCTTGAACTGAAGTGGCCATGCTGCTGCATACTACTCCTGTGTTTTTATTTATTTATTCTTGTGAGAATTTCTAACTGTAAGGATCAGTTTTCTAACACGTGTTACAAATCATATTAAAGACGTTGTTTGAACTGTTGGTTTGATTCATGCAATTATCTAGTTTTCTTTCAGCTCCCTCTTACACTTAGAAAGTTCACAGCAATATAAAAAAGAAGTAAAATGTCGTTATGGGCAGGCATAGAATAGATTTAACTTTTAAGTGAAGAATATATATAAGTGAAATGTCATATTGAAACTGACTATAGAAGCCACATCCAACATGATCCTGGCCATTATTCTTTTGTTTCACTAGAAGTTTGCTGAAATTAATATACTAATATACAAAACTTGTGTATTTGATGAGTGTGCATTTTCCAAAAAAACTTATTTCATTGAAAAATTTCAAGCAGAACAGTTGGTAACAGAGTAGCAGAAAAGAAGAACAAGGTATCTTCTTCAACTATACACCGAAGAATATCACATGGACTCTGCCACTATGCGGTAACATCCCAATTTAATCTTTTTTGCCCACTGAACAATAGACTCTTCCCAGATTGCAGTGAATAGACTTAGTGGTAACTATGGCAACTGAATGAGAACTGAACTGTGATCTCCAGTTCTAATAAATTTATTTCTCAAGTGTCTGTCTGTGTTTATTTGTGAAAACTAGTATTTATCACCCATGAAAGTTAGGGAATGGCTTTGTAATGCTAAACACTCTTGTGTGCTAAAAAATTAGGCCACTTGCTTTTTATAATGTTAAATAGAAGTAGAGATATTTTAGGAAGTCAGTCTAAATTTTGGGAGAATTTGGCCAAAATATTTCAAAGTTTTGAGACTAATTCACAGACTGTAATTCCTTCATGCTTTTTTTTTTTTTTTTAGGAAATCATAATTAAAAACACGTAAGAAAAACAACTCTCCAGCTTCAGCAAAACTAAACCAAAAGGGAAGGAGTACATTTATACTTTATTTCTGTTGGTCTTACCTAAAAACAGAGCATGTAGCAATAAAGGGAGGTGAAGAGCCCAATCTTCTCTCACACTGTGATCGACTACCATCTCAGTCATGAAGATGACAGCAATATTGCACCTGGAAATTAAATCACAGTATCAGTTTGAAACCTCTTGGAAATGGGAAAACAGCAACATGATGGCTATTTTTGAAGAAATAAACAATCTCTATACTTTCAAATTTGTAGCATTTCTTCTGAATATGATCAATGCTGAAGCACCTTAGTTACAGTATTAAGCAGGTAAGTACCCATTACTGAAAAGAACATTGTTACTGTCAATAGAAATTATGTAAAAGGAGAATTTCAGAATATGCATAGCCTAATTAGAATAAAGGATGAAGGGGGAAAAAGTGCTATGACTAACAGCCACAGTGGCTTGGGAAAGAGACATTTTCCTTTTTTTTTTCAGTTGTTTCTTCAGTCTGATTCTTATCAGAAAGTGATGCCCTATATTGTAAATAGGCTTTCCAGTAGCAATCTGGTAGAATTGCAAGCCCTCATTGCACGTTGATCTTAGCCCTGAAAATCAGCAGAAATTGAAGGTATGATTTTCAGATGTTCCGAGTGGTGGGACAGTTGGATTGGTGTCAGTCAACCAGTAAGAGGAAGTGTGTTACTATTTGAAATGTCAGAATGAGAAACTGCTCACCTGTGAAGGGGTCCCCGGGGTGTGATGGTTTCTGGGAGGTAGTCCACAAGTGGGGCCCAACATCCTCCATTGTAAGGCATGGGCAGGGGATGTGGTTGTTTGGTTTCAACAATATTCAATAACCAGCTTGTATATGGAGAAACAGGGTCATCTACGTGGAAAAGCATTAAAACACAGTGCATAAAACCCAAGTCTGGTTACCCATTTTTGAGAAATAATAAAATAGAGTTTATGCTAACTTATCAGCTCAGCTGTTTGGAATAATGTGATAAGATGACATGAGGTTTGCAAATTCTTGTGTTCAGTAACAAGTGATGCGTTTTTAATCCCTCTTTCACGCTGCTGGCAGTTAAGGAGACTCCAGGCAGGCAGCACTGAATGGTAGGAGCTGCGGCTGAATCCCTGCTGTCACTTAGTAGCTTTGGATCCAGATGACAAAGCACCAAGCAACAGACTTTCTCTTAAAAAATGAGAGAAAAGTTCAGCCAACGAAGCTGCTTTCGGAAGCCATCTGCTGCAAGGAGCCGCGTACCAGTGACACATTCTTGCTACTTCTCACCAATGCCCTGCTGAGTGATGCTATAAAGGCAGAAGTTATGTGTCCTGAATTAGGAAGGAGGCATAAGGAATGCAAAAAACTTCTTTAGGGTAATTTTCTTTCAACAGGGATGAATTATCTCTCAAATTTCTCAAGGATGCATTTAACTTTGCTTCAGTATGACAGCTGCTGTATGTTAATAAGCAGTAAGCTTTTTTCTTCCACTTGTTTATCTGCAATGATGAGGGTCAGGTAAGTTATTTCCACCACTTTCCATCTTCTCTCAGCTGCACAGCCCTCTTTATCTCCCCTGTATTTTGTTCCCTCTCATTCTTCTCAATTTTTCGCACTCGTCAGGTTTTATTTCTCAGGT
>JAHREE010000294.1:4482323-4549877 GCA_033628505.1 Tringa tobata
CAAAAGAGGTGTCCTTGCAATCATGGATACAAATCTGTGTACTAAATTTTACTAACGGTGTGAACAAACCTGATTTTTCATAAAGATTTTAGTACTCATTATTTGGTACACACTCTTATTTTCTTTTTCCTTTGCAGATAACTCCTACAAACCCACAGTCTACTTAGCACAATTCATTCAATGTAGGTTTAACAGACGTTCCTCTGCAATGTATTATTAAACAACAGTCAGGAACTATTATCATGTAAATAGCTTCTTTAATAAACTTTTACATATGCTCATTTTAAAATGGTCTTACTGGGATAACGCCACCAAGGATCAGTCTGAGCATCAGAGTTCCTTACAAAACAATGCAGAACTTGGCCCAACATCTCTCCCTTAGCCTAGAAAACGCATACACTTTGGAGAAAAAAACAACAAACCACAAACCTTTCATCAGTCTCTTTCACCACTCTGTTCTCCTCTACATCAGGAAAACTGTCTTGGCCGGCTACAACGGTATTACTGCTAGAGGTTGTTCCTGTGTAAGAGATGTCAGTAAGAACACTTGTTACATGCAGCAGACAGTATTTGCAAAGCAGTAAAAGCTCATAGCTTAAATTTTTTTAGCAACCACAGTCAAAGCGTTCATCCTGCAAATACTAGCACATATAAATGAACGCTTTTACCTCTACAAACCGTGACCCGCTTGCATGGCTGAATGGTGTAAAGTTTACATGCTTTGAGAGGTAGACTAACATAATGATGCTCTTCTACTCCTTGAACTAAACTAATTCTCAGGTGACATAACATTGTTTTTCAAGAATTTGGTAAAACATTGACAGGGCCAAATTTGGGATCGATGTCTCTTAAGTATCTTTGATCAGAAAACTCTACTGCTTTAATGTATATGCTGTGATTGATGGTGACTTCTTGCTCTGAGAAACTAGTGCTAGAAGACCCACCTCATATGAGCTCTGAACAGTGCCAAACATTGGTAATATCCTAATAAAATAGTTGAGAGAATTGAACATATGTTTACAAAGCATATTCAATGTTAGGAATCAAAAAGAACTGTAATTTAGATGTGAAACAAGGCCTCAAAACTTGCACTTCATATATACATACACAGATCTGAACGGGTGCAAAAGTAAGAGACTGCTTTTTCAAAGAGAAGACTCAAAAAAGCAGGAGAGCATAACTGACAAGCGTATTTAGGGCATACCAGAAGCTGCAGCTGAGGCTTTGTTACTGGCAGCAAAGCGGTAAAATGGAGGATTATCACAGTGCTGGACTATTGGGTTCACTGGATCCGTTTGCTGCAGCTCAAAAAGAAGCTCCTCCATTGTCTGAATAGTGTTGTTGCGACATAGATATATTGCAACTTTTTTTATCTAGAGAAGAAAATAACAGTTATTAAACTCTGTCCAAAGTGAATTTTCAGAGAAATTAATACATGTTACACTGCAGTATTGAAAAGATCCAGAATGCAAATGTTACTCCTGGACAGACACCACAAGCACAGAACAGTATTCATCTTGTTCACAGAAAAATAAAACTGCTCACTTTGATATCAAGATCACTTCCCCAGCAGAGTGACTCTGTGATCTACTTACCCCAAAGTTTTTGCTTACCATCAACAAATGAGCTGCTTATGTATATAACTATACAACACACACATATATAACATAAACATATACAAAACCCACCTAATTTTGTGCCTATCACTTAAGGATATCAGCATTAACTCTGAATCACAGTCAGGCATTTATAGTTTGAGATTTTCATTGAAGATAAGTCTTTCTGTCCTGAATGGAGTAAACCTCATATAGAAAGCTAGACCCACCCAAAACTTCGTGCCTGTGTTTCCACATACAGTTGATGTGAAAGAGGTAGCTGTACCCACAGAGAATAAATCAGGCTCTGAGTAGCTACTTCTATTTGTCATCTAAGTAATAGCACCTAGAAGAAAGGCAGAGAAATCATGTACACATGAATCCTGCTTTGAAAAATCTGAGAGTACCCTTTACAGAAATTCTGGGAATTCCTATAAAACTTTTAACAAGACCTCAAACCTTATTATATGCACTGCAGCAATGAGGACTGTTGAGATACTGAGATCAAATTAGAACTGAATTCTTCAGGAAAAAAACCCCTGATGGCTATTAAAAACAGAGACTCTCTCTGGCTCAAAAACATCTGATTCATAAACTGCTGGAGCTGGGAGGCCATATGGGAAGCATCCCTCTGTGCTTGCCTTCGTGTTTTTAAAGTTGTCCCTAAACAGGTGCTTATAGTGGAGCTCGTACACTGGACTGAACTGCCTGTTGGCTTCATCAAGTATTGCTGTTCTTATATTCTTATATGCTTCCATTAAAATAACTTTCTGGCTGCTTCTCTTTCTCTCTTTTTTTATCTCATTTCCTTTTACTTGAAGTTGAGAAAATTCACATATTCAAAGTCTCTTTTGCTTCACCATGTGAAAAATTTCTCAGGGGCTTTCCAGATACAAATCCACCTCTTCTCTGAGGCTCATTTCCAGTTGGGCTCAGCGCCACTTCCAGCTTCTTCCACCCCAGAAGGGGTCACGCTCCCTACACTAAATCTTTGCTGAAGAGGTTTCTGAACTGTAAACAGAAATTCTAAGAAATCTTTCAGTACATATGTGAAAGAAAGGACAGCTCAGCAATTTGCACTGGCAAACTGGTTAAAAATGCTTAAAGGAAACATGGGTATAAGAGATGAAGCAATGAATTTAGCTGATAAAAAAAAATATTTAAAAAATGTAAGTGAGTCATGCTTTTGGCTTGGATCCACACAGGCAGAACAGATGGCTGAAGGCACGAAGCAGCTGGTGACTGCCTTGGGGCACAGAGGGCTCCAAAAGGAGATGGGTAAACTGGCAATCTTGCAACCACATGGTCTTCTGAGCCCAGGTGAGCTGGAACAGTGCTGATAAAATTATCTTTATTTGCTAATGTGCATGTGTTATCTACATGATAATGGAAGATACATGTTCATAGTATCAGCAGTCTTGTGTAAGCAGAGTTAGGCATGTTTTCTTATCTGTAAACTCCAGGGCATTATCAAAACACTGAGCAGATGCGTGTGATAAGCACAGTGTGTTTTCCTACTCCAGACAAAGCTACCAATTAAGGGGTGACTCATAAGCACAGTCAGGCTTCCTACAGAAGTTGAAAACTTTTTTAGATTTTGCAAAATCCAAGAATCACACTTTTAATTCAACATTATAAAACACAGGCTAACAATAGTGGCAGAAAACATAGGAATGTTGTCAGCTGCTGCCACCAATGAAGAGCTGATTGTCTTCTTAACAGCCACAGGAAGCCTGAGAGGGAGAGAAGAAAAGTCCCACAGGCAAAACAGGGGATGTTGAGCAGATGGAGCTGGAGATGCTAAAACAGACTACTGTCTTTGTGGGGTAAGAGGACTGCATTGTCCTAGAGGAGGACAGGACTGTGAGACCCAATGTTAGGCAAGGAGGTTTGGAAAGAATTGGAAGAAATAAGAAGTGCTATTGGTAGTAAGGGGATTTGAGGTAGGCTGTTCAGAGCTGTGGGATGGCAACAGTTTTGGAAAAACGATGTGTTGAAAACTCTGGGTTGGCAAGTATCTGGATGGGGAAGGGTAAGGTATGTGAGGGGCTCCTGGGCAAGAGGTGACAGGGTTATTAGGCATTTCCAACAGATTTAGGGGTGAGAAAATAAACTCAGCACAGGACTCCTCCTTCCTTTTATAAAAATGTCCCTATTCCTTTTCTAAGCAGTCAGAAATACAACAGCCCTCATTTTGTCTCTTATCTCACTGATTTCCACTTGTTCTCTACCAACATAGTTCTTCCTGATAGAGGCCACCTTTGGGCCCGATCCCAAGTCTGTCACAGATTGTAGAGTCAGTCAGGTTGGGAAGAACCTAGGACGTCTTTCATCTAACTTCCTTCTCAAAGCAGAGTCTACACAGGATGTAGAGCTTCTGTTGCAATTGATGGAAAGATCTTCACTATCCTCAAGATATTTGGGACCAACCCCTTTGTTGTCTTCTCATATAAACTTTGAGCTTGTTCTTAAATTCTTTTGATTAGCTAGGCAACACGGACCTGGCATATACATGCATTGATTTGATAATATACAAAAGTAAACTCTACAAATAAAAGGAAACTAACAGGATGTCTATAGTACAATAGCAACATCTTGAAAATTTTTATGCTCTTCTACATTCCTTTTGTTCTATTATGCTTAGCAGTCATCATGAACACTTTAAGAAAAGTGGTATTTCAGCAACTGTAAATGAAGTATGTTTGCGAGGCTTTTTAGGTAAGTCTTATTACATTAATATTATTTTCAAATTTGTTTCATGGAAATCAATAGAAGAGACTAACTAATAAAACAGCATATTGTAATTGTGCTGGAAAATGTACTAAATTTAGATTCTGTTTCGCTCAGCAAATGAGCAATAAGGAACATGGGAATGAGACTATCCTGCTTTTCTCAGACAGCCCTGATTTTATTTAAACTTGAATAATAACAATATCCTGCACAGTTTGACTTGCACATTGCGGGAGCAGTTACATAATTCATGACAGCCAGGCAAAGGCAAAAGCTGGTATGTTAGCAAGCTTGTAAAGGTTAGCAATCTTGTGTCACTTGAGATGTCCCATAGAAAGCCTTAGTCTGCTAAAGCAGAACAGAATGTAGTACTTCCTTAAAACTACACGCTTTTCTGAAGGAACACCTGAAGTTTTACAACAAACAAACTGCTAAGATCATAACGTGTTATGTCCCATTCATGATATAACATCTATTGTTTTAAGGCTTTCAAAATTTAACTAATAGCTTTGTAAACAAATTGATTACTGAGAAAAATTATAAGCATTTAATATTTTTACTTCTCTTCATTTTTCATGCAAGTTATTTAACCTCTGAACAGTTATTTTGTCTTTTTAATAAAATTTTAAACATATCTATAAAATCACATATTTTTTGTGCAATTCTGACATGACAAAATTTTTCTAATATTTTTTCTCATTCATTCTGGTAACCTATGACCAGTCCCTGGTACTGGCCCTTTACATAGACACTAAAGTTGCTTTTTGCTTGAAAGGAGCCCACCCCTTGCTTGAAATGAGGTGTGCTCCACTGATGGAGACTGAGATTCTCATTACTCAATTCCTTTCTTGACTTTCAGCTTCTTTGCTCATTTATTCCTTTGATTTAATTTTGTACAGCATGCTAGGGAATATATTGGTACTTCTTATTTTTGAAACAGAAATTAATTTTCTACAGGTGATAGCTGTTTTCTTCATTGAAACCTGTGCAACCAATAGTAAATAAAATAAAGTGCAAACACTTACGTAAGGTAAAAGGATGGTATCACTGCTAACACCACACAAACTAATGAGAAACTGCAGTGTTATCCTAAGGTTGTTACTCCATTTTTCATTGTTGGCCAAGGCATTCCAGACATTTTCCATCTCTGGTCCAGGAATTTCATCTCCATACTGCAAAGGATCATAGACACATATTTCTTGAAATACGCCAACTTCCAAAGTAAGGCATGTTCTTTTACAGCATTTTCTCATGCCAAATCATGCAAAATGCTGTAACCCTGTCATCTATACTGGCACTTCCAGGGGTCAGTTCCTTTATCACATATAGAGCCTCAAAACTAGGTCAGTCAAAACAGTTTGAAGAAAGCAGACTTTCTCACTCTAGACACTCTAACCACTTTGTGTGGTTTTGAAAGCAGTTTGCTGTGAGGACTGCTGCTGGTCAGCAGTGAAGGTGAGACTGCATCACGTGTGTTTTCAACCCACAAAATTCCTCTAAAAGTATCCTAGACACTTTGTACCATCAGGTGATTCATGGGGCAGTATCATGCCCTGGATATGCAACAAGTATCAAAAAAACATTCTGGTAGGCTAAAGCAGAATACCCACATTATTTCAGACAAAATGCACACAAAATAATAATTATATTTAAGTTACAGAGCCTCAATATGAAGCAAGATCCCGAATCAACTGGTATGTAGCGCAGGTACAGACATTCTGCTTGAGAGAGGATTAACCCTGAGCAGGATAGGAAATGTGAACTGCTCTGTCCCCTGTGACATAGGTACCAGGAATTACTTCCTGGAGTTTATGAATTTAGCAGTTTAGATATACATACTGCATCTGGTAAAAGCAGTGCCACAGCAGGCACGCCACACCAGTACAGCAGCCTGCAACTCAGCAAAGAGAAGGAAAAGATGGATTCCCAGGACCTTCTTCACCAGCTGCTTCGGCATTTTACATTAAAAAGTAATTGAAAAAAATGAACCCCTGGTCCTTTATCAGGACCCGAGGTGTAAAACTTCTTTCCTTTTACAAAATAATTCTTTAACTGACACCTTAGAAATTTATATGAATTTTTTCCTTTTCTCTCAATATTTAAGTGTTTCCTAAAAAGTACAAGAACTCCAGTAGGACAAATTCCACGTTCTCATTCTCACCCCGAAATAAACTTTAATCTGCTGCCTTAGACATTAACCCGAGAGGTGATACAGGAGGGGAACTGAGCTTAATTCCTCTGTAACTAATCCTTAATGCTCTCACTATTGTTTTTTTTAAAAAAAAAAGTCTTTTTTTTAAAAAAAGGTAAAACACTTTTCTTTTTTTATGTTTTGAAAGAGAACAGTTTTGGTATTGTCATTAAAAGTAAAGGAACTTCTTCAAAAAGAAGGTTGTGTTTGATGAGTACAGACTGTTCCAGTGCAAAACTTCTGGTATCAAAGGGAAGAAACTTAAGTATCTTTTGCTTAAGAAATGTTAAGTTTGAAATTTTCAGAAATTGTTTCATAGGTTGTGTTTTTTGTTTGTTTTGCTTTTTTACCTTGGCTGTCATATACATGAGATTATTAAGAACCAGTGAGGTGGCCTCAGGAGAGCCCCAGCCATTGCCTTTTAGTCCAGTTGTGACTGCTATTTCCCCATCCTTATCCTTCAGTTCATCTTCTGGAGTGGTAGGGCTCGAACCAGGGAGGAGCAGTCTGTTGTCTACCAGTTCAATATTATGAAGCCATGGTAGCAGATAGGTAAGCATGATCTGTCTTCCATTTGGATGTGTTGTTGGAAATCGCTGGCTTACCTCTAAAACAGTAAAAGTTGAAAAGGAAAACATGTTCATTTATGAAGGAAATCTTAAACATACTGCTTAAATCAGTTATCTGATGTGTTAGACCACTTGATGGCTTTTACCTTGCAAACCACAAGCATATAGAAGCACATACTTGAGCTTCCTGAAGAGAAACATTAATTTAACGGTCAATAAGAGCAAGCAATTGGTCAGGTCTTCTGTCTAAAATAACTAACATAGTCTGGGCTTAGAAAGAGAAAGTCACCTGTTGTTACTGTGCCATATTATGTACTAAGTGAAACGGATGTCAATAAAGAGCAAAAAGGATAATTTAGTTACTGGCTGTTATTCTAGAATTTCAAGACCTTTTCGAGAATTACAATAATCATGCAAAAATGTTCTGCTGAATTAGAAGTGCTCCATCACCCCCACGGTTCTAAGCTGTATTTTAAATCTTAAGGCACTTATTAGACTGAGTTTACAAAACCACCTTGCATAAATTAGGAGTCTTACTTCCTGTGGGGAGTAAAATTTGTAGTTGGCTGCCAGTCCAGGACTGCTGTACACAGCACTTTATATAGTTTATAAAAAAAGAACTGGCACTGTAACGGAAAGGGAATTGGAAAATCTGGGATAAGAAATAAAGTGACAGGCTTCCTGCCAAGGTGAACCACATTAGCTCTCTTTACCAGAATTCTGTAAAATCACTACAGTTAACATTTCTTTTCTTTCCTCACTGCCTGGTTTTTAAAAATCTTCAAGACATACACTGTTCTCTCTCCTTATGATTGTAGATGCACAGAAAGGGGCTCCGATTTGGACTGTGTACCTGAGTTCTTTTAAACAACTTAGCCACTACAGAAACATGAATAGATGGTAACAGTAATAATGAACAATATTTGCTTTTTTTAAGATAAATGAGCCATCAGAATTTCCCTACACAAGTTATAAATAACTCATGGTATCTTGGGCACTAAGAAATGGATAATGTATTGTTCCTTTAGCCTTCCTCCAGCCACTGCAGACTAAGTAAAAACAAATGAAAGGGTTTTTAATAGCCAGTAAGAATTCCCATGACTACAGACATTGCATTCTGTTATTTAAAAACTAGAGCAACACAGGAGATAGATGGATTACAACAGGCAGAGGTCTCAAAATGTAACTGTTCCCAGGAATGGTCTCAGAGTGGCCATATTCTGAATGGTGTTCCTGCAGGTCTGATTCTTTAACAATCTTTCTCAGTGACCCTGACAAAATGTACTTCTGATAAATTTAAAATGCTACTAATGATGTGCAGATATGGCAAATAACAGAAGGTAGAGATCAGTCATTCAGAGTCACTTGCATCATTGGTAAAACGGGACACATGCAATCAATATTCCCAAAGTTAAAGTCATGTTTATATAAAATGAAGAATTCTATTCTCAAAAGTATCATTTATATAAATGGTATAAGAAGAATCACTATGCTTAACATGAGAACCCATTATAGTAGAGCATGCCAATGTCTCTTTAGCTCATCCAGGGCCCTTGTAATTTCAAAGTTACCCTAAGATGGCACAAGTGACATTGAATTCCCAACCAAGGCTTTTAAATAGCTGTTCTGTACTTTGTATAAGTACCTCTAGGAAATGTATTTTACATCCCTAAATCTGATTTGACCTGAACCAGAATAAAACCAGGTCAAGCTAAATTTATGAACATCAGGTGGAAATGTCTTAGCACTCTACTACTTGTACAAAAATGTAAAGTAGACAATATGTCAAATAGATATAGGTACCTGAAAAAAGTGGAAGGGTAAGTTCAGGATACATCCTTGCTAGTTCATATGAAAGAAGAGCAAGTGAGACACTGTAAAGAGGTGGCAATGGACCATGTGTACCATACAAGATACTGCCTGGTCTTTGCTCAGCTACCTTTTTTGAATAAACAAAAAGCTTTGATTCAAGGATCTATGAAAGAGAAAAAAAATAATAAGATGAGACAATAAAAATTCATTAGTTCAGGAAATGTCAGCATTTAGAGTTTACATATCACAGAATGATCTATGTGCTTTGGAATATACTCTCCAAATTTGAAAGACACCATAACTAATATTTTTCCATTATTTTTTATATAAATATTCCCATAAGTATTTACAGCCAAGACAAAACTAACTTTTTTTTTTCAAAACAAAACTAAAAAGCAAATAAACAGTACTTTATAAGAAGTTCACAAAACCCCCCAATGATAGGAGGACATATGCATTGTAAAAAAAAAGTAGCTGATACATGCCTGCATAAGTTGCATGGAAATTTCATAAATCTCTCTGTTTGTGTCAGATGCCTTGAACAGCACCAAGTTCAAAAGCGTCACTATATCAAAAGGATAGTTCCTGGAAGAATAAACAGTACATTTTTGTGAATGTTGTTGAGGAATGCAGATTATATTCACTCTGATTTACTCTGTAATACGGTCTGAAGAGAATGTCATCTTTTATCTGTTCTACCACCAGAATATGGGAAAGGAAGCCCTTATGAATACATGCTGCCTGATGAAAGGGCCATCTGGTGAACAGGAAGAAAGAAGGGATTATTTATAATTACCTTAGACTGATGCTTAGGAACGCACTGAGTTACCCACACTGAGAAATGCAATACCTGTGTCTGTAACTGTTAATTCATTTTAATTTATAACATAAACTGTTTATTGAACAGTCCAACATCCATGAGAGAAGATGGGTAGCACAAAAATTTCCAGGGATAAAGCCTGGAAATTGCTTCTTAAGCCAAGCTGCAATTAAGAGTCCCTTTGGAGAAAAGACATCATCTCTGACATGCACATTCCCACGTTAGACAGTTCTATGAAAATTTTTTCAAAGAGTAAACATGAAGAACTGCTTCAAAAAGTCCACTATTTATAAAGTCAATATTAATTGTAAGGGTAATCATGTTAAAGTGTTAACTTAATGAGAATATTGCAGAAAAAGCAACTCCGAAGTCACATTATTTGGATTTTCACTACATAAGTTTCTGCTTTCTCATGATACATGTGATTTAATTGTGAACCATCAATTTCTCATGCTGGGTGTGAGCTACTGTGCTCCTGGATGGCTGCAGGATGCGTATTTGGACATTTTAGTGTTTAAAAATATGGAAAATACATGTGTGGCATGGGACATTCTTGGTAATTACAAATACTACCTGCACTCCATCCTCTACACCTGTCTCTTTGTCCTTCCACTAAGTTTAAAAAATAATAATAAAAAAGAAGTTAAGGGAAACAGCTTCTTTGTAGAAAGACAGACAATGAGCAATGAGATACATTACTGCTTACTTTACAAGTAGTTTAAGCAGTGGCCTCTCTATACATCTTGATAGACAATAGAGGAAAAATGGTTAACAGCTTTCCAATATTAATAAAAATCCCCAACTTGATAAAAATGAGACTTTCCATCTACAGTAAATCATGCAGATCATACTCTCATTTTTTACTGTAGGTACAGGAAAGATTAATTTTTAGGGCACAGCGGCATAAGTGACACAATCTGAGGATAAAAGACTGGCTGCAAACCTGATATGTTTATGTGTTCATTAAACCAAAAAACCTCTTAAAATAACTGAATTTGCAAGTACAAAATTCCATTCGTACTTTTAAAATCTCAGTATAATGCAGTCTACAGTCTAGTTGTTCCTGTAAGAACAAAATATTTTTACAGATAAATTCTAAAATACTTGACTTGTTTTGATTTGCTATATCCCAAGTATTTCTCTATTGAACTATGCTGATCAGATATCTTGCCAGATTATTTTTTGTCAAGAGTAAAATGTTCAGATTTATTTTAATTAGATGCAAATTATCTTCTTTTTCTTAGACTATCATTGAATGTCTCTATAAATTTTATCTTGAAAAAATACCAATAAAAGAGATAAATTTTTATGATGGTCTGACACAAAAGCAGTATTTGTATTTGTGTCTTCATGTAGCTCGTGGTTGCTTAGCATTAGCAGCAACGATGATACCAGTCTACAGAAAAGGAACAGGTAATCAAATTGAAGGAAAGCCAGTTAGAGAAGGCACAAAATAATTACTTTCAAGGTAGTAACATTTAAAGCAATTTTCCTTTTATAAAGTAAGTGAAAAACCATGCTAAATCTTTTGAAACCAGATTTATGACATATATTCAAAGTATTGAGGTTATTTTGTCTCTTCCTGAGCAAAATAGCATAGAAATGCCATGGATTTCAAATATATGCATGGGAAGAGCATCTTTACCAAGCACACCACTTTGTTTTCAGAATCACGGAAGTCCCCAAAAAGTCCCCAAAAGCTGTTTGAGAGGATATAACTAAGAGTGTGACCAACAATTCTTTACAACACAAACTGAACCTACAGTTTTCTTTACATTTGAAAGTGTAGATTAATAGACTAATAAATACCTGCTCCCACACACTGTTGCAATGGCTTTGAAACATCCAGAGGCAAGCTGGTATGATCCAGTGTAACATCGATCTATAGCCCAGTTGAAGAGATTGATTTGATCAGGATTCAGTTCTAGCAACAGGACTACAACTTCACAGCCAAGCTGATGAACCTGAGCATATAAATACACGTCAAAGCATGATTTGTGAGATCAGATATGTCCATTCTCTACAATTCTTAGAGTGACACAGGCAAAACAAGGGGAAAACGGAGTATTCAAACTAAGTAAAATCAGAAAATTTATTATCAATTTATTTTAGGGATAGCACAGTAGAAATGTGACTTGGTTTTCAATACTCGTCATGTGAAAGAAAATTGTTTGTATGAAGACCACATAAATGAAATAAATGTTCAAAGGAGGTTTCCAAAATTAAGCACAGAAAAAAGCAGAATCTTTGGAAAATCTGACACTTGGTAGGTGTTCTATGGCAACTACCATTTGCATTCATTAACTGATTTGTTAAATGTTTATTTCCTACTCCATTTGAGTTTCATAAAGTGATACACTTTCCTGTTTATCCTACTTTTGACTGAAACAGAGACAAGGCAGACAAAGAAAAATACCTTTTGCAAGCCTGGGGCTATGAAAACTTGTATGTTTAATCCAACTACATCAAGCAACGTAACAACTCTCCCTACAAACCTTGTATCACTTAATCCTGGTACCATCACTGCTACACACACATCACAACTAAGGCTTGGACTGTGATCCTTCAGTAGAGGATAGTACCAAAATACCAAACATTAATGACTAATAATACTCTACCACCAAGTGTAGCTAACTACTTAACTACTGAAGACTGCAAATGATATTTAATGTTAATGGACGAGGTAGGATCCTTCTCTAAATCTGAACTAGTTGTATAGGCAATGCAGTTTAGTTACAGTCCTTCATTACAATGATTATGAATTATAGTGATTAGCTTAGGGGAAACAAATTTCACCTATCATACCCAACTTCTGCATTTCAAGGGGAAAAGTTAAAAAACAGTAATTTTTGTCCCTAGTTACTTTATGAGTGGTATATACTAATGATTAATTAGATTAATTAGACATGGTGACATAATATTTGTTGATGATAATGAAAGCATGTCAAGAGGAAAAGTGTATCTTTTTCTTCCTCGTTCTGTGAGTTTCCTTCCCACATCCATAAGAATTTTAGTTATATGTATCACTTACACATATCGTCATAGCTCCATCCCTACCAATATTCAAAATCTTACCTAATTTCCCAAAGATCTTCTCTGTAGCTATCTTTTCTTTCTTCTAATTTATCCAAAACTTTTTCCTAATCAATTATAATTTCTACAGCATGTATCCTCTAGCTGCTAGACAAGCCTTAGGCTTTGCTGTCTGCATTTTTAGCAGCCACAGCCACCTGTGCTGGTATGAGACTTTTAGGGAGAACAGCAGGTCAAAGTGAAAGGGAAAGATCATTGTTCTTTCTCTCCACTTGATGTAAATCACCAATGTACTACTCCTTAATGAAAGAGATAGTCCAACCAGATATAAACACAGAAATAGGACTGGGTAGTTACAAAGTCAAAACCCATCTTCACAGAAATGGAAGAGAAAATTGCACGCATATTCTATTACATGTTTTTTAAAAAGAAAAAAATAAAATCTTTCTTTCATCTCCTGAATCATTATCCTCTTGAATTCTTTGGAAGATCCACCGACTCACTTTCACTCAGATTTGTTTCATCAGCATCTATGTTACCAAGCAGAAAGGGATTCTATATTCTTATTCCACAGAAACTTGAAGCAGGTGGGTGGAAGTACTCCAAACAGAAATACAAACATTTTTGAGCCATGCCATTTTTAACATTTCTTTACCAGCAGATGAGAAGCCTAAATTTCTGTTGCAAGTAAGACTGAGCTATAAAGAAATTTTTGGGGGCTTATTATTTGCCTACATTATATTTTCATGAATAATATTTCTTTTGCTATTTAAATGCTTTTAAATTAATGACATTTTTGTATTAGAACCTTGCATAAAGCTATTGTTTCCTGCTCAAAAGCAAATGTATGCAGTCTTAGTTCTTACAGCCACAAACTCTTTACTCACCCAGTACAGAGACTAAAATTCTTCATCAGCATTGTATTTTGGTGAGTACTTACACGTAAATCTTGACAAGCCAGAATGTTATCAAGCCATTTGTAAAGATATCCATCAGGGGAAAGACCAACATTATCAAATACAGGTCCACAGCACAGCACAGCTGACATGGCCTAAAAAGACAAGGAACTTCAGTTACACAAAAAAGTGACAAGAATGAACCTTTCAGAATTATTTGAGCTCAGGTCCAGGCTAACAGGACCGCCTCTCAGTTTTATTTTTGAGGGAACTATGGTGAAAATGGTAACCACTGACTTGCTAGAATTCAATAATTATTTTGCTATAGATGTTACTGAATTTCAAGATAATGCTGAGTTTAAGCATTTTGGCAGTAATATTACAGCCCAGTTTTCCCATTCTTCAGAATACATGTTGTCATTTTATCCAGTCTTTACAAATCCGGCTACAAAAATAATGAAAATACACAGATTTTGTAACAGTATTTTTCTTCAGAAATTAAAAGTGTTGTATGTGATGCAGCTTATATAAGTACATAAGGTATTATTTTCCCAGCTCACTTTTGTGGGTGAGATGCAACTGGGCTTGCCACAAAAGTATTTTAATCTTATTGAGCATGTGTCCAGGCATATGTGGGAGACAGTCCTGAGATGTGCGTGTGATAATGAAATGGTACTATATTTAATTTCAGAGCCTAATACCCTCTCACTGAATCTGATAACCTGGTAATGAACAGCTAAGTAAAATTTTAAAATGCATTCTGGTTTTGAAAATAATTAGACTTGAAGAGAGTCTACAAAGAAAAAAATACATAACTTCACTGGCTCATACTGCTGTATTCTATGATACCACTGTACACATATGTGTGAGTATACAAGTTTGCATCAAGTATGCCGATTCAAATTTCTGTGAAATGAAAGAAAATAAACCCCATGATTACTTGTATTTTGACTGGAAAAGTGCTATTACTGATTTTGGCGGTGAAACTTTAATACCTTTAATGCACAATACTGGTATCTTGTAATCTGATGATTTCTGTCACTGTACCGGTCCAGCGGTGTGAACATAATACTGAAAGGTCCTGCCCACTGGCTGAATAAGATGAACAGGTGATGCCTCAAGCTCTGCTGAGGGAAGAGAAATCTCCTGTGGTGAACTAAGGGAACAGAAATAGAAATTGTTGTGATTTGCTAATGTTAAATTCACATTCATGCGGCAAAGCTGATGACATGAATTTCAAATTTCTACAAAAAGGGAGTTTTTCTTAAATGCTCAATATACACTTACTCCAAAGTATCTAAGCTCTTTTTAAAAATTTAATGTAGTGAATGTAATGCTTTTTTCTAAGAACTTTCAGTTCTGAATTAATGTGTAGTTATACAAGCAAGTACATCTGACTTTAGAAACAGCATGCAAGAAACTGATTATAGAATCAGGCTTTTCACTGCCTCTTGTATTCCTTTAGTGGCAAATATTTACTTGTTTTTTCCAATCCTTTAAATCCAAGCTCAAACAATACGTATGTCTTATTCTAATACAGTAATATCTAGGGACAAGAAATAAAAGAAACTTGGTGCCCGTTTGTTTATGACAAAGCTGTGGTATATTTTCTGAACAGCTAAATTACCTTAGCAAATGAAAAACATCTTTGAATTCTCAACCATGCGGGGAAAAAAAAGAGAGATCCTTTAAACAGTAGTTTTAATTCCCCTAAGCAAAACACGATAGCAGAGGCAGTACTGTGTTTTTAAAGAGACTGGTAAACTGCTACTGGCCAATTATTTTTCTCTAGAAACTGTGCTGGAAGCCAAAAAAGTCTAACTAGAGAATAATAATGCAAATCAATACGAACAGGGCTAAAGATGAAACATTTGTTTGCTAGGAGTTAAATGTTACGGCTTTGTTAGCTAGGGATATATTTTAAAGCTGTCTAGTTAGCAGAAAATACATCTCTGAATTATTGAAATGCATCAGTTACTATTGTATTCTCTCAAAATATATGACATGACTGTTTCATTGTGGAAAATTCATATAACATGCAGTCACTGGTCATGTGCCTTGTAGAATGTGAGAATGAATGCAAAAGGAAGGCCTTTGTAAATACTCCCAGCAAAAGAAATTCTGTATTGTTAATGAGCATCACTCAGAAAAGGAATAAAGGAAAGAAATTCCTTTTGTTTGTTAAGTGCAGCTAAGAACTTCAGTTCAAAGGGTATTTTTTGTTTTAAATGAAAATAGCAGGGATGCCATTTTTTTCACTTGTTCAACTATTATGTATTTTTTATGTATCTCAGTTGAAAGCAACTATAGGACTTTGACAAAATTTGCACACTGTGAACTTATATAAAAACATGTGTTCATTATTTATTCTCTTACTGTACTCTTTTGAATTCCTTCCTATTTGTTGCTACCAGTGCTGTTATGTTCTGTCATAAATGTTCTGGAGATAGCAGATTTACATAGACTGATTAATCTCCAGACTTTATCTTCCAGTAATTACATGGACTTTACAGCACACTGTTGTGGGGGTTTTTTTGCTATCTCAATTACGTTACATTTCTGAAGTGATCTTGCAGCATATCAAAAGCGTGAAATCAACTGGAGAAATCTTTTGCTATACAACAGGAGTCAGGTAACATAGGATGCAGTCTCAACACCTCAGGTAAGTTTTTCACTACATTCAATATTGTACATTTTCTGCACCTATCTATATTTTTCAAGGCCTGTCTGAGTTTATGAAGAGTCTGGCAATAAAGTGAACGGGAAGCAAATAAAGCCTTATGTCAAAGAAATCTGGAGCCCCCAGAAGTCACAGACAATTTCTTTGCTGGGCTTTTAAAGAGATGATTCTTATAAATATGAATATTACAAGCTTCAACAAGCTTTTTGTCCACATTCCCCTTTACATTTGTTACATGACAATTCACAAGCAGTGAAAAAGCCACAGAAAAAAAAATAATTACTTTTCCAATACATTAAATGCAATTTCATAGTATGTTGAAATAATTTAGCACCATACCTGGAACACACTGAATCAAGTTGGCAGTCATTGCACTGAAATGTGCTCTCATATCCTTAAGGATTTCAACTTCTTTATCATTTTCAGCCTCCAGAAGCATGCGAGTCAGATCAACATACTCTAAGAACAAGGCTCCAAGGGCTAATGTATCTCTTTCTAAGGCTCCATTTGTACTAGCATAAAGGAAAGTTGTACATTAATACAGATAAACAGTGTAGTTATACTAAAGCTTTCTGAATAAACGCATAAAATCTCTCAGTATCTGATGGAATTCACAATTCTTCAAAGAACATACTGACATAAGCTCAGTGTTGTAAACACTGAAAATTATTTCAATTAAAGATTATTTCACTTAACAGGTTTATGGTAAGTCATAGTCCTACCTGTCACTTATAACACCAGCATCAGCAAGTAGTTCAAAAATTCGCAGTAACTGCAGTCTTAGCAGATCTCGGCGTTCTCGACGTTTCTTGTTCTTGGAATTTAAAAAAAACAACAATTTTTATATACATAGGTGCATACATTAAAAACTAGTAACTTCAGAAATGTCAGCGGAGTAGTAAGATTTAAGAATCCCAGTTCAAGCATTTTCTTCATGAAGGAACTTGACTGGTTTTGGATATTTCATCATAACAGTGTGCTTATACATCAATGCAGAAAATTTTTGTCTCTGTAACTGTTCTTGAACAAACTATTAATGGCATTGAAAACGTGGAAATGAAATAATGACACACTAGATAAAAATTAATTAGTATTCAAGGTTCCTGTTCCAAAAAACATGCTATCTTCAGTTAGCAGGGGTACTCATGTTAGCTAAACTCCATCTATTTCAGGTGCTGGAAGCATTTTAAGTGCAGAACTGGTATCTAGAACCCAGGAAAATATTTTGGTGATTTTCAGTTCCTGAACTTGGAAATACTGCAGCTACGTGATCACCCACGTTCAAATTTGCACCACTCTAGGACACTCTTGGATGTGTTGACTGCAGTGGTTGTACAGTTAACATACTCCTCCCATAGAACAGGACTACACTGCTGTTAACTGGTTCATTGTATCTCATTGTCTTCTAGAAAGCTGTCCTTTCTGCCTTCTATCTTGCCTTGAAAGATGTGAATGCAACAAGGCCCGTTCTTTGCTGAAAGGCTAAATTGACTTGTTTCTTTGTATCTCCACTAAACAAAAAATGTGAGGAAGTCAAAAAGCTGCTATTGCACTCAAAGAAATTTGCTGCCAGAACAAGAAAAGCTCAGAGAAAGCTCAAATTTTCCACTTCAGAATGTACGAATGGCAATTCTGGGTTAGATCAAAGGCTTATCTCACCTAGTACTCTGGCTCTGCCCCCGGCTAGCAGCAGAAACTTGGGAAAAAGAAGTGATACTTCCCCTGGCATTCTGACCCAGGACTGGCAGGCTGCAGCATCCTAACCAAAGGCTTTATTCAAATCATTATGCCATTTCATTTGTCCTATTTAGAGCCTTGTTTTTTTACACCTTAAAGATTCCAGGAAGCATATGTAGAGAATAAAGCAGTTTTATTGTAACAGAGTATTTAACGGGCTCTGCTGCCTCCTGCAATGGTGTCGAGGCCATCTGGCAAGCCCTGTGCCAGACCCCACAAGGTGGATCTTGTGTAATGTCCATTTTGGTTTACCCCTGCAGTTCTTGGCTGTGCTCTTTCTAGTCGTAGCATATGTCAGTTCAAGGAAGTTATTTCTGATGTGTTGGATACCTGCCTGCTGACAGGGAGGCCTGCCGTGTTCTCTACAGCTACACGACCTGTACAGTTCCTCCTGGGTTTACTGGTCGGGCTGCCTTCAGGAAGGTGGCCCAGTTCTTCACACCAGGAGCCATACAGGGATTAACATTGCAGTCTCGTTCTCATATTCCTGTACTGAAATTTCCATGTGCTAAATTTGCTTTTACAGCACACTGTAAACCTCTGCATTCTCATGGTTCCTTTCCTGAGGGTAGACTGGATATGTATGTCTCCAGAAAAGGCCACTCAAGTCTGTGTTCTCTTCAGTGGTGCATAGACAGAAATGCAGACGCAAGTGGCTGCACTAACGTGTATTAATCCACTTCTGCCCAGTATGAAAACAAGTGACCTTCAAATCAAAGACTTCATAGGGATGGAAGGTACACAAGTGAATTGAGGTGTGAAGCAACACAGAGTGGAAATGGTAGTGGACGTTTGCCAGACACAGAATTATGAAGAATTGTCCACATAACACTTAACATGAATGAAGCGCCTGCTGAGTGAATTAATTTTTGTTTATTTCCATATTGGGCATAGCTGAGAGCCTCTGTCCAGCTACTAATGATTTAACTTCTTCCTGACCACCATTCTCTGTGTAGCTTCTTCACCAAAGACTATGACTTGGCAGATGGGGACAGCACACAAGGTCACCATGAGGACACCCTACTGAAACTGCCATGGAGGACAGAGCAGTGAACGCAGTTTGAAAGTGTTTGAGAACCAGGTAAACGAGCCTGGGCAGTATTAATGAAGCAACATTGCCTTCTGCATGTAGCAGAGCTGCACGGACACAACAGCTGTGTCTACACTGGTAAACAGAGATGGGGACTGTTTGTGGCCCCAAGGTCGAGTGGCACAGGCTGCCTCCTATTCACACTGCTCCAGAGGAGCCCAAGAAGTCTGGCTACATCGACGTTGCCTAGCGTGACTTCTGCAACGCTTCTCTGGCCCATGGCATCATCACCAAGTATTTTCTTATCACCAACTGCCTGCTCTAACCTGAGGGGTGTTTTGCAGCCACGGCAGTGGTTTGGTACCCTAGCCCTCAGGCTGCTGCACACCAGGATGCAGGGGCTGAGGGGAGGTATAGCAGAGGAAAAGCAGCTGGGGTAGTTTGGTGGAGGACAAGTTTGGTGGATTCTGGGGCTTTTCCTGGGTGTGAACTAGCTCCAGAGTCATATCAGATTTCTGTCTTGGGGCCAGCTGGAATGATCTAAAATGGAGCCAAGAAGGGAAATTTGAGCAGAATGGGAACTTGGGTCCAGTACTCCAGCTCTCCCTGTGGCTCTCCCGTTTCGCTGCACAGACACATCTTGTGGCAAAACTGCTTAGTCAGGCTGCAGAGTCTGTCACCAGAGGTTTTTAAGAACAGTTTAGACAACATCTGTCCTGGATGATGCAAGACTAGTTCATCCTCCCTTGGACAGATCAGATGATCTGTCGGGATCTCTTCTAGCACTACTTTCTATTATAACAAAGGACAGCACTATAATGACAGTGAAAACAATGATGAATTTGCCAGTTAACCTGCTGTATTTAGAATAAACAATTAGAGTACATTGAAATTGAAATAGATGACCCTGTCTACCCTGCAAATAAAAAGCTGCTACTTGAAACTGTATTTCATATAATATTCCTTCCTTTGACATGCATACAATGTTTATTAAGAAATCTGCCTTATTGTTTAATGATGTTATAAAGCCACGACAAAACATGCTGCAGCCCAGCTGTGTTACAAGGTGTTTTTTCCAGATATTGAAAGTAGTTAGTTCTGATATATCTGAGTTCTTATGAGGAGGTTCCACATGTGATCAGATTTTTCCCCTCAATAGATTTCTATATTGCACATTTTTTATCACTGATAGAATTTAAATTAAACTAAGTTTTAATGGAATTATTTTAAGTTATGTTCTTATACACAATTAATAAAATTCTTGTTGCACACAGAGCTTGAATTGTTACTTAGTACAAAAGATCTTCTTTATTTTTCAAGGAGACAAAATTACTGCTTTTAAATTAATTTTGCAGTTTAAACAAAGTAATACATTTAATTTCCTCAACTAACCTCTGGTCTTCTTTCTAGGGCTTCTTTCATTAGTGGGTGAAGTTCTTCTACTAGTTCCCTAAATTTAAAACAAAAATTGTAAAAGCAATCACCTCCTCTGAAAAGCATCAATATTTTAATTAATACATAAAAAGTAATGTCTAAAGTACAAATAAAAATATGAGTATATTTAAATTACAACAAAAGTAATTCATTTGAATTAGAGGAAAATAACTGAGAATATAAGTGGGGAAGTACCTGAAAACAAGGGAATTTGTTCTTCCAAATCCTAATACAAGTGATTCTGTTATTTCTATGCTTTCAAGTCTCATCAAAGGCACTAGCTGTTTTAGTAAGACTCCAACAGATGGAGTTCCAATAGCCTAAAATATATGAAGAAATCACTGACATTTAATTTTCAAGATTATCAATATTAAATAAATACATTTTTTTTAACAAAAAAACACTGTCCATGAATACATATGTACTTGAAAAACATGCTGAAATGATTCTACTATTATGGACATTAATACACCAGCTTAACTGGATGCCAGCCACATCACAATCATCTCGATAAAGCACATAAATACATCTGGGAAATATCTTTGCTTTCATTCAGATTATTGTAATTTGCTGTTTCATTAAAATATTCTGGTAATTGCATTTGTGGAGCTCCTGCTCCTCTCAGGTTGCTAATGCTTGAAACTGTATTTTGTATAATATTCCTTCCTTTGATAGGCATACAATGTTTATTCAGAAATCTGCCTTATTGTTTAATGATGTTATAAATTTATGAACTGGAGTGCTCTACAAGGAAAGAAAAAGGATGACAAACTAATACAACTTCAACACATAAGTCCAGAACTTCTATATTTTGAATATACATGACCCAGAATGTGAAAAAAAGGTAGTATTTTTAATATGGCATAGCTTTTGCTAAGTATTTATTGACACATCATGTCAGTACAGATTATACAGAAGTTTTAATTGTTAATTACACGCCCTGAGCAGTTTCTGTATATCAAAATATTCCCCAAACTGAAATAATTTTATCAGGATATTATTTTGAATGCAGATGCAGTTTGAAACTCTCTTAAATGAATAATTTGTTTGAAATAGGATGCATCACCTTATTATCATAGTTCACTGTTCCATCAGGAGTGGTGGCCATGATCTCTGGTGTTGAAGCACGCAAGTGTCCTGGGCTCATAATACTGGGCTTTGCTACTCCAAAACAGAGAATAAGATAGTTTCTCCACAAAGTAACATAGTTGTCTCCACTGCTTGCTGTACTTGTTTTCTTTGCATTAACAGGAATACTAGAATATAAAAATACATTAAAATGATTAAAATAAATTCCCAGTCTTAATTACACAGTATCTTAAAATATTTTAAAAAGGAATAAAACACACTATGTGGCCACCAGCCAGTATCCAACATGTAGGAAAAAGCCATGAAGGTAGAAAACTAGATTTTTCTACCTCAGAAGCCGCAATTATGAAACTCAAAACTGAATGTTTGGGTAGCCCCTTGCAGGACTCACAGACTGACACGGAAACATGAGACTAAAAAAATCTTTTTTTAAAATCACACAACCCATAAAAATGAAAGTTAAATGCTGATTTCCACTTACTTTGGATCCACAAGAGGCATTATCAGCTGTAGCCTCGTGAAAGCATATGGCCAAGCATAGCTGAGAGCTGTAGGACAATGTTTTGGTAAATTCTCCTGCCTAAGAAAACTGAAGAGGCAGAGAACCCATGGGTCTTTAACAGACTGTGCAAATATCCAGACATGGGAAGGACTTTTCACATCATAATGGCTATTTACTAGGACAGCATTCCACTCCACCAGCCACTGCAAATCCACGCTGTGTGTTAATGGGATTGTTGTCTATGGAGATAAAAGATAAAAAATCACAGTGACAGTCATTAATTTCCATGTATTCCCTGCCATGTTCCCCCTCAGTACTTGTCTTTATTTTCAAACTCCATGGCTACCTTCTGTTGGATTTTTCAGACCAACACTTACTTGCTTTCTATCACATTGCATTTTCACTCAGGAGGAGCTTTTTACAAATGTTGATATGAGCTTCCTCATTTTTTCCCCTCAGGTTCTTCCTTAAAGCTCCTATTTACTGCAATAGGCACAATAACTTTCCCTTAAACCCTACAATAACTACTGATTATGCTGATCAATATAATCTCATTGTTACTTTCTATTCTCTTTGCCCCCTGCACCCATCCCCCTTCTCTTGTATGAGACTGCAATCTGTAATAGCAATAGACTGTCCTTATGTTCATTGTCCGTACAGCCCGACAGAGCCTTAGCCCATGATTAAGACTCCTGCATGCTATGATAAATACCAATGCTATTAATAAAGATTCTTTAGAATTCATCAGGGTATTTGAATATGCATGTAGGGAATCAAGAGGATGAAGCAGGCGCTCAAGCAGTTTTAATCCACTTTAAATCCTGCTTTCTTCAGTGGCGAGTAGGGTTCTCATATCAACAAACCATCTCTCTGCTGTAATTTAAATTTTGTTTTAAAAAAACAACTTTGTAGAATGAAAAGTTAGAACACATGTATTCTGGAATCTTTATTATTCATGTATCAGACCTCAAACAGGATGTAACAGTTGCCTGCATCCTGCATCCACCATTACAAACATAATCATTAAATTATCACTCTCTGCTGTACTTGTCAGAAACCAGGTACACAGGCAACAGATTGAATTTGCTATATTATGAACACATAGAATTAAAGCACAAAACCTTTGCCTATAGGAACTGCAACATCCAAACCCAGATGCTCGTATTTCAGCTGAATTTCTTGATTCCTGGGTTACAGAGTCAGAATGTCTCTTGCTTGCTCAGTTTTGGACCCCTCAACTTTCCTGCCCGATGTATCACTTCTTCTGCTGATATGTTTTCATTCCAAATGATTACTGCATCTCTGTTTCCTCTGGTGGCACGTTAGACACACCAGGCCCATGAGAGAGTGAAAGCAGGGATTCACCCCAGCTGTGAATGACTCTAGAGCTTAGGGTTGGGTTTGCAGGCAGGGCCACTTCTGGGCACACAAGGGAGCTAAAACTTATTCCCTTCTGGAAGAGATGATAGCAGTGAGTGGCTTCCAAGTGTCCCAAGCATTAGGTGGTGCTAGAAATAGGTGATGCTCAATGGCTCTTTTGGATGCAGGTCACAGGTCCAGAATCGAGGCAGTTTTGATTATAAATTTTGTTATAGGTTTTTTTAAATATTTTAGTTTATTCTATATGTAGTATCTTCTATATCCATAGTATGATTATTTACATGGAACAGATTTTATGGGACATTGTAGATCCTTGGAGCTCTTGGCTAGATAGCTGGAGCCTTAAAGCTGTATGATTTTTTTGATTTCTAGCTGCTTTATTTTCAGTATTTCATGTCTGATATTTGTTACGTTCATGCACTATATAAACACTAGCAGTAACAGTAAATTAGTACTTACTGAATCTGAAACAGCCACATGAATAAAACTTTCAAGAATAGAAGAACTCAACTGATCCATGACATCAATCATAGGCCTGTCATCATCCTGCATAACACAGAGAACACAAGTTAACTGCTCCCTGAGCAAATTATTGTCTTTCTTATTTTTCCAGTACATGAGATAGAACCACCTAAAAATATGACATGAATCTGAAATAATAGCTAAAAAAATAATTATTGGTAACAGTGGGTATGTTTTGTCTTTTTCATATTAATGTCAGAACCAAGTCCAGGCTGTGGTTTGAAATGAAGTTAATTTGTGGCTATAGCTCACTGCTCGCTGAACAAAAGCACATATCAGAAAATCCCAAATGACTTTCAATAGCTGGTTATCAAAAGACTGAAAAATTAGCTTACTGTTTATTAAAGCATTCCTTTGCCATGAACACACATATTTGTGTTCTTAGGCATTTAGATGGCTCACTGAGCTGTGACCGCCAACACACAACATGACTCTCCATATTTCTATAACCATAAAATAGACTTAGAGGTCTTTACTATACAAGGAAAACGTATGTGAATAATCTTAAATGCATCTTAGGCTGTGTCTTTTCACAAAATGGTATGCTACCAGGAATGAGTTTGAATTCCAATACAAATTTATAATTGTGACAATACAAAAATGATCCATGCAGTAAAAAAATGTTTTACAGAGTCTTTAACATTCACATCATGCCAAGAGAAAATATAAAGTTGCTGTGTATGTTTCCCTTCAAATTCTTGTACAGGGTACATGTTATTAATGTTACATTCCTGAGTACACAGAAAGGTTTGCAGTGTAAAGGCAAACAGAAATGGTAAGCTCAAACCAGATGCTTTTCTTATAGACTGGGTGCATACCTGCTACAATGCAGCAGTTATGTTAAAAGCAACCGTAATAGCAGTTTTGAGTTTTATCTATGGCAAATCTGAATTCAAAGTTCCAGAAAAGGAAAATCATACCTCTGCTTGGCCAAGGGCCAGGAATAAAGCACGGATCTCTCTGAGGATTAAAACAGCTAGTTTACGTGTAGCAACCTGGAAACTACACAGCAGAACCAGTGCAAATCCTTCAACTGCATGCAGTACATTAGAATAGGGGCTTCTCTCAGACTGTATCCTGTGGCTGGATCCATTTGGTATCAACTGTAGAACAGTGCAAGGGGGGAAAATGGAGTGATGGTGTTTGAAAACCAGGTCTCCAAGAAATATTCTATTTAACAAGGACATATAAAGAAACAAAATGCAGAGGCCATGTAAATGCTGAAGTAGGAGATTGACAGCATTCCCTCAAACAATGGTTACTTTAAGCTACCTTGTTCCACAAAACCTTGTCCTCTGGCCAAACCCATCCCTCTGGTTTGCAATTCAACCACCTGCTTTATTCTATCCTCCACTAAAACAAATGAATGGGTAAGTTAGACTGTGAAGATTTCTCACTTTTTCTACTCCAGATAGCAAGTCCTCGGGCCCTTCTTTGATCCTGTAGCAGGCAACACTTTATCCTGGTAGGTGGCCTCTAGAACCTCAGCCCATCAGTTAAGTGTAACAATATTTACTGAGAAATATGTGAGGCTTTCCCTTTTCTACATTTTTTTGCAATATTATTATTACCAATTAATTAATAGCCCTCTGTGATATAAAGTAGACGTCATGCTTGCCCAAAGGAAAAAATTTCTAGTGTGACTGGATTAGGAGACAAGAAGCCTGAAAATCATCTCTCATAGTGAAATCATCCGTGGGACAGTGCAGATGGGAGGACCACGAGCAAATCTGTTCAGTTCCCAGGAATGTTTGTAACACATGGAGACAGCAGGCTGTAGAAACAATCTGGTTCTCCAACGTTTTTGAATTAACTAAGTGAAATGGCTACGGGAAGGGAAGATTCACGTCACTCGTCTCAGCTTTCCCACTAGCATTATCAATCAGTTTCAGTCCTGGGAAAATGTCCTTCTGCCACATCTACATACACATATTTCACTTTATGGGCTTTTGTTGATGCACGTATTTCAGTTTGACATGCATTCTCTTATGTTGCTCAACAACAATAACATCTGCTGTGTTACACAAGGACATAGCTGTCCTCAAAAGACAGCTGAACTAATTACCTTAACAAAACTTACTCAGTAAATTCTTCTCAGGTGAGTAAATACAAAATACATAAACTGCAGCAATACCAAGGAACATAATTTCTGCCTTCAACTAGTATAAATGTTAGGACACTGAACTCTTGATTTCATACCTCTGCAGATCTGGTTTTTGCCTGTTCAGAAGCTTTTCCTGGAGTGTGTATTACAAGCTTCCATTGCGTAAGCAACTGTAGTAGCAACTTCAGTGAAGTATCAAGAAGGGTATGATGCATATCATTCACTTCACGTAGCAGAAAATTAGTAAAACCAAAGAGTACATCCTCCCGCCAGTCAACGAAGTCAACAAGTAGACCCTGAAGAGAATTCTGTGCAATGTGGCGAAGTTCATCATCCATATGGATAGACAGCCTGTAAGTAAAAGCAAATGTCAGGTAATAAAAATCTAAGAAGTGTTTATTGTGGTAAAGAGCACGTGCTTCTCAGTAACTTAACACTGATGGAAAATTCCCAATGACAATGTAAATTTCAATGATGCTATCAGGGTTCCATTAGTACTGACCACAATTAACATCCCTAACCAGTTTTTATAATCTAATTCTTGCTACAACAGTGCCTGAACATATTCAAGGATCTGAAAGAAGTCTTTGTTCCACTCCTGAAAGATATTATCTTTAAAGTACATAATCTGGCAACTTTGTTGTCTCCCCAAACCAAGTATACTTCTGATTTACTCACTTATAAAGTAACTGCTATTTAGTTATGATAACAAAAGTCTTGCAGGTTAATATATAATTTCACAATTTATGTATTTATTTGTTTTCTCGCAATATAAGAATAAAAGAATCACACCACCTCAGCTGCCTAACAGTTAAAAGAATCATTAGCGAAGATGAAAATCACAATTACTGAAAGCAAATCTTCAAAAGAAATAAAAAGAAGCACTTCCAGTAAAGAACTGCTTCATGTTTTAAACAACTTAGGATAGGGAAATGGGAAAAACAGCCTCAGGACTTTCCATACTTTTAAAAGCACATCGGACACCTCCAAAATCCTTCTGAAAGATGGTGCCCTTGTAGATCCCATTTTCAAATTTTATTTCCTTCTGTATTTGCATCATGTTGAAGTTCTTTTCAACATAAAAATTCTATATACTTTTTTTTTGACACAAAAATTATCAAACCACTTCTGTGTTGGTAGCTTGACAGAATAAATAAATTCAGATCAGTGTGTTCTGCAATTTTTGGTTCATTGCCTTTATGATGTATTTTGTTTTTATTACCCACGAGACTGTAATTTTCTGTAGTGTGTTAGAACTAATTTTCAAAGTATTTTATCTACACTTAATCTATATAGTCAAAAATGAGGACGCATTATAAAGAAATGGACAGAGACCTAGGAAGAAAAACCCAAACCAGCCAAATGGAGTGGAACCAAATTCCATTCAGTTGGAAGTGTATGATGAGATGTGGCTCATAACAAATTTGGTTCATTACAGCTGCCTAATTGGGAGGCAGGGGACATTTCAGTTAAGTAAAAGGAAAGTGACTGCCATGCAACTTCACCTCTGGTGAATATGACTCCAAAAATAACTGTTACACTTCAATAACCACATGACTTTCTATATAAATTTAGAAACACAGTATTTTGTTGTGCTAAGAAAGGATGATTTTTTCTCCTCTTTGGAGTGCCAAAACCAGAAAAACAAGCAAAACCCCTGAGACTATGATTAAGTCATCCATGAAATGACTTCCACAATGACAAAGTAATAACGGAAGAGAATACAAAAGACATGCATCTCTAAGCCCAAGTTACGGTGCAAGGGCATTATCAAATGAGATGAAATTCAAATTGAACATAAGAATGCATCTGTGTATTACCACAGGCAACTTGAGGAAGCAAATAAATGTTTTGTTTGTTTGCACTTGAGTCAGTTAAATTTAAGAGCTACTTGGGAACTCTTAATGAATGGTTTCAGTGGGCAGTGAAAGGTCAAAAGGTACAGTATATACTTGACATCTGCTTTATGGCTTATAATTTGAATACAGCTGCCCTGGAAGAAAGTCTAGCTGCTGAGTTACTGACTCCATCTGGAAAAAGTCAAAAGACACGTGAGGATGAAAAATTCAAACCAAACTGTGAATAAAAGAACCCATTAAACCAAAGATGCTATTTTATCTTTAGTGAAAAGAAAATATTTAAGAGCTTTCCATCCCAACAACACAGCCTCACACAAATTCCTGGCAGAACAGCTTCTCGTGTTCATTTCAGAAACAGAGGAGCTGAAACCTCACCTCTTCAAAGCTTTTTATCCTTGTATTGATTTTAGTCTCTGGCACAGAAAGACACAATATATATGTTATGCAGTGTTCTCTAGAACAGCAAAGACTTACCTTCTGGGTCTACTTTTTCATAATTGGGAGAAGTAGTCAATCTGAACCCAAATAAACATGGAACAGTACAGAGAATGTAGAAGCAGCTGGGCTGCTGGGGTAGTCTGGAAGCTCAGATTATTAGCCAGGTATTAATTCCTTAAACAGTTTATTACTTTCTTCTCTGAAGCTATATTTTTATAGACTGTTTTCAGACTAAATAGACCTAATTCTTTCGACCCACTGATGTTACCTTCTCTTGGTCTCTTCCCCAGGTTGGACGTTGTTCTTATCAGTTGTCCTTGATACCGATTATACTAAAAGAACTTCTTCAAAAATCTTTTAGACTTCTTTCTATTTATACATGTGGTTTGCCTTTTCATAGGAACATCACTTTTTTGTGTGTGTGTTTAGTTTGTGATCCTGCTCTGCAATACCCTACCCGGTTATTTCAATACCATGCTATACATCTCCTGAACCATGAACTGTCTGTTTACTGCTTTCCCACTTATGATGCATTCACTTACATTTACCTTAATTGTGTTTCCCTTGCTTACACTGGAGAATCTGACTTAAAACAGTATCAATGTCTCATGCTGCAGCAGGAGTACATGTAGAAGATGAGAACAGCTTCCCAAAGATCCCCTTTTTGGGGAAAGGCTGAGCATGTAATTGCTTCCAAAGTTGCTCTAGAGATGGTGTTCTCAGCTGCTCTTGATGTCTCACTTCTCAGAGTCAGATAACCCAAGCAGACCTACTGCTTGCATTGCCCAAGCATGGGAAATTACCCAAGACATGCTTACAAACTGATTGTGGCTAAAGAATCCCAACTGACCTTTTCTGGCATGAAGTTTGATGACAGAATAAAGATAGACCAGTGGTTACTGACAGGTGTGACACTTAAGGAGGGAAGCACCAATTTATGAAGAAATCCACATTAGTGTCCAAACTTCCTTAAGAGAAGTGATGGGTCTGACCTGGACAATCCTCTGTGATTGAAGAGCTGTGACCAGAATGGTTATGTGCTTTCTACCAGCTCAGTTAAGGCCATTACTAAGGATAGAAAGCTAATTAAAATATTGGATTAAAGGAAAACATGTCCTTTTTCATTTCCCTTAAGTAGAATTGATGTTACTTTTTAATATGGTGTCTGTGTAATTTGATAATGTAATGATTTAAACCAACCCACAAGTGATTTATAGCAGAGGATTTAAACACAAGGAAATCAAGTTGGCCATGTACCACAGCACGCCTACCCTTGGCTGTGATTTTGGCTTGTTTGGCTGTCTGTACTCTTTACTGCTAGTCGAATTAATTGTTTCACTGTTTTTGCACATCACTGGGAGCTGAGTGTTCACAGAGCAGAAAAAAATGCTTTTGCTCTGACTCCTATACCTGTCGTTCCTCACAGACATTTCAAAAGCAAGAACGGAGTGGCAAAGATTGTTTTGTCACAGCTACCTTAGAGCAATATGCTGCAAGGGTCTCGTGGCTCGATTTACCACCATAATCCACCTACATAAATAACACAAGCTGAAATCTTTGATGTGGATATTAGAATTGAAATGTAACCAGAACCTGTTATCATAATTATTTGCAGTTAGTCACTGATTTGACATCCTGAAACCTAAACTTCTAACAGTCGCGTTATAGACTAACTTCTTCAGTGAAGTGAAGTCTACCTAGATAAATTCAATGGACCCCAAGTAGGGAGGATATAAAATTTAAACTTATCCTTTTCTTTATTTTCTGTCTTACAGTAAAAAAATAAAAATGAAAAATTGTAATTAAAATAATTACTATCAATTTAAAAGGTATTTGGAAAGGTACCACATCTAGCACATGCTGTTTAATCAAACAGATGTGGGAATCATAAATCAAAAATAAACAGGTATCTCCATGCTTTTCCACCACAGAGAAAAGATGTTCTCTCCTGTTAATTAGAATGGTTAAAAAAAAAAGGCAAAAATGGCAAATATAACGAAGAATAGTGAATATCATGTAACCTACATACTGATGGAAAAGAGTTCTGGATGAGGTATCTACTCTTATGAAATTAGGAGTCTATAATACAAACACAATGCCTGTAACAAGATGCTACGACTTCTACGAATTATCCATAAATATCAGATTACTTTTTATGAGCATATGGTTTTGTCTAAGAAACAGTTATGCATTCTGTGGCTCAGTTTCTTCATTCTATTCCCCTTGAGCAGTCATTTAATGCTTGAACAACTTACCGTGCCAGCAAGTCGATCAACTCAAGTTTTGACATTCCATCAGGAAGCAATCGAGGAATAGCAGCAACACATGTTCTGAACAGATCGATTTTTGGTTTTCTTTCCCCGCTGAAAAATTAAACCAGAATTTTGACTAAGATTAACAAGTAATTCTGTTAACAGATCCACCTACAGTTTTTCAGAAAAGGGCTGGACATAATGGAGTGTCAGAGGGCTAGTAAGATCACCAAGGCAGGAAGCTAGACCCTATAAATTAAATAAGAAGGAAACATGAATAAATGTTTCCATTGAATAAATGGTTTCGGGTTTGACACTTTTCATGCATCGTATCTACACAGTGCTTGAAAAATCAATTATTACTGACTCATTTGTTTCTCTCTGAGGGGAAGTGGCAGATATATCAAGAAGGAGTTATAATGTAGGAGAGTTCCTCCATCAAGATCAGTATTTGCGTGATGCAAGTTTTGGATGAGGCAACGAGAATCACAGAATGGTTTGGGTTGGAAGGGACCTTAGAGATCATCAAGTATCACCCCCCCTGCCATGGGCAGGGACACCTCCCACTAGACCAGGTTGCTCAAAGCCCCATCCGGCCTGGCCTTGAGGAAAAAGCTGGGGTATTCCCTGCCACAATACAGCTATATTACTGCAGTTGTAGAAAGCAAACAGTAGATATGTAAGAAGCCCAAATAACAAGACTGAAGATCCAGACAGTTGCCCTCAATAGGGCACAGATCTGTGGAAACTGCAGAGCACACATTATTACACTGAAAAAGAAGCATAATTTAGAGGTAGGTATGGCCAGAGAGCTTCTGTTGATCCTCACCTCAGACAGCAGCACTTTAGCAACCATTATGAGCTAAAACATGTTTTAGTAGCCCCAAGGCAGCTCTAATCTGTGGAATGGCTCAACTGCTCCCTTACAGCCTGGGAAAGTGGTTGAGTCTAAAAGTTTAGCACGAATCAAAAATTAGCCTGGGAGTCCTTAAGACTTCTAGAAGTAGCTAAAGTTTCAGATGCTGATCATTTTCATAATAGATGCAGTTGTTTTCTGATTTGTTTCCAATATTTTTTGGTAAGAATGCAGATTAAAGAAGTCCTCCAGGCAGACCCAAAATTGTGGTCTTTTTATTTGCTTGTTTTTAATGATCTATTATTTGGTGATTGAGTATAGAGGAATAACCAAAGCACAACAGCATTTCAAACTGTACAGTCTTTCCCACAGTATTACTAATTATTAGTGTGTAATATGCTTTGGAGGAATCAAAAAAGCAAAGTCTTATAGGGACCCTACTATAAACATGCAGAGAAAGACTGTTCTGCTTTAATATGCTTCTGATTGAACTAGAAAAGAATGGGGGGAAAAAAGAGACACCAAGAAGCACTGTAAGCTACTGAACACCGCACTGAAATTCAGTGACAAAACAGAAAATGAACCCAGTTTTCCTGCATCCCAGTCCAATGCCCTGCTTACTACATTACTCTGTCTCTCCACCCAGCAGAGGACAATGCATTTGGATACCTTACTTCTGTGTTCAGTCACAGAGAAAGCCTGAAAGTAATACCATCTCACAAGTCTAAAATAAGATTTATAGAGTAACACGGAGCATTCAGTGAAATTATAGGTACAGAAAAGGCATAAACTGACACTAGTCTTACTTAATTCAAAGATTAAAGACTGTTTTTTAGTGAATGTCATTCTTTCTCTTAACACCCTATATACTTATCAGCTTGGATATGTATCACATTAATAAAATAATATGATGATATGATTTTAGTCTTCTGACTTAAATTGCACAATGAAGGGAAACAATTTTCACAATGAATTATCTCTATCTCATTGTACCTATATCTTCTATCCTAACACATAGAATTGAAAAGTGTCATCAATTGACTTGAAAAAGTAAATCTCAACAACTTATCTGAGAACTTGGTTATGAAATTTGAACTATTCTTGCCAATGCAAATACCAGTTGCATTAATAATTACTGCAAAATATTATATTTTTATAGTTGTAAACAGCAAAGTGCTACCAGTAATTTTATCTGCAGGCAAACCAATGAGTCTCCCTTGCTGACTTGAGGTGGAAAGTGAACTTTGCAGAATTTCCTTATTATCAATCCCTGGCAAAGGTAAACAGTGTGTGCACTTAAAATGGAGGCAAGTGAAATAATAGGAAATATTATAGGAAATATGAAAAAATAATAGGAAACAGGAAAAATAGAGGAGGCTGTTACGAAGGCAAATGAGTAATTATTTATAAATATAAAATCTGTGGGTGTTTTTTGACTTATCAGCTGCTCAGAAGACTAGGAGAAGAACCAAATCTGAGCTTCAAATTCCCAACTTATCATCTGAGCTACCAGGCACAGCACGGGAAGTGTCTGGGAAGGGGGGCCTCAGAGGGCTCTGCTGTCAGCTCTGGCTGACACAGGGTCCAACAGGATGATCTCTGGATGAACACACCGACAGCTGTCCTCACTTGGAACTTTGTGTTTCCATACAGCAAAAGGCAGATTTTAGTTAGGTATTGTCAGCAAAAATCTTTGAAATACTTGCAAGTACAGGTTTGTACATTAGAAAAATGGAAGCCTCATTTTGACTAGATGTTGGAAAGCATTTATAACCAGTATTGAAATTCATATCCCAGTGGAGGATGCAAAGGAAGATGCTGCTTAGTCAGGACTTTAGTAACACTTCAAAGTGGCATTTACGACTTCAACAATAGATGCTTAAAGAATCAGCCATTAAATAGAGAAGCACGTCTAATACTGCCAAAGAAAATTCCAGAATCTGTATGCTTTAAAATGTTATGACTATTCATTGCCTAGCTACTTCCCTCTGATTCTTATTTTATTTGTTATTTAAAATATCATTATGATATTCTGTTTATACAATAACTCTATGTAAATATGAAAAACCCACAACTTTAAAATACAGATAAATGTAGTGCTGTATTAGTAAATACAATACAAGTAAAAATGTGTTCTAATGTGTTTTTCCTTTCAAATGTATATATTAAATTACAACTCATCTGGATATAATCTACAACACAAAAATACAGTAACTTACATGTCTAGATCTTCTAACCCTAAAATCTTTATGTCTGTGACAAAAGTTACTACCAAACCATAAGATTTCCTGAAATTTAAAACTCTTTTAAGTCTATTCGCTTACTGCCTCTAAAAATAAATACCACTTTGGTGATGCTGAGAAACCAGAGAAAGGATATTTACAGCTAAGGTTAAGTACACTTCTTATCCAAGTGGTCAAGGTTTTACTACGCAATTATCTTTTGGGAATAAAATGTGAGTTTCAAAATTCACTTTGCCTCTTGCAAAAGCCTGGATACACAAAATGGTTATGAAAACTGGCTGTGAGTACTGAGCAGTTTACTGGGTAGTACTATAAAAAAATATTATTGGATAGTAATATTGGCATTTAATATAAATAAAGTAAGATATTGCTAAAGACTCAAAGAGCTTACAATCTTATCTACACAGTCACAGCAACAAGGGCAGAAAAATGACATTAGAACACAAAAATTCTATCAGCTGTAAAAGGTAGTTGAATTTGGAGAGTTATTGCAGTCTATCTACCACTCAAACTATATTTACCAAGTTGTCTTTTTTTTTTTTTTCTGAGAGTATATGAAAAAAGCAATCTCAAAGAGACCACTGTCCTTTTCATTACATCTCAAACATTTTTTTCAGGTGTTGTTTCTCTTCTACCGTAACTACCTTGTCCACTCCTGCGACAAGAAAGATATGCAAGGTCACCTTACAGTTGGGATCTCTACAATCCATGCTCTGCATATGTCAAATGACATCTCTGTGTCTCTAAAGCCTACTAGATGTCCACCTCAATAGAATTCTCTCCAGGAAACTTTCCTCATTAATAATTTTGGATGAGAGTATAAAATGCTGCCGTTCAACACTGCTTGAGATCTACTGGTTTGATTCTGTTCTGTTCTGGTTTGATTCTGGTGCGCTGCTTAAACACAAGACTCTTCTCACAAAATGACTTGGTTTTTTAATTAAGATCTGATTTTGATTACAGGCATGAATAGTAATGGGAATTCTGAAAGATTATTATTAATAGGAATTTACAGAATTTGTGGCATTCATTTTGAAGTTCAGTGATGCAAATATACCCTGAAACAGTCTTCTGAATGTAGGCTGACAGATTTTCCGCTCTGGGCTTTCAACTTCTACCATCTAAACATTCATAGGATTCACATGTGATTTTGACTACATTGAGAGCATCAGTTCAATTCCAAACACTGCAACATGCAAAGAAGTAAATCAACTTGTCATAAACATCTTTTCAAAGTATATACTAATTAAGCTAAGTATTTTTGTTTGTTGCTGTTTCTCTGATGAGTCATGATAACTAGAAATAGAGAAAAAGTTCTGAAATTACATCTCAATGTTTTATGGCATTTACTGTTCTTTATTACTCACGTAATCATGTCTTCAGGTTCTTTGTTAAGCATCTGTATGTTGGTTAGCATCATGCACCGCCCCACTTCCTTGTCAAGATGTCTGAGTATGTTGTCCACAGCTTTTCTTACTTGAGAATAATATAATGACATACCTGCAATAATAGGCATTTTTGTAAAATTTGGGATATTTACAGATGTGGAAAAAAAAAAAGCTGCCTGCTCTTGCTGTTCTGCATGAATTAAGAAAAATGTTTTCCTCATGAGACAGCATATTCCACTAGTAATGATATCCGGATTCCGAGATGGAATATATTGCCCTCTCCATAAAGAATGCTATCATATGTAAAAATAGCCCAAGTGATATATACACACATATTTTTCCTGGAGAAAAAATTAAAAAATACTTAGTCAAAATATGTCCCTACATAGTCAAATGAAGCTGCAGAGTTTGCCAAGTTATACAACGTATTTTGGAACTTTTCATGACAAAAGTAAAAGGTTTAAAAACTACAGGCAAAGAAAAAAAAAAAGAAATCTGAATGAGCTCTCTGAAAACTTATTTGGTATGGAAATTAATGGCATGACACTTTATGTGAAAAACAGTATTAGACATACAGCTTTAGAGTAGCTGATGGACATCAAATACCTAAAAATAAAAATTGAATTAACTTTTTTTCTATTTTCATCAAAGGCTGAAATTTTAATTTTCATAATGAAGTTTCATATATCAACACAGAACAATATATTTTTCATTATCTATGCTCTATGTCAATTCTTTTACTATTTGATAATGACAATATGAGCTTAGAATTTCAAAAGGACATCAATTTTCAGATCTGATATAGTCATAAGTTCAATGGCAGAGCAGAAGCCAAAAGGAAATATAGGAATTACCTAGCTTATTCTTACATGTTATACATGGAAACTGGAATACTGTATCACAAAATAGTGAAGAAATTCCTAATAAAATATAAGAATTCAATAGTTCAAACATTTATTATCAAATGCATGAGGAGTAACCAAAATGAACCGAATTAGCAACAGCACTACATAGTCTGTCTGTTGTACATTTCAACAGCAGTGGATCTTACATGGCTTATTTTCTTCATATTACTACAATGATCTAGCAACAGTACAACACAGGTCTTTCTCACTGCTGCAGAAATATGTAGACTTTGTTTCATTCATGTAACTTTGGGGACTTAATGAAGTGCTAGGGTGAGTGGCCAAATTTTCTTTTTTTTGCCAGCAAAACCAGGCCCCTTCATGGCACAATACAGAAGCTGTTTTCCCACAGCGCAGAGTTCTCTCTCTACATTGACTATGAAGGAAGGCCAAGGTAACAGTGTTTTTAACTTAGGCACTTCAGTTTTATTTTACATTTAAAAATTTCTGCCATCGTGAAAGTTTCATTTGGTGTGAGTTACTGCAATTAAAATGAGGATATCAAAGGAATCTGCTGGTTTTCAAAGCTGGTACATTTTCTGAACACAGGCACTGTTTCTAATAAGATGAATATCCCTGAATAAATACATGTATTCAGCACTGAAAGAAGCTAATTCTTAACTATAAGCGATCTTAACTCCCCCAGAACACAGGATTCCTACCACTTGTGTAGCACCACTCAGGACTTTTCCTGAAAGGAAAGCAAAAAACCAGTGTACGTCAAACTAAATGATATATTTGATTAGAATGCACAATAAACTTTTACAATAAAGAAATAAATTGAAGACTTAACAATAGTAAATTATTCTGCTCAGGTACTGAAGACTTTTTTCACATTCATTCTCACCCAAGTGTCTATATTGTCCATTCTCTTACTGACCTATCATTTTAGCTTCCTCCTCTGTAAGAGTTTTGCTCAAATACGTTTTCTTCACTCTGAGAGTGTTTCCAGAGGGAAGGACAGCTCCCGTCACTGGCATTGGAGGTTCACCATCTTTTTGCTGCAAGCTATCAGCAATTACCAAGAAAGCTCTCAGACCAATATTCATTCTCTGTAAAGTTCAGAAGATGAATGAGTATCATAATCAAACAATCATATTCTACTCAGATATTCTTCAAACACTCTGAAATTTGGAGTATGTAATGGCCAGCATTTTTTCTGTATCTCTGCCATATTGACTAGTCTGATATTTTTAACCAAAAAAAAGCCCATGAAATAAATTGTGAGTTCATATCTGCACTCTGAGCAATGTTCTCCCCTCTCAAAACTTTATTTCTAAGTATTTTCATTAATGCATTATCTCTTTATTTTCAGGACAAAATATGTGGCTTTGACCTTGAGTTTAGTAATGTATCTTAACTGGACCTTCAGTTAATCACAGATGTCCTATGTGATCATTATGAAGAAAGATTAGTAACTCTCTCTAAAGGCCCCATGGTTGACCACACTGTGTGAAAGATCTGGTATGGTGCTCAGTGCCGAAACAGCAATGTGAAAACACCAGGAAGATGAGGCTAAGTGACCTGAATGTCTTCAGGGATTTCAGCAGAGGAAAACTTGCAGGCTTTGCATTGCAACAACTGAAAGACCAGAATGTTTCCATTTCCCAGGATCCTTTGGGATTCCAAAAATTCAAAGGCTGTCCTACTTACAGTCTCCCAGAGGTGCATTTACATAGATTATGCATATTATTTTAGAATGCTGAAGTCTATGTACATCAAACAGTAGCCCTATTATTTCATTGTTTTCAGACTTACATTGTTGATAAACTGTAAAATTTCAGATGTTGGTTCCTCAAGAAGCTAAGGACTATGGCCATTCCCATAACAGCTCGGCTTCATGCAATGCTAATATACAACGTCCTTTGCAGGACCCTCCTCAGCCAATACTGCAGACAACTGACCTAGAACGTGGTGGGGACAGCCTGCTCATCAATTCTCTTTCACTTTTCTTTACTCCGAAAGGATGAAAGCTTGCTCAAAGTAAAGCTTGCCTTTTGTTTTTGCTGCTTTTGACAGTAAAAAGTTTAATCTACTTTTCCAATTGTATTTTTGTACCAAATGCAATTTCTGCAAGGTAGCCCATTCTATTTTAACATCTTAGTGAATGGCTGTTTAATACTGAAAGATTAATACAGATATATTTTATGAGATAATCACAATTGCTTTTTACTTGTAATGTGTTTATTCTTAATTTTCAAATGAAAATGTTTTACAAAATATAAGAAAATACATTATCATCAAGAGAATTTTTCATTATTTTCCCACTTATTTTTGATTTTTTAATAAGTTTTTCAAATTTCTGATTGTTTTCTCTAGGGAAAGCATTAGGAATCCTGACTAGGATTCCTGACCCTAATGCTAGTGGAGCTTAACCAGTCAGAAGGCTAAAACTTTATTAGCATTTTTTCTTTCTTATCAGCTTCAGTTCTTCTTGCATCATGTACACTTTTTCAGTAAAACTGTTTTGGAAAACATTGAAATTGTTTAAAATTTATTTTTATATTAAAATAGTTTAAGGCATTGCATAGAACATCAGGAGAGCGATAAGGAAATACTGTGACCAATAGTTCTATTTATCTTTTTGTTTTATACATTTGCACTGCATCACATTTGATAATCCTCACTGAGCAATCCTGAGATAGGCATAAACAATGTGACATTTCACAGATTAAAGTTCAAGATATATTTTACCCATTAATCAAGTTCAAGATTTGGCCTGAAAACTGGACAAAGGTGAAAGTGTACTTAGAATATAACCGGAAAGTAAATGTAGCACAATACAATACATAGTAACTCAAAAAAAATGCAGATGCATGTCGTACCTCAGGGTTGAGACTGAAAGCTTTTGCTGGTTTTCCAACACAAAGGAAGTCAAAGATAATTTCTTTCATTGCAAAATCTAAACGTTCCTAAAACAGCAAAAATATTGCAAATCATTAAGCTGCTCACTTATGCTACTTATTTTCTTTAAAGCAATAGAATGTTGAAAGCCAGTTTAATCAGGATTTATTTAAATGTATGAAAAAACCAGATTTTCAGAAGTATGCAGAACATATTACCAGATCTAAGCTTTCAATACTGCTGTATGTTGACAAACTCAAAAATTTATAGCACTTAAATAAGAAATGATCCACTTTGAAAATACAGCTTTTAATTACTTAATTTAAACTGTGGTAATTATCATACTAACATAGTATTTTATACAAAACGAGCTTGTTCACAGATGGCACAGTTCAGGGAAGATTTTAAGCATCTGTTTAATTCATTCCTATTCAGAGACTTTAAGTATGTGCTTAAGTGCTTTGCTCAATGGGAATGTTTTCTGAATTTAAGTAATAAAAGAGATGAAACTTCATGCACTGAAGGTTAGTTTATTTTAGCAATTCCCATTTGAACTGATGAAAACTTAATGTGTCAACTACATGCTGAACTGGTTTTCCCCTTACTTACTCCTTTAAAAGCAGTGCAACACATTGTCCTATATAGCAAGAATGATTCAGTATCAGCACAAACTATAGCTTATTATTGACAGGCAGAGCCCATCAACAAATGCATTTTCTGACTTGCTGGCAATTCCAAAAACTGACAAAAATACATTTGAGTTGAACTGAAAATATTTTTATTAATTTTCAGTGGAATGAAAGTTAATCAAAACCTGTTCAAAAGAAGTCTGCCCCAACTCAATCTATAATTGTATTACTGCCCTGATGAAAGATACTGACAATAGGGTTGCAAAAAATTCAGACAATAGAATTTTACTTATTTACTAATTTGTTATTGGAAAAACAAGTTATTCTTTAATTGGAAAGACACATGTGCAGTTCTCCCATACCTGTGCAATAAACTGGATTATCTTCACAAAGATGTTTAGAGGCATATCTCTTGGCACAACACCACGGGACCCTTTTGGGAAAAGTGTTGTAACAATAGTAATAAGTCGACTGTAAAAGAATGAAAAAAGCATTAGACATTTCTGGACCTTGCAGACCTTCACTTACCATGAAACCTAAGTTGGAAATCCTACTCCATTTAGAAAGTCTAGAATGTGTTTCCTTTGAAATGAAAATGTAATAGAGTATTTTGTTCTGATCCTTTGCTACAAATTCAGTGTAATCAATTTATTTCATTACAGTAAAAGTAACAATAAAACAGTCAATGACATGCCACTATAAAAATATTTCTAACTTTAACCAGGCAAAGAGTGATTTTTAGCTCTTTCAAAAGCAGAAGCACTTTATACAGTAATTTTAATAGGTGAAAGAATAACTGATGGTGCCACACAAAGGAACGCTTTGTTGTGTACAGTTGAGGTTTTTATTTCACAATAGGAATAGATTTGATTCAAAAGAATTCAGGAGAGCTACAAAACCTCTTCACTGGCAACATCTACTCTACACAGCCTGTTTGTCATTACAAATACAGCATCTTACCTTTGGGTAGCTGTGTTGCTTTCACATTTAATTCTGATCATATAAACCCACAGTAGTCTGTACAGAGATTCCAGTGCAACTCGAGCCATTTTTGGGTCCTTATTCTAGAGAAAGATATATGTAAGAATAAACTTCAGACACAAATTAGAAAGGAAGTTCTGCACTTAATGGATGTCAAGGTTCAGGGTTTTTTCATACTGACACAACAGAAATATACAGCCTCACAGCTGCCCAGTACCCCATTCCTGTAGCTGCAGGACGCTTATGCATGTGACCTACATCTCCTGATATTACATAAACGTTGAAAAACCCAAGTATCAAGTTAGTTAAATTAGATACATGTTACATTTTAAAATCCCTATTTGAAAATCACTTCAATTTGACTCTGAAAAGAAAACCTCATCTTCAGTTGATTTTATCAATTCAAAAGCTGTTGCCCTATGGTGGAGACCTGGTATGAAGAGCACAACAGATAAATAAATGTACTGAACACATTCAAACTGAAAGGATAAAAATCTGTGGATGCTTAGACCGGCCTAATTAACATGGTTCCTGGGATCAGCTGGACTGAATTGGATTATTAGTCTGAATTACTCTTTATTTTTGGAAACATCTGAACTAGTACAAGATTGTTTTGGGGTCTCTTTGGTTCTCTTTGGTCATATGAAGTTTTCTGGTTCTGTGGCAGTTTTAAGGGCTTATCCAAGTAGAGTACAAGTAGTCCAATCAGATGGCATCCCTTGTGTTGGGCCATCCACTAGGTCAAACTTTGAAGGAGTCTGGTACAATTTAACCCAAGATAAGATTTGCCTGGCCCACAGTGCACATCTCCATGGCAAAGAGCTGAATTTTTGTCCATGGACAAATGTTGAGTCACAAATCAAAGACTGCAGTTTGATCAAAGAAACCGCAACCAATCACATCAATAATTCTTGAATGTGTATTGGTCTAGGTCCTGCAAAATGGCAAGAAGACCCACTGATGATATGGGACATGGCTCCAATTTCCAACACGGCATCTGCCACATGCTTAGGAACAGGAACTTTATCCTTGGATTGCAATTTCCATTTAACTCCTTGACAATACTTTTTATAGAATAACGTTTTCTATGGAAAAGAAAACTGAAAATCCTTGTTGTTTATTATAGCAGCATACAATTTTTGTAGCACATGATTAGAATAAGTATTAACAGGGATGACAAAGTTTACGTGGCCTATTAATCTTTGCAGGATTTTAAAATCATAACATTTGTCACAATTCATTTGTTTAATAACCTGCTTACTTTCAATCCATTTTTCATCAGGTATCATCATGTTACTCCTCGTAAATTTCAGTCCCAAGAAGTTGATTTATTCAACAGGTGATGGAGTACTTTTATCAAAGTTTATTCTTACCCCAAAGCTTTAAAGAAAACAGCAGACACTGCTAAGGTCACTGAGTTAAGATAACAAGAGTTTGCGTGACAGAGGAGGAAGACCAAAATTATAAGCAAAATTATAAATGAAAGTCCAAATGTTGCAGCAACAAGACAGTTCAGCTGCAAGGGCAGTAGAGAAGAGATGGAGGAGAAAAGGGCTGAGACTGGTATCATTGGAACATTCCGAAAATAGTAGACCAGTTCTCTGCCAGAAACAGCAAGCTGCATCACAGAAGTAGGATTGAGAGGAATATAATAATACGCCTGAGAAATATCCAGGGAAATCATGGGCACGTCCATGGGCAAGATCTCTTCAAGTGCACGGTGGATGGGTGCCCAGTACTTTGGAAAGCACACAGCATGTCTCCCTTTGGAAAACTGAGAAAAGTCCACCACCAATCGAGTCTCTTCAGTATTTCAAGGATTTTTGTCAATAAGAAAAACCCAGCCAGTAATCCTATTAGGACAAGGAGTATTCAGCCTAATATACCTGACATCTTCACTTTCCCAACAGGAGGTATCGGTATTGGATGCGGTTCCTTTACCACTGCTGGCAGTGCCCAACTCACTGTTGGTACCAAAGAATTTGTTGAAGTTGATGTGGGCCGTTGGAACACAGGAGCTGTCAGTGACAGAGCTCTGCCAGGATCTGCTCTGCTTCTTGATGGATAAACACTGCTGGCTTTTATCCGTTGTTTTTGCTCTTCTAGAAATTTCGTTTTCAATGCCTCTGCCTCTTCTTCTGTAATTGGTGGAGGAGCAACCGGACTGCCAGGAGCAAGGCCCATTTTCTTTAATTCCTCCATTTCTGTTTTCCAGTAATATGGCATTAGGTCTGGCCCATTCAGGCCAAATGGATATTGTCTTGGCACCTGTGGATTCATTCCTGAGATAGGCATTGTCTGACCCATTCTTTGTAAAGTAAGTTCTGCACCCTTGGCTCAAATTGTACCAGAGCTTTCACCTTGTCCCACATAGCTTGGAGACAAGGAGCGCTTGCTCTCATGGAAAAACTTTGCCTCTAAATGAAACAGTGATTTGACTCCCTCCTATATAGAATTCCTGCTGTGAATACTTTTCTGTAAATAAAGTTTAGTTAACAATAAATGTTGCATTTCAAACCCAGGATACTTATTAACTTCTACACCACTTTTTACAGGATAGTATAAAATACCCTTTGGCCAGAATTTGGCCAGGGTCAAATATTCCCAGGTCCTGGCAGGAGTGTCTTTTATTAATTCAAGAAAACATTTTGCTTTCCTAGTGTATGCTTGACCTTAATGGTTTTGGGAAGGAGATTGTGCTCTATAGGGTGAGGAGGCTCTTGAGAAACTTGGTCCATTATGTCGCTCATGGGAGCCCACACAAGATCACGGAGTCCCATATATTGTCCTGGCGTGCACAACTCTCCTTCTAATGGAAGGGTTTCTCCTTCTGATTGATCTACCTCTTCTTCCAGCTGACTGAGCTTGGTTTGGGCTTTGAGATGCCACTCTGATTGGTGAAGTGATTGCTTCAATGGTCAGTGCATCTCTTCCTCTGTCCTGAGGAGTGGCCAACCCATTCTTAATTTAACCATGTATTCAGTTACCTGACCTACCACACTAAAGATTGAATGTACCACGCCATTAACCTATGAGCCCTATGAATTGAAGTATGTCAATGAATTATAGGTGGCAAGGTGAATTCAATTTGATTTTCAATTGATAAGGTAGGAGCAACTTATATTTTCTCTAATGGTTTCAAATAATTTGTCAAGATCTCCCTAATTTTCAGAAAAATCTGTATTTCTAGCTGGATCCTCAGAGATCTTACAGCTGTAGCCACCTTTTCTACAGTATAACCTCATCAAAACCCATAAAATTAGTTGCAGTAACAACATGTTTATTTTCTGAATCTCTTTGGAAACAGGGTTCTAATACATCTTCAGCAGAAGTAAGTAATTCAGGTACAGGTGGAAAGAAATCTTCAGACAGACTATGAACAATTAATAAGAGCTATTCTAATGGTAGGATCCAGACGAATAGAATCAATACAAATTGTTTCATTAAGACAAAGTGCAGCAAGAAAGCAGCAGCAATAAAGGATGTAATATATACTTTACCGACAGGCTTGGGAATTCAACTTTTGGAGAAAAGAGATTCTCTCCACAGTTTGCCTCTAAGCTGAGAAAAGTGGCTACATGTTCTACCTGTGCTGTTTGCAGAAGCCTCTGAACCACTGGTTCATCAAGCAGCAGTTTGGAGGCCCTTCATTTGAGCAGCCACTTCACTGTGCTTCTTATATTGGCCTTTTCAGGCAGGAACAGGACCAACCTTTCAGTGGATCCACGTTAAGTGTGGAATGGGCATTAGTTATTGCACAAGTAAAAGAAACCTGGAGAAGCAGTAACATTAACTAGCACACGCGTATTGAACAGTATGTGCTGGGCTGGAACTACAGCAGATTGTAATGCAGTTAGTCCTAAACCTCAAAGATCTGACAAATGGTAAAGGAGTGAGAATGGACATGTGGAGGAAACAAAATATTTTAGGTATTTTTAATGAAACTTAACAAGTTGTTTGAGAATGTGTTTATGAAAAAAACAAGTTAATACTGGGTCAGTTTTGGTATGTCACTCGAGTTAATAACTTTCATCAACAATCTTGCCTGTTTCACAGCTGTTTGACTCAGGCTTGGCTTGAGTTAGAGAAACAGTAGAAATTCAAACTAGGCACAAGAACACTTTTTTGTTATTGAAAAATTTTGCATAGCTAAAGAATAGCTAAAGAATAAAATTATATATGGAGTCAGATAATAGCAATAATTCAGCACATTCATCTAAAATGGATTTGCAACAGATCAATAGTGCATACTGGAGTTTTAATACAATATTAAAACCAGAAGATACTAACCTTGAGATTGGATAGGCAGTTGTTGAGGAAAATATGCCATCTGTTTAAAAAGAACTGCTTCTGACTGACACAAAGCAGGCATGTTACCAAAGGGTACAAAGCCTAAGAGGAAATGGAAGTCAATATCATATTATTTGCATGTCTACACAACATAAAAGTAACTTAATAGGGCTACTGTAAACTTAAAGCTCTAACTCCTCCATTTTGTGCAATACATGTTAGCCAACATAAACACATTGCTAAGTAGTGCAATTTAAAAGGAACTTTTCTCTAAAGCTGTTACAGATATGTTTTGTGGATGAACTAAACCCAACCAAATGCCTACTTATAGCAGTATAAGAAATCCAAAGATGGGCCACAATTTTACAGACTCACAGGGCTAATTTCTGTCAGTTAACTGAGAAATGACAGCATGGAAATAACTAAACGTTATTATAATAACAACGGGACCCACAGAGATTGTTGGGACCTGTGAATGCTCGGACACCTATTACTCCTCAAAATCTGCACTCACTGTATTTACCGACAGACATGGCAAACACCCTACAGAATTGTGTTAAAATACAGGCAACATCTGGATCTGCTGGTACTTATATCTTGCAAAGTGAAAAATAAAAAGAAGCAGAGCAGAACCTAGAAGTTCAAATACTGGAACCTGGTCTCTGTCAACACTTACTTTGAAACTCACCTTGTAAACATTACACTAAAAAAAATAAGCTAAAATGCAAACTGTCTTTGCTATTTCAGCAAGAATTTTCTGTTTCAGTTGTCATGTTAATATACCCAATCAGGACTTCAGAGTTATTAGTCAAAAATAAGGTAACTTCATCTTAAAGACCAATGATTCTCGAAATTCTTAAAACTTAATTCTCAGAATTAAAATTCTAACTTCAGTCACAGATGAAAGTATAAATACACCATAAACCCCAACTTCTGTTCCTGTAATATATAACATAAGTTGTCTATAGCTAGGTTACCTTGAGCAAATGGCAAATGTATATTAATTTTTATTTTTATGACCTTCATGTCCAATATACATATAGGAGAAGGTAAGTGAAGTGTTCTCAAGGAAGGCTTCCTTACCATATTAATATTATGACTATAATAGTTGAGTACTTGACAGGATCCCAGAGTTTATTAACATCCCAAGACTGTTAAAACCCATCCCAAGGAAGAGCTCTAGGAGGGAAGACACAAATCATCTCTTGGAGTTTCCTAATTCACTCCATTCACTATCAATAGGTCCTCAATGACTAGCTCAGATGACACACTTTTAGATAGAAAATGAGGCAAGATGAATGCCCCCATCCTGCCTGTACAGTGAGTGCACCGATTCACAAAACAGTCATCTTGGAAAGGAAGGTCCTCTTCAGACTCTAAAGAGTGTGCTTTCTTCCTGGAAGCCTGAAAATATGCACTGCAGCTATTTCTGCCAACTGTTTGCCTTTCCCCTCCTCCTCGCAATGTTTGTATTTCTAATCACACCCTCGCAAGAATCTATTCTATTTTGCCACTTTTAACTATGTAGTCTCCAGTGTGGTATGTGTAGACAAGCAATCAAACGCAAAGCCCCAGCTGTGCAATCCTTTCTCAAGCACGTAGTATTGACTTTGGCAAGTACAGCCACCAGTTTGGGGAAGTTCTATTTAGTGTAAAAAAGTACAGCAAAGCTCTTACCCCGCTGCACTGTCAGCAACGTTTTATTAACTCGGGAGAGCGGAATAGAGCCACACAAACACAAGCGGAGTGAAATCCATCCCAAGGCTCCCACTAATTCAAACGGGATCAGGACTGCGCCCCAGAGGATGCTCTGGCTCTCCCCTGGGACTGGTGTAACGGTGGCAGAGAGCTCAAGCACACGCCCGCAGACTTCCCAGCAGATTCACTAGCGCCAGTGACCAGCATTTGCCGAGAGCGCTGGGAACAGGGAAGTCTTTTTTGACTTTCCCATAGAACGAGGGAGGATGAACGACAACTTTCTTTACTTAAAAGGTCCAAGATTTCAAAAGGGATTAGGCAATGCTGCAGCGCTGACGTGTGCTGACCCAGTTGGAGAGACAGACTGCTTAAGGCGGCCAGCGTCAAACTGACTCAAATCTTCATTTAATTCAGATCAACTCATGCTTCCAAAAATACACTGCAGTGCCACTGTTCATCTCACAAGAAAAAAATGAAATAGGGAGCTGCACAGTAGCCAAGTTACGGATTTAAAAGGGCATGTGTTATACATCTTTTTGTTCCTACAATGTATTATTTAAGCCCCATGACAGAGTTGTTCCCACATGCCTCATTTGTTCTCGCTTGACAAGAAGTGAACTCTATTCTTTCTCCTCTCCTCCTAATGTTTACACATAACAAGTATGAGAAAACCTAACCCTTTAACAATCCCAGACCCAGAAGCTGAAAACATCTGTTTGATTCAGACTAATTTTGATCATGTTCTGAATAAAATAAATAAGGTTATTTTCTGCAAACACAATAAACTTCCCTGCAAATAGAAATGTATTGGTTATAAGGCCTAACACAGAAAAAAGTTTTGCAACCAATTCTGGGAATTTCCCAAGAGATATTTCTGACCACGAGTTTTAGCCTCTGCTTCTAAGGGTTACTGACCAATGAGTGCTTCTTTCGTGAGGAAAGTTCAAGTGTTGTATCATACAGGCTTTCAACAAAGTTCCTCAGACAGGGGACATTCACTTCATTTTTAACAGCCTGAAAGAAAATTTCATGTTAATAAAACACTATTTCACAAGCTGTTTTATCTAATTTAAAGAAATTATGCAAACAACCTGAAAAACAAACTCACAGCGGCTACAGGGACAAGAATTTCAACAAACAGTCCTGCCAGTGCATGCTTGATATCTTTGTCTTTCACTTCAAGGAAATAATGTGCACATTCCTAAAACAAAACAAAACAAGAAACATAAATTGTGTATCAGCTGGAATAAAGTCCTCTAAATGCTTGCTGAATGCACATGAAGTGTCAGTGACTATTTTCAGCTTGCAAATGCCACAGACAACACTTGTCTATTAACTTCTAAATGTGTATTTTGCAGCAAGTACAAAACTAGGACATTAGTCAAGATCAAGGATCTGTTACTCCAAACACGATAATCCACAAACTCCACCGATTCTAGCTGTGCCCGGTGACATTCTGGGGATGGAAAGGGAATTGGACCCAGGGGCTGACCTCATGCCTTCTCGCTCCTGTGAGTACCTTCAGGAGCCGAAGTAATAGCCCACTTGAACTGCTCTGGGACACCAGAAAAGGAATGTAATTCTTTGGTAGGATACTTTGGGAAGTATCTTTGGGAAGTCCCTTCCTTTGGGAAGGAACAATCTTACTGTAAATATTTTGGGTAAATTTCACTGCAAGGATCCATTGCAGATTAAGGGTCTATACAGAACTGTGCTACGTGAGAGAAGAACCTGTGGTGCAAACTGACACCATTTCCAGCCTGCAACTGGGGACTGAGAGAGAAAGTAAAAGTACTTTTGTCCTCAACGTGCAGCAAGCTAACTGACTTTACAAGGATGTTCCCCATTGACCCTTTTTTCCTGCATATGCGTGCAGAGCAATTTACACTTTAGACCACGTGTAATTTTTCCCAGCTGCGATCAGGATTCTACACCACATGGCTTCAGTCACTCTGGCCATTTCTGCTACACAGCTGAGGCCCCCGTGCAAAGGCAGTAGCCTCCCTGGGCTGCTTCTGCACTCCCTGGTGGAAGACAGGCTTTTCTGGAGCTCACTCCTGAGATTATCTCACCATCTGAAAGTGTCCAACTCCACCAGAGCAGAGCTGGTGTGACAGACCTTGTAGGTGAGGCACTGCATGTAGATACTCCAACAGACAAATTGACCATAGAATCCAACTGCAAGTGTATTTCACCAAACTGAGCAAAACAGGTTTTCCTACATACACGGTGCATCTTATGATGCATTGTAGTATATCTAAGAATTCATTTGGTGCTGAGATACTGTAGTCATGAGCAGGGTAGAGATCATTTGCATCCGAATTTTGAGCTTTACCACCAATTTCAATAGCAGTGAACACCACATCCCATTTATGCGGGAATGACATGTGGAAAATCACCTGCAGTATTACAGGAAAGATGAAAGGGAGCCCATGCTAAAAGGTCTGGGAACCACAGTTATATACTTAGGAGTTTTACCTGCATAAACTGAAGAGAAGCTTCAAAGTCCTCCACAGGATACATCTTAATGCGAAAGAATTTCATTCCCATTATAAGACTGATAATGCTTTGAACTACATATGGGCTTTGTTCTTTATGCCGTAATTCTTTTAACTCTGCCATGAATTTCTTCTTTACAGCAGGAAATCTATGAATTCACATTGGTTAGTTACAAAAAATTATAGATTCATATTTGAAATGTATTGTAAGGTATATAAATGGGAAAAGACCTAAAGAAGATTCAACCTCGGTTGTAAAATACCATTTCAGTCAGTATTTGAAGATATTTCTTTTTGTTTTCTTTCACTTCTAATAAACTCAGAAAACAAATTATACAGCCTGATCTTAGTCCCTTTGGATAAACACATCTTTCCAATTATTTTATTACCCCTCTTTTACATAAGAGCTAATAATATCACTAGAATAATCCCCCACATGTTTTTAAAAAATATCCAAGATGAAACAAAGTTTTCTTGCAAGTACATGCAATGTTTTCAAAAGAAAATGCCTAAATGATAACCACGAAAATATTCTGATAGGCTATTCCTCCCTTCAGGTTTTTCTAATAGCCATTACAGTAACACTTAAACATTAGCTACAATAATTTGGAATGGGGTGGCCTGTGACTATTTTTGATCTCCCCCATGAGTCTGTTGGAGATGTCTTCTGAGAAACACTGTCCATAAAAATAACATATAGGAAGACCATCCAACAGGATCTATCGTCCACTTTGAAACAAAATGAAAAGAACGTTATTTTCATGGGCAGGCATAGCATGTAACAACTTCTTGTCATCACCCCTGGGAAAACACCTCTAGGGAACACAGAAGACCTGAAAAAAAACAGGTTGGCAGGAAGAAGCTTTTCACGGTAGTAACATTTTAGCAAGGTCTTCAGAATTGGAGAAGAAAAACAGTATTTATAGAGAACAGGTATGTTTTGTATTTGACAGTCAACTTGAAGCTTTGGATCCAAACGTCACGTCCCCTTTTGCCTTTGACCCAGTCAATTTAGAAGCCCAGGTACGGCCTTAGCTGAAGTCTGCGAAAGTCATACGATTTCCACAACTCAAACTGGTTTCCCTACATCAAGCTAAAAAATAAGTTTGGTTAGGTTGATTGGTCTTCAGAGCAGACTGCTCTCAGCAACACCAAAAAGTCAGGAGACAGAGATCACTGATATGGATCTATGTTGGGGCAACAAATTTCACTCCTGCTTAGTTTGTGTGACAAGCATATGATGAGCGTTGTATCAGGTACATGAATTTCTGAATCTGTCTGCTTCCACATTCAAAATTTAAGAGTGGACTCCACAAAGTGTTTTCCATCTTTACTGTGCCATCTACTCTAAGAAGAGCAGGATGAAGGATTCAGAAGCTGTTGCATTAAGTTCTATACTGAAATAACTGCAGAGAAAATTTAAAATGCTGCTATGTTGAAGTATAGCCATTTTTAGGTTTGCTCAGCTAGAGGAAAAATAGCATACAGAAAAAATGTTGACTAAAATAGCTCTCTTCAGCCCTTTGGGCTTTCCACAGACGTCATAGCTGAGATAAGAAAAATAATGCTGTTGCAGTCTAGTTTACTCAGTACCCCTGGACTAGATGCAGAAAGCCTGTGAATCCCTAGAGTTCTATGCTCTAGAACATTGGGATGAACAGAGGGCCAGTGACCTGAAATGATTTATTCCTACACTAAGAAAGTGAGAAAAACAGAATATTCATAAACTAAGCAAGTAAAACTTTTCAGATTTCTAATACGTATTGTATTCAATTTTACTCACTTTGCTTGAGCTAGAACACCTATTACTTCTGCATACAAATCTGCAACAATGTGCATATTTCCAGTGTTAGGACCAAGGTACCTAGGCAAGAGACAAGAAAGAATTCTTGGCTAAGAAAGCATCCTGCTTAAACCAGTACAATTAAAAAATTCAGCAAATAATTATTGTCCACAGAATTTTTGTGTGAAAAAGAGCCTTACCCTTCTTTGTATTTAAAGTGCTTGAAAGCCAAGTTAATAACATCATGTACCAAACTGTCTATTACAGGATGAAGTGGAATCTGAAAACATAAAGTAAAACATAATCAGTACACATATATTGCACTTAGTGCTTGTATTACTCCTGGGTATCTTTCCTACACAGCTGAAATATCACCCAGCTAACAGAACAGCTAAAATAAGCCATCCATTTAAAGTTTATTTAGTATGGAAGAGAAATACTTTAGCTCCAAAGACTTGGCAAAGCAAAGTCTGTATGAGCATATAATATTATGTATTCTACAGGTGTGAGAAAGACAGCAATAAACAAGCATGAAGGATGTATCTCACTTTTTTATTAGACTCTTAAAGATAGAAATAGAAAGAAGAATCCTAAAATTAAGTTGTCTTGGTCATTTCCATCATTTATTAGTTAATGAATAATTTAAAAACTCCTTACCTGTTTCAAAACTTCTATTAATACTAAAGAAAAAATAAAATCAATAGCCAGATCCCTTCTCTCCATTAAATAATCCCTTTGCTGTTCATCACTGCAAAATCAAAACAGGAAATACAATATTTAGGAGATGTGTCATAATTAATATTATATGCCTTCCTCAATTACACAAATATAGATAACAAGGGATTGTTCTACTTGTTAATCTGCAGTCCAGCATTTCAGAAAGTAATGCACTAATTTGCTCTTAAAATCTGAGATAAACAGACTAAATCTAAGTTGCTACTTTCACCTTCTTTCAAAGGTTTAAATGTCACTCTCCAATTCCTCTTTTTTCCCAGTTTAAGATCAACACAAAACTTTCTCAAGAAAAAAAACAAACCAAAACAAAAGCAAGGAAACTTTTGGATTCTATACTCTAACAAATGGATTTCATTTCAAGTTCCTTGTTGATGACACCATTTAGACAATTCTCAGTTACACTTTGGAGACAACCATAATAAATTATTTTGTACTATCAAATTCGTATTTAGACTTGTGACGGATTTTGAAAAATGCCTTAAAGTACTGATGGAGAATTCATAACCAAACTAGATTCTCTTTTTAAAACTGTTCCAGTATTGTTTTTTTAACTTTGGCATCCCTTGTCCAATGTTTAAAAGCATTCCTTGCAAAGAACAACACGGAGGAATAAATTTTTTGGGTCTTTATTTTTGCTTGCTTGCTTTAAGAGATAAGTCAGTGTTGCTAAAGCTCTTTCACCGATTCACAACTTTTTGGATTGAGGATAGGTGTATGTGAAATTTCGATGACCAAGCAGAATGCTGTATTAATATAAAATCCTTCTAAGGGTCACAGAATTATTACCTGCTCACATGAGTAAAGAAGACAGATACAGTTTATAACAAACCAATACTTAAATGACATTACAGCATCCAAAACAGCAGTAAGAAATGTGTTTGAACTATCAGGAGGGTAATTTCAAAGACAAAATTACTTCAGCTATCTAGAAGCTGAGAGAAGAGTTCCAGGAGGAAGTAGAAAAAAATAACAACTTTCAAACCATTGTAACTTCACAAAATCTGGTAGATGAAATGCAATAAATTTTACCTTAGAATCTGTCATTAGTGTATGCATGAAGAATCAAAATCATACCTTTTGGATTTAGTGCTTGTTCTTGGTCTGTACTCATGAGACTCATCTTCTATTCCATTTTGTCTTTTATACCAATCAAACAAAGTGCGCAGGATAGAGGGTAGACAATATTCTGAAAGTGAGCTCATTGAGCTTATTACCTATGGGGAAAATACAACAAAACAACAAATCAACTGGTGTTCAAGTTCCCCCTTCTTCCTAAAAAAAAAAAGCACAATGGCTAGACATGTTCTTTCTTGTTTTCATCTCGGTTTTGAAATCCCTGGTACAAGCAGTGAAATGCAAATTCTGCATTTCCTGTTGAAACATAGGCAGAAATACACTAATGGGCTGTATGTCCATAGCATCTCTCCATTGATAGTACTAAAATGCATTAAAATTCTGTATTACCACCCACAACACACCAGTTCTTCAAGGAGCTTTTTTTTTTTTTTCATTTGTTACACAATGTTGATTTGAGTTTGAGCACATTATAAGGAAAGTAAAAGTGATGAATCAGAGGCACTGTTTCATGGGTTGTATCTAACTGCTGGATGCCCCTCCTGAAACTCAGAATATACTGAGAAACCCCACAAGCTCTGCAATAACCTTAACCAACATAATGAGCAAATGGATCCATCCTACTATTAGGCTGACACATCCAATAACTTAGACTTCTCTTTTATATATAGGAAAATACTTACAATTTCCTGTGTCTTTGTGTGCATAAGTAAAACAGTTCAAAATCAATCTTTAAAAGTTCCTGATTAAACAGCTCTAGTGGCATACAGGAAAAGAAGATTACTGCAAACTCAATATAATTTGTGTCACCAATTATAGAAATGTTACAAAACGTGTAACTACTGAACTGTGACTTAAACTTCCTATTACAGGAAACCATAAAGCTGCAAAACACAAAAAGATCAAAAGCTAGGGTGAAAAAACCCCCACATTATTATACAAGAGGATTATATATGTATTGCAACTGAATGTTCACAGCCACAGCATTTCTGTACTTTCTAAGAAAATAGATAACAACCATTTGAAATAGGAATACATTGCTGATCTGGAGATTTGTGACCACATTAAGATCCTGTGAAGCCCTGAGTAGCAGGAGTGAAGTGCTGAGGTATGTCCTTCCTGTCAAGTACAATGATTATATCATTAACTCTGTCAGGTTTATCCACCTGCTTAAGCTTAAACCAGCACGTTCTGGTGGTTGTCGAACAACAACAGTAGAGTTTAATGTCTCGTGTAAGACCAAGCTGCTGTGAAGTCTGTGACTGAGACAAGAGCAAAACTGGGAGACTGAGCACCTTACATACAATTCCCAAATGGTACGGAAGCCTTAAATTACAACTTCGGTGGATGACAGTTAGTTTAGATCATTAACTCTCATCTCTTTTGGAGTCTTTCTGCCACAGAACTTAACTAATTCACAGTGATGTTGTGGTCTGAAGTTAGTAAGACACTTTGAGGGTAAAGTAGTATTGTTTTGATTGGATTCAGGTACTATGGCCTAAAATTAAACAGGGAACATTAGAAAGCTTAAACAACTGACCCTGTAAAAATAAAAGTTTCTATAAAAGTACTATTTTAAGAAAGCTTTCAATCTAGTGTTTCCAATATATTTTGTTACCTCAAATATGAAACAAGTTGCTGTGGAAGACGGCGTGAAGGCACTGCTTGCAGCAGTGACAGGAGGCCTTTCATGAAGAATTACTACAGCAGCCCAATTACAGCAGCTCAATTACACCAAAGCCTTTAAGCTTAAGACTTCAGATAAATACTTGGAAGACATGAATCACCAATTCAGTGTCAGTGCAAACTATTCACTACTCAGGACGCTTAGACATTTCAATTGCTTCTCTATTGTTTTCCAAAAGTTTTTTTGAAGCTGGCATAACACCAGTTGTTAATTATGAGATGCAGTGAAAAAGGGTTTGCTGAGGAACACTCGAATAGAGCTAAATACCCTTTAAGAGATCACAATATTTAACTGTGAGTGAAAAGTTGCTTCAATCATGCCTTCCTGAACATTCACCAAGATATACATCAGTGCTGTTCTCTAAATCCCAGCTACACAATTTCACTCCCCACAAAAAGTCAAAGTGATTCCTGTTAAATCTCCTCAAGCCATACCTTCGCTGCTGAATTTACAGTGCCTGTCTTTAGCAGGGATAAAAGGTCAATATAGCCTTTTTTTAATCTTTCTGTCATTGCACTTTTAAGACAGGAAGGAAGGGTGGACCGGGCAAAGACCTGGCTCTCAGGGAACAGGAAGGGAGGGAAGTCTAGCCAGCGTGTTGGTTACTCAACCCTTTCATTTACTGGAAGTAAGTCCAGGAGTGAGATGAATTCTAGCTCTGTGCTGCTCCTGAAAGAGAGCGCACAGATGTACAAATATGTCCTTGTTGGACAAATGATCATGTTCTTCCATCATAAATGAACTACCTACTGTATAGCTTAAGGATAAGAAAGCTGCACAAGTACAGCTGTTTAAAACTTGTGTTCACAGAGCACTAAATACACTCGATGTAAATACTTAATATTTATTTTGGAATCATATGTAAGATTAAATTTAATGAAATTCTGCCTAGACAGTTTGCTAAAATTTATATACTTTCATAAAAGTCTTGCTATATTGTCAAAATAGAAATGCAAGAAGTGTTTCCACTAACAGCATATAGACGATGATTATTTTTTTATATCTTGTATGAACTTCTATGTGCTTTAACAGCAAATAGATTCAAAACTGCATTCAGTTTCCAACAGTATCATTAATTTCTTGGCTTTGCACTTTTTTCATATACCATATATGTTAGTATGTATGTTAAATACGCACTTTACTGCCATTTTAATAATGCAGAATTGCAGTACTTCATTTTTGCATAATGTTGGGTCATTTTTGTAAATCTATCATTTACACAGTGTCTGCATATACTGTCTTCAACTTGTTGTAGTGTAGATTCCAAATAAGGACATCAGGAGTGAAATTTTACACCTTCTATCAACCCAAAGCAGAATTTGATAAACATTGTCTTAGCTATATTTAGGATACTCATAGCCATGCGATAATGTCTTCCCTACATTCAACGTTTTTTCCACTTCATGCATGTCCATAACAAGGCCCTGTAACTACAAACAATCTAGATTCAAGGAAAATAACTGCTGCAATGAAATCCTTGCTCCTTGAAATCAACAGCAAAACTCTCATGACCCACATTAAGACTGAGATTTCATGTACAATATATGCAATTAAGAAAATAAAGCCAACAATTCCTATTCCAAATACTCTAGACTGGGGCAGAGGGAAGATAGAGAGATGAACTGCCCTAAGCTCTAACCAAAGCAGCTACACGCTCTAATTCTGTTGGACTCTTTGAGATGAAACATATTTTTTTTTCCTGCTAATGATAGATTTCTAGATAAGTTAACTCTAATTGGAAAATCTGTAGAATGAAACATTGGAATCAAATAGTGCAGTTGTGTTTTTGTAGATCTTCTTTCATTCACATCTCGGTTGTAAGCATTTTTTAATGTGCTATGAAGTGCCACATCCCTGGGAACCATTAAAACCATTAAGTATTAATTTGGACTCAATAGTTTTCATTTATGACCTCGCTTTTGTGAGTAAAAAAACAGGATTTTTTTATCCCATAATTTTGTAGATGGGTAATTTCACCTAGCTTGCTTATACTTTAGCAATGTTTATAGCTATTTTACTGCCAGGGTAACAGTCTACATGAAAACCCATTTATTTCTAGTGTGCAGCAAGTTCAGTTCTGAATGTGTTACCTTTAATTTTGCCTTCAAATTGACTTCTTTACACATTACTTCAACCCAACCTCTCATAAGGACCCAAGGGCTATTCTATGAGCCCACCACCACCATGTCTTATACTCCCTCTACCATGTGCCCTTCTGCCGGTGAAGAAGGACAACGTGTAAAACACAGGGAAAGGGAAAACACAAAAGGGGCCACCTGCAGTGCTACGGCAATCATGATGAAACTATTATTCACTTACTACATCTAATGGATATAATTGTTATGTTTTTGGATGGGAATAATTATCAGCATGTTATTTACCACATTTAGGCCATTATGAAAACGGGACACTTAATCATTGGTACGTTGCTTAGAGTCTTATTTATTTATATTTGGATTTTCCACATTTTTTATTATTACATTTTTATTTTCCCTTTTTTAGCTTGACCTAGTTGTTTCATCTCCTAGAAGGATATAAAACATTAAATGTTTTTGCTTTTCAATCTGTATTCTCCAACAGCGTGTACTTCTAAGAAGAAAATCATTAAAATGAGCACAAATTTTTGTGCAGTTTATGATGAAACTCTTGCAACAGGCACCTCATATAGACAGTTTCATATGAGAACTGAGTCTTACTGTTAAGTTTTCACTGTCATGGCCAACGTATTACATTCATTTTGTATTTTCATATGGAAAAATGTCTGCAGGTTGGTCCAAGATTACACAGTGCCCTTTTTCTGCCTCCAGTGTTGTCAATTCACAGAACATTTATATACCATGGTAAGAACAGAAGATACTTTAGTAGGGGCTGAGAAAAGACTAATAAAAATGTTTCCTTGGGTGAGGATAAGTCTCTTGGATAATTATGGTTTTTTTCACCTGAGCTTTTGATCTTTTCATGTACTGCAACTTTATGGTTTCCTGTAATAGGAAGTTTAAGTCATAGTTCAGTAGTACTGTGTTTAATAACATTTCTCTAATTGGGAATATAGAGCATGCTAACGCTGTAGCAGTAATGCTCTTTGCCAACAGGCAACTAGAGTTGTCCCATCAAGAACTTTTAAAATACAATTTTAAATATACTATAAAGATATTTAACCATCTGTAAAACCTATACAATTTCCTGAATATATTTTCTTTATAGACATGTACGCCAAAAAAGGAAAAAGCAGTCACTGTAAGGAATCCAGTTTGTGAGGCCAGTGGTGAGACATTCTGCAAGTCAGGATCAGTAAGATTACTTCAGACATTGCTCAAGATACCGTTAAGAGTTTGAGGAGGGTGATGTAATTGGCAGCCAGACAGAGCCCACAGGACAATACTATTTGCCAGACATGAGGCACCAACGCTAGAGCCATCTGTAGAGAAACAGCTCTGCCTGCGCACAGTCCGGTCCCTAGACACTGGATCCATCACCACCATCACAACTTTGCTCCTAAAAAGCTGTTTGAGAATGGGCAGGACAAAATGCTAGTTCTCAGAAAGCTGCTTAGGGGACATAAGCAATGATTTCAGAATGGTTTAAATAGTTTGGGGGTTTTAATGTTAAACTTGACGCCGATTACTCTGGGTTCTGCTCATTGTAAGTTACTGCAAAGGTTTTTTTTCAGTTGTTTTTTCCCACCATTTGCCTTTGCAAAGGCAAATTTTAAATCAGGTCATGCCTTTTGCTGCTTTTTAATTTACAGTTAGAAGATGCAGCTCAGACATTTTAAAGTGACTAGTGACCTGGGCACTTTAGCATTACCTAATCAATTTCATTCAAATTGAACAGAGATAATTTGATAAAGTAAAAAAAAAAGAAAATTAGGTTCCTTTGATGGTATGTCATTTTTGATGCCTTAAAATTGAAAGTCAAAATCATTAGACACCCCTTGAAAATGTTTGTTCATGGGATTCTCCTTTGTTTCCTCCTTCAGTTCTCTAGTAAAAGTGTCAGGAATGTCATGTGTGGCCTTTCCTGTTTTTGTTACATGACTTTATGTGTTCCAGGAATAAATAACAAAGCTTTCCACACCTTACCTGGAAGGGAGAAGCAAGGGATTATCAACCTGGTCTTCCTACGTCCTATAGACTCTTTAAATATTTGAGTTGAGTTAAAAAAAAAATAAATTAAATGGTTTGACTTAAAAGGACATGCCCTCTTACTTGGATTTCAGTATCATGTGGAATCACGATCTTCAGGGTTTTCCATGTAGACCATATGTACTTTTTTCATATCAGCAAAACTATCCATGTTTTTGTGACAAATTTGTAATAGTGACGTCATCATTTGCAAAACAGCTTTTTAACACTGAGATGTACTGACCTAGTCTATTGAGTGAACCATACCAAGTAAAGAAAGACTTTTTGCTCTATTTTCCTGTATCTACTCTGGCTGAATTCTATCAAATCTCTACTGTGTACTACAAATTTTTGAATGAAAATCTAACTACAATTTAGCCAAACTAAAATTATTTTGATAAACATGAACCATGTTCTTTAAAACAGGCTTATCAGCCAGGTACAGTTCAGGCCCTATCTCCCAATCACAGGCACACATCAATCCCAGAAGCACTAGAACATCTCAAAATGATGGTGCTGTTCAAGCAGAAAACAATGTGAAACCGTATAAGGGAAACATTCCCAATAACTCAGGCTGATGCAGACAGATAGGCTGAAATTTTCGATCTGAACAGTTTGTTTGGAAAATTTCAAGGAACTGAAAACTAGGTTTTCTGACACAACACCTAAGGCAACCTCAGCTCTATATTTAGGTAGAACTGATATGTAGGTAGAACTCCAGATACGCAGTTAGAAATACATGCAAATGTTGTGTATAACAAAATTTGCCTTTGTTTTCTGTCTGTGTCTGTTGTTTTTTTTTTCCTTCAGCATTCAGAGTAAATTGCTACAGTAGGAAATACACAGTTGTTTCACTCTAGGAAGTTTTCGTTGTTCTCATTAATTGATCTTGACTTAATTGTTCAATTTTCTATCTACTTACCAATAACTAGGAGAAGAATTCTTACTTGTAAAGGGCCAAAATTTGCTTAACCATGAATATTTAATCAAACCACAGCCACCCATTATGTGTTTGTTTAATACACTGCAGGAACAGTATCACAAGTTTGCATATGGGTGGCTTAGTTTGCTTTTCTTTCCCGTTTGTGTGTGACATTCTTCCCATAGGAAGGAAAAAAGTATATATAAAATTAAGGTCAGTATACCACAAAAAATTTCATTAGGCAGCCACAGAGTACTCACAAAGCACCCTCCTTTAGCCTTCAGTGCCTGGCTCCCCTGTGGGGTGCCGCTGTGCAAGGAGGGCAGGGAGCTTCCCAGAGCAATGCAGAAGTCGTGCTGTTTGTCTCCTCTCCAAGCAGGCTACCTCTCCTCAAAAAGCAGCTACAGAACAACCTAGAGAGTGTAACTTTGTCAAGCTAAAATTATGAAGTGAGCCTTTGTGAATGCCAGTGGGGTCTCACAAGGCGTCTTTGCTTCTGGTGCGATGTATCTGATGTCCCAGAAAACACAATACATGTCTTAAATCCACTTGAGGTGCTGAATTCCTGTTCATACCTATCTCCTCTCCCAAAGTTGAGTGAACTAATATGGTACCTGCAGCTTATGGCAGTCACTTTCAGAGTTGTTGCTGCTACTTCTGCTACGTCTTTCTCTCCTGTATTTCTGGCACCCCTGGCAGCACAGTGCTGAGGGCAGCCATGGAGCTGGCAGCAATAGCGAGAGCAATGGAAGCCGAGGCATGAATGGCTGAGCAGCAAATAACTCTGTTGCATATGATACACCCTGAGTTTATCCCTCCTCTTTGTTGAGAGTGGGTTTTAGCATCCTTTATGCAACTTAAACTCTTTAGCACCTATCTTTATTTATTTCAAAACAGGTTACGTATGCAGGATTTTTTTCTGGATTTTTATTTTTATTTTTAAGAAACAGATTGCTGCCAAAAAATAATTCTCTTATACTACCATTAAAAGGTGTGTATATTGCTACTGGTTTTATTTTTATCCCATTTCCCTAACATAATCAATTTATTAATCTAATACCAGATATGATTTTATTAATTACAATTTTATTGTTTCATTAAATTAAATCTAATTCATTATATAAATTCTATTTTAGTTTTTAATTCTTTTTCCCTGCCAACCATTTTTCTCTAATTATTATTTACCTTGGCGTATATAGACATTTATCCTGACAACTAAATTTATGCTTCATTTTAAACACAACAGGCTGGCTCAGCCTATGTGAAGTGCAGCATGTGTGTAAATCATGCTGGGTCACAGCTACAGAGACAAAATAGACTGATGACACTGATGACAATGACCATAAAAGGAAAAACCCCATAAAAGGAAGACTGGGGGCCACGTGCTGTTTCAAAAAGCAGATATACTGAAAAGATACAAAGTATGCTTCGAAACTACCATCAGGGCAAACAACCAGAAAGTAATACACATGCTTAATACACTCTAAAAAGCAAGAAGTTCTATGGCAAAAAAATACTGAACTTGAAAACAGTGGAGAAATCCTCCTAATTTTAAACCAAGAATAGTTAGGCAAAGCACTCATCATGCTACTAAAGTACGTTGGGAGATACTGCTTTTGCAGTATGCAATGGTAGTATAAAGACATTAGACTGCCTTCCAAGTAGTTGTCTTGTAGCCTAAGGAATGAAAATAATATAATTTCGAGTGTCTTACTTGATCAAACTGGGGGTCTTCTCCTCGTTGCAGAGATTTGGTCAGTGGCTTCTCCTAAAAAAATAAAATTAAATATGCATTACTTAAGATCAATACCAGGATATATTCTAACAACTGTATTCTACTATTATTTTTATGTTAGATTTTTATACCCACAATTTGCCTCCTGAGCAGTTTCATGCTGGAGACACCGTTTGTTTTGTATGCAAGGAGATCTAATATGACTTAATACTGACAGCGTGTCACTAGTGTCTTTACAAGAAAGAAAAGGATTAACCATTTATTACACCTGAGTTAATTGGTGCTCACAGTGACGATAAATTCTTTCAAAATCCTAAAAAGCATCTGGTATTTCCTCTAACACACAACCAAGGAGCTCTGTTTAGCTGCTTCAGGTACCTTCTTGTTACAGTACCACCAGGCAATACAAACACGTCCACAGAGATAGTGCATCACACAGAGCATACTGAAAGAAAGGCGATTTTAGAAGAATCAAATATCATAGAGTTCATTTTTAAGGAAGATAACTGTGGAACAAAACAGCTGTATTACCCAAAAAACCCCCGACCAAACAAAAAAAAAAAAGGCATTTTTGGAATGGCAGCAAGTTTTCAGGACACGTTCTCAGAGTACGTGGGAAGGCCAAGGAGAACCGCCCAGCCCAGAAATCTGAGTCCCCACGTGTGAACATCCATTCACCTTTATGGCTTTTTTGCCAAGCAGGCTCAATTACTGAGGCATGTAGACATTCACAGGCCAGTATTCTAGACATACACAAATATACAAATTCATATTTGTATGTATATATATACAAAACATGAACCTCCTAAACCACAATGAAGATAAACAATACATGAAGGCAGATGACAGTCTGAAAAACATGTCACTCTCACAATTCTACACTGAATTGGTCTACTGTTGCTGTCTGAAATGTGTCAGTGCCTTATTCTTCTGTAAATCATGCATCTTTCTCCTCTTACAGCTGCAAGATAGGGGCTCTCCCACCAGCTCACCATGAGATCTTCTGTTCAGCTTTCAGCAAACTATTACGCTCATCAGCATCTGTTAATGTATCAGGCAAAATACCATCACTGCCAGGGGATGTGAGATGCAAAACAAAGAAATCTGTGAAGCTGCTGAGATAATGGAATGGAAAGACTTGAGGTGGTCCAAAGATTTATAGTATTTAATGTTTCGCTCCAGAGAAAGTGTTGTACAGTCTAATCTGCTGACTGGTTTTGAAATTAATTATGCTGATCCACTTGTAATGCCAGCTGGCGAGGAGGCTGGCTGCAGGGTGATTGCAGTATCCCCTGACTACCTACCAAATAGAAAAATCAACAAAATGTTTTCTACTGAGTCATTTATTCAGGACAGTCATCAATATTTTTCATTGTTCTCTCTAATGTTTGGAGTGACTCCCCCACATTACATTAAGGGCACAACAACTATTAATTAGAGCTTTATGACAGACTATTGGTAACGAACAGACAGGGTAAAAACTTGTAGCCCAGAAACAGACACCAAACACCACCCCACCCGCTGTCCTCCTCCTCAGTCAGTAACTCGGTGCTACCCTACCTAGCTGTGTCTCCTGGGAGGACAATACTTCTTTTATCTATTGCCACACAGTGAAAACTACAGGAGAGAATCTTTCAAAAATACAGTTCAATTCATTTAAAAGATTCTTAAGTTTTCATGGGTCCTGGACAAATCAGTGTCTTGAGAATGAGTGCAGGTTAGGGCAAAAAACACCCAAAACACCATTGTTTTTTTAATTAAATTGCTGATTCTGTTGCAGAAGGCTTGTGTTACCACAGAGACATTTCTTAAGGTCTGTTTCAATAAAAAGGGCTTTGGCATCCAGAAACTTTGTGTTCCAGTGCCCGACACCGCAGTGCTTGGCTTTCAGAGTAGTATCTAGAATCCTGCAGAAATGCATTCAGTGTTTTCAGGCAGAAATGAGGTTTGGGACTCCTCATTACAGGAGGAGTAAGGAGGAGCTTATCTGTAAGGTGGACACATCTCAATGAGAAAAAATTTGCTCTGGGAATCCAGGTCTGGAACCGAAGTCCTGAAAATGATCCAATCACCTGTTGCCTTTCTCTGGAAACACACACACCTCACAAATACTGCAGTTTCTGATGACAACGTTCCGCAGGGACTATATTTCTAAGTTAGTGAAGATCCCTTTGACCAGGCCATACAACTCATCTCTTGCCCTCTTTCAGGAGACCAGACCAGGGCTTCCCAAACCGTGGTACATTCACCTAAAGAAATGGTTCACAGGCCACGCAACCGACTTGGTCACAGCAGAAGGCAGCCGTGGGATGGAGACCAGCCAAGGATACCAACCAAAAGCCAGGAAGGATTCTGCTGCCACAACTTCTCAATGTCTCCATTCTAGGGCTTTAACTGAGGCTTTTTTCTTCCCTTTATCCTATCCTGCACCTACTTCCATTCTTGCTGCTTGGCCTCTCCTCGTGCTCTTGCCAGGCAGCAGCTGCTGCTGCAGCTGTCTCTGCTTCTTCTTCAACCCTCCGTCTGGGTGGCTGCTTTTTTCCTCAATTCTTTCCGAGTACAGCACTGCCACTGACTCTGCCTGCAGCCACCGCAGCCGTGGCTCAGCCCCGCTGGACTCAAGCTGACCCCGTGAAGCCAAGTGTCTCTGCACAAACCCCCCTGTTTTGCAAGTGGGGTGACCACGTCAGAGCAACTCAATGTACCCCTGCAGCAACCGCAGAAAATTATACCTGGGCCTTTGAGAAAACTCAAAGTAGAAGTTATTACTATTTGCTTTATTACTAATGATGAGTACTGAATAGATAATGAACTGAATAAAGATGAAGGGCTAGATACAAACATGTTTTTTGGTGTCTAAGTGCTCCCTCATCCCTGGAGGTGTTCAAGGCCAGGCTGGATGGGGCTTTGAGCAACCTGGTCTAGTGGGAGGTGTCCCTGCCCATGGTAGGGGAGGTGGAACTCAATAATCTTTCAGGTCCCTTCCAACTCTAACCATTCTATGATTCTATTAAAATAGAAAAGGATGATTGCTTGCAAGATGAGTGTAACAAGTGACCATGTCAGGAAGACATTGCTAAGTAAATTCAAAGACAGCTCAACTACATGCAGGTGCTTCAAGTGTCGTTTGAAAACAGCATTTTTTCTTTATGGAACAGATAATTTCTTCTCATCTACTGTAAACAACTTGCCTATTCTATACCACTTAGTTCTAATATCCTTACAAATCTTGCCATTTCATTTTATGCAGTATTTTTAAGAACATAGTTACGGCAGCTGCTATTTAAAATATATTTATACTCAATGGTAGACATTTTCATTATATATCGAAGGTTCATGGCTGGCAAAGACAAGGTTAAAAAGGATAATAAAGTGAAATTGCCTCTGAGTAATAGATTCCATAGCAGTCTATTTACTCTGGAGATACGCTTATTTAAAAGTTTTTTAAAAATCTTAAAAATATTTTCCAGCCTCAAGGCACTATTTTATTTATTTTCTTGCCCACCCAATTCAGAAATGGTAAAGAGGCCCTTTCATATTATGAGTTGACTCTGAGTCTCTGTAGTTATAATACATTCTACAGAAATGTCTTCCAAATCTTGGATGAATAGGTAGGCTGAATTTGGAGCCAAAGCCTACAACCACAAAATATGAATAAAGAAAGTTTTGATTAATCTGAAAGAGCTCATAGCTTTCTGGGCTATAAAAAACATCAAAAAATTTCAGAAGAATGGATTCTCAATAATAACATTTCCATTTTTAATCACCAAGTTAAACATCCTTATTCCTTGTTTGAAGTGCTACGTTCAATTGTATACTCTGTATTTGTTAATGCTGGAAACTCCCACGATATGAATACGTGTTAGAGATAAGCAGTAAAGATCAGCAAAGACAATTTTGCATTTAATATTTGAAACTAACATTTTTCAGTAAAACTATCTAAACTTTTTGCATCACCAATGCTTTCAAAACAAAATGCTCACCTAAAAATTAATTTAATTCCTCTGCCTCATTCCTAATGTGAAAACATTAATAGAATATAATAAAATAGAACATGTTGAATGTGCAATGCAAATGTATATTTTATCACATTCGCATGCATTAATGAAATATAATATTCACAATATATCTAAAAAAACCCTTATCAGTCAAACTCCCTCTTCAAAGAGGCACATTAAGACATTTCTCCAAAGACTGTCAGCTACTTTTAATGGTTAATACATTAACTCTTTTTCAGGGCTGCTACACAAATGTAATTGGGTAAATTACACAGGAATAGCTTTCCTCTACCACCTGTCACAGAACCGAGTGTTCATGGAAACATGAAAACAAAACGATGTTGTAGTGCCCATTAAGCTTCACTATGTTATGATATATAATGCCCCTTTAAGTCATTTCTAACCTCAGCAACCATTAGGCACATTGTTCCTACTGAACTATGACTAGGTATTGTATTATGGACTGAGATAAAACCATCTTTTTGTAAGAGCATGGAGGATGCAAGGATATTTTGATACAAAAATGGAGCTTTTGCACTGCATGCTAAAAAGCAGCCAGACATACTCTACTGAGTTGTCTGCTGGGGTGGAAGAGTTACCACAGGGAAATAGAAGTAGAATGGACCTTTCCACATAAAATAGAGTAGACATGGACCACATGCAACTACTACAGCTAATATATATATATATAAAAAACGCATGTAAGCACAATCTTAAGAACCAAAAAATCACTAACTGTAATTCTTTCCTGCTTAAGGTTACACTATCACGTAAGGCCCAAAAGAAACTGAACATCTTTGCATGATATTCTTTTCAGCAGGAAAGGAAGGTGGTGTTTTATAGGAAACAAATAGCTCCAAAAATAGCTGGATCAAACATGGTAATTTTTTTAATTTTGCCATTGGTTAATTTGTACAAAGATTTGAAAACATATTGCTGCCAATCTTGTGCTGGTGTGGTCTGTAGACCATTATCTGTATAATCTAGGAGAAAATGCCATGACACCAATTCACTTCTGAAGGCTGGGAACGCAAAATTTTATTCCACAGGGGAGCAGCCACTGACCTACCAGCCCTTTGCCTCTGAAAGGGACAGTTTGTCTGTCTGGTCTCTGCCTCCATTTCAGCTGTGTGCTCCTGCCTCCAGCCTCCCAAGGATCCTGCATCCAGCAGCTGAACTTGCAAGTACTTCTGATTTGCCCTCTCAAAACCGGATAGAACAGTCTCATTCACCTTTTTACTCTTCAGAAATTCCCCACACCCCCCCACACCTCCCCAGCAAGCCTAATTAATTTATACCTAAGCAATTAAGAGAGCCAAGGTTTTTGACTCAAAAGCACAATCTGTTTACTCTGATAGTCTCCCAAATGTTTCCCACCTGGAACTTCTATGAAACAGGCAATTAGTGTCCTGTTTTCACAACCATTCTTTGCAAGTCAGCAGGTCCTCCTGCATAAAAATAAAAATTGCCAGTTCAGTGGATGACAACAGAATCTTTTGATTCCTCTTGCTGCTCTGCTCAGCACCAATTAACTGCTAGATACCTTTTCTAAGAGACTGTGTCAGTGACCATGGTACACAGATAGTAAAATAAACAGAAAAGGGGATTTCCTGTATTAACCTTTGAAATTCTATGCATACACCAAAAGGAAATTCTAAGTGCAAGCATAGTAAAAAACTTCAAGAAAACACCATAACTCTGCACAAGACAGAATTACAGACTCCGAAAATGTTAAAGAAAACTCTGATGAACTTCATGTAACTTTTCATAATTAAGTAAAAAGGCAATGCTAATTGTACATGGTATGGATTAAAAAAAAAAAAAAAACGTATTTCAAGTGGCTGTGAAATATATATAAATAAATATTCTGCATCTCTCATAAATTTTTATTTCAGCAAACTCAGGTCAAAAACCTGTTTGTCATTACAATTACTGCATAAAAATAATGAAAGGTGCATTTTTAGAAGACAGGCTTAGTATTACTCAGTCTATTCTTTCTTCATGCAATTGCTCTTTTCTTTGTAAGAGCTCTTCTGTTTCGTTCATGAGGAAAAGGATGTGTGCAGTACTGCTGAATACAAAACTGCGAAAGAAAACACCAGTTCAGCTTCAAGTACAGGTTTTCACTCACTGGCTCTGCCTCTTGCCTCTTTGGCACCCATGTCATGCACTGTTCTGACTTGGTGATATTTTATGTCATCACACCAGGTATTACAGGCTAATTTTGTCTGATTATCACAATCTCTGCAAAAGGTATTTTTTACCTGTGATATCTCCCAACACTTAAAATGTGGACACTCAGAAATTCTGGTCATGAGAATGTTTAATCTGAAGTAACTGATACATCAGAAAAAAAGGCCAAACAAACAGCAAATTAATTTCAGTATTAATGCTACAGAGAAGTAGAGTAAATTCCAAGCAGACTGAAGAGAGCATCAAACCCACTAAGTTAGAGATTGCTTTCTAAGTTATTAGATACAGAGTGCAGAAA
>JAHREE010000294.1:4564690-4767553 GCA_033628505.1 Tringa tobata
GTTGTAAAAAAGCCCAGTAGTTTTAACACTCACGCACACAGTCACTAAGCCGATACTGGGGATGAGGGCAGAATTAAATTATCAGAAGAGACTCTCTGCTATGAATTCCACTACAGGTATTTTTCTTAAAACTCTAAGATGAAGCAAAACAACAGAACAATCATAATGCACAAGCCAAGAGTCTGTGCTACACTGGATACAACTTCAGCCAACAGAGTTACTGAATTTTCAGTATCATTAAGCAGAAAAAACAAAGATTGTGGTTTTTTAGCTAACTGTGTCAAGTTCACACTTTAGCAAACTAGGAACAAACTACTAACACAAACCAAAACACGTATTTGCAGTATTTTCATACCTACCGAGCCCCTTTATAAAGCCGATCACACTGGACTTTCTCCAACACGCTACTGTAATATCCATGAGCCTGTGAATACCTGAAATGTTCCACTCCTTCAGCTGGAAAAGTTAGAATCCTTTTCTAACTACAATCGAAAAGGAAACCGGTTGTTTCATAATCCTGTTCCATATTTCACTACAAGCTTTTCAGCGCTGAGGCAGACGTTTCTTTCAGTTTTTTGGTTTTGTTTGTTAATATACAAGTGCTGAAGACCTACAGTGTGTGAGCTAGAGCAGGCCTCCGGATCGGATCAGCCTTTCCATAACCAAAGGGGTAATTTTTAGCTTCAGCATATGATGATGACCACTCACGGAGTGGCTGCATGTCTATATTTATCCACAAGTACATACTATGCTGACAGATTAGCGAAACCACTTCAGGCACTCCAAGAACATGAGACAGGATAATGGAGTCCGACATAAACAAACCATGCATATCAAACACACGTATTATCATACAATCCAAGCTGAAAGCAATTAGTATGGAAACGCAAAGCACCGAGACAACGCAGGGTGGGTTTTCTTTTGTAACTAAGGTCTTTTGGCCAAAAGTACACACAGTTTAAATTCCTCATGATAAAACCAACACGGTATCTCTTCGTATGCCAAGTCAGCGAAAACCCATATATTCTTATGGATAATTATACATCTGCTGAAATAACCCCTAAGAAAATTTGCTTTGTTTTAAAACAGCAATTATAATATTAAAAAGAAAACACATCTTGAAATAAAGCATGAAGAATGTAATTTACAATGATATAGTCCGTGTGCCAAGGTTACCAAGAGGTGGCTTTTTCACCCTTTGAAGGAGAACATTCCTGATTAGTTCGAGCGTGACAGACAAGGAGAATAAAATTCAAAGGAAACTTTTGCTGAAAGAAACAAGCTAAAAGATCCATTTTTATCTTGGTGAAAGAAATTGCAGGATTTCCAAGGGACATGTTATTCTAGTGTATTAGTGCGGTAGTAGCACTATTTTAATGAATGCTTCCCTAGTTCATTTGCACATTTCAATAAAAGATAACCACAAAGGGATAAAGTTAACCAATAAAACATATTAATGATTTACAATATATATATGATAGGAAATAAGCTTAGGACTTTATGATGAAAAATTGATGCTCCTGATGTGGTTCTCATCCGCTCTTAGGAGGATTTACACTCAAAAATGAGACCAGGAAGAATTCAGTCCGCATCTGAGTCCCACATCCAGACTATCTGGAAAGTAAAAGTGTTAAGTTATGGTGGTACCAGTGTTGACCTTACTCTTCACAGGGAATCAATTTCATGGAATATGAATATTTACCACCTATTTTGTTTACTCCTTATTTTCCATTTTTTATTAAAAGAGTTAATAAACCAGCGAGTAAATATACAATTTATAAGACACCTCTCCCCTCTTCTCAACCGCATGCTTATCTAAATATAATTTAAACTAATTACTAAAGCAAGTGTAAGACTGTGTGGCCTATAGTGATTTCTAATGTCCATGTAAAAGCTGCTGTATGACTCTGCCATAGGCAGCAGCATTGCAGACACAGCTTAACTTCAGTGCTGGAAACCACTTACACTCCCAGCTGCAGTGAGGCTGGCATGAGCTCTCCCAGGGATGCAGAGATCTGCATATGTGTGTTCCGGGCAGACAGCAGCAACTGTGGGGCTTTGATATGACACTTAACTGAATGTTCTGCTGCAAAGCTTCCTCTGTTTTAACAAAAAAGTGGAAAATAAGCAGTAAACAAAACATGTAGGCAAATATTCACATTGCATGAAATTGATTCCCTGTGAAGGCTCATTTACAGGTGAGGGAATTCTTTGCAGGGAAAAATACCCTCACTGACAGCAATATGGAGACACAGACAGTAGATACAGGCACATTCAGACAATCAGAACATACGAGGGACTTTATATTGCAAAAAGCTCAAACATATTTTCCCTCTGAGTAGAACAACGTTGTGTCCAAGACTACACATATTAGAAGACTCAGTGAACTTGAATCTTAAAATTCAGAACTCTGAAGGCTCTGTCTAAAACTGTTGTTCAAGAAGCTTCTGGGAGAAGACACTAACTCATTCTGTGCAGCTGTCTTGACAAAAGAACATGACATAAAACTATCCCAACTCATCCTGTCTTTCGAAAGCCTATTTAATCCAAACACAGGATTCTTCAGAAGAGTTACGTTGGTTCACCAATTAGATAGATGGTCTGCAATGTAACAAAGATAAACCCCAACAATTCCACACAAAACAAAAGCCTGGGCATAGCATGTAAATCCCTGTGCCAGAGAAAATACCATCTAGTCTAGAAGATAAAATGGAAAAGGTCATGAGGTCAGCAGGGAAAAGTATAAAAGAAGTTCAAGATTCTGGAGTAAAACAGTTAAATCTGAAAAGACGTCTGAAGTGAATAACAGATTTGGGAGGATTTCCAAAAAGGTGGTGAGAGATGACCTAGCTCTTCCAGATGAAAATTGTCAAATTACTTGATTATGCTGAAACTGTAAGGGAGGAAAGGCGAATTTATAAATTTCAGATACCTCCATTTCTTTAAAGAGATGTGCCTCAGGAGAGTCATTTGTGTAAAACGGTATGGGCCAGAAAGGAAGGAGATATCTTGAGTAATAAAGGCATTCCAGGACTTGGTCACAGATTTGAGATAAGAACAAAGTTTTAAATTATTTCCGTCCAGACCCTTAGTGAAAAAAATGCTGTTACCAGGTTTAGATATATTTATTCCACTCTTTTCAGAATACTTTTTCAACTACAGAAGACAGTTCCAAATCCTGTCAACTTGTTTGGGCAATCCTTCTCCACACTCTCTACTGTGTTTACCACAAGAGAGTGTAAATTGAACACAAGGAAGAGCAAAGCCAGAAAACAGGAGCAAATTAATTAGTGCATCCATTAAGAAGTGGCAGAGTTGACAATAAAGTATAAGCTTCGGCCAGCCCAACTACTCTAGCCAAGAAAAAGGAGGCTTGAACTTCATGTGCACACACATGCCACCCTTCAATTTATTTTCAGGGGTATCTTCAGGGATGTTATAAAACAGCAGGCCTAAAACAGACTGTATAATATCCTCAGCGAGACGGAACATTTCAGGACATAAGGCTAACTCCTTGTAGTAAACCCTTTCTGCGCTCCCCTGAATCTAGGAGTGGACAACGATTTGCAGAATGGAGATTCAGAACAAGTCCCTGATGTGCTAATTTCTTCGTCAGATCCAGTCCTTTACGGGATAGAAACAAAATGCAGCATTCATGAAAACATGCACATGGCCGCTCAGTAAGCCTGCTGGATGCTAAAATACCACTTCTGGGGAATGCTCTTCTCTGCATGTCTAAAAAGAACTCAAATGTTCATTCCACTCAGAGATGTTTATGAAGCAGCCATGAGGAGGAACTTCTTTACTTTGAGGGTGCCAGAGCACTGGAACAGGCTGCCCAGAAAGGTGGTGGAGTGTCCGTCTCTGGAGATGTTCAAAACCCCTCTGGATGTGTTCCTGTGCAACCTGCTCTAGGTGAACCTGCTCTGGCAGGGGGGTTGGACTAGATGATCTCCAGAGGTTCCTTCCAACCTCATATCATTCTGTGATTCTGCGATTCTGAGAGGAACCCCATTAGGAAATAACCAGTTAATACAGACATCTTTGCCCAAGCTCAGGGAAACCAGAACATTCCTTGCACACACTGACAGGTCTTATTCAAGATAGATGTATGTGGTGAAGTGCTTTAAAACTTAGGATCTTGTTCAGCCTGGTACCTTGGAAAGATTAAAACTGTTGGTTTGGCTTTATTAACCACTAGCAACCTCCTGGCCCTCACACCACCACTGCTGGCAGGCAGGTGTTACAGGTTTGTAATCTTCAGATGGGCACTGCGATTCTGTGCAAGAGAGGGGTAATCGATATGAGACCCCACAGAGGAAAGCAATGGATGGAACACATTTTCTCCTCCTGTGAGAGACCACATCTCCATATGCAGGGGATTCAAGAAGGACGACTGCCAAAACAAACAAACAAACAAACAAACAAGAAATCCTGGTCATATACGTCCATTCACTTTCTAAAGTCCTTTTCACTGACTTGGCAAAGCTCCTAGTAACTATGATCCCGTAAGATGTAGTTGCAGGTCAGGGGTTGAGCAGCTGAACAACGTTCCCTGGGTCTTTTATCAAGACATCTGAGTGAGGCAGGAAAGCAATTCTCCTTCCTGCCCATTCTCTTTGCTCACCACTTATTTTTCTGCTCCTTTTCCTTTAAATCATTATTTTCTTGTTTACATATACCACTGTGCTGCAGATACGTGGGAATGCAGGCATGTAACATAAAGACTTTTAGCTGTGCCAATTTTAGAATTTGCTTGGTTTATTATAATATTGAAGACTGAAAAAGCTAAATGACATGGGAAACCACGGGGACAATTGCAAAATAATTTTCAACTAACATCTGAGTGCTCCATTTGGGGGTGGCTTCTCACTAAAGGAAACATCTGTGTTGCTTCTGATGGGATCCAAATCAAACAGAAACACTTCTTACTTTCTGTGTTTTATATGGTAATGACATGCTGCCTCTTTGAAGGCTGACTCGAGACTAACAATATCCTTTCAAAACCTTGATATCTTTTCTAGATAAATTCAAAAGTTTTGCTATCTTTGCCAATTATTCCAAAAGTAAAAGCTCCAAATAAGAGTGGAAAGATATATTCAAATCATCATTTTTGGATTAGTAGATTAACTGACTTTTAAGAAATCAAAACAAAGAAAAACATTTACTTCTGAAACTATTCCAGAATTTCTTTGAGCTCAAATAGAGCTTAAAAAGCATTTTATTTTAAATAAAGATGTTCATACTCTTCTTTTACATTTTTTTATGTACTAGGGGAAAAAGGTAGCCTTCACTTTGGTTTTGCTGGATCACAAAATAGCTTCCTGTAAGATTTTTTAGACAGATGTTTTGTTTGGTTTACTTTCCTTTTCAGAGACAAGGAGATGAAGATATTCCCGTCATTTTGTGGTTGATGGGTGTTAGCAGAAGAATTATTTTTAGGGAACTTGGAAAAGTGCCGAGGAAGCACAAGGCTACTGGAGTCCAAAAGAGAAGGAATAGTTACTTCCAAAAGAGGGAGTAGGAAACAGGGAGGATTTAACCTGCGTCTTCCTTCCCTACATATTTTCTCTTGGAGAGAATATACTTTGCCTTTCCTCCTTCAGTGTTTCACAATAAAAATGTGAGAGTCTGGATAAGATGGAATTTTTAAAAAGATAATTAAGCTCTTTATTTTTTACTATAGAGAGACATTAAATCTGAATTTTTGCTGTCTGTTTGTCCACACCTGCTTTTCCAACCCACTGACAAATTTTTGTTCATGCTGTTAAAAACTCGTGTGTTTCACTGGGATGAAAATGACATATCAGTTATGGATGATGTGGTTTCTGTACAATGTACACACGTGAATGAAAACCTGAATGTGTTGTAATGCACTTGTGCAAACATAAGCAGTATTTTATTACTGATGCACAAAAAGGAACAGGCTGTAGCTCATTTCCCTCTGATATTGCATGGTCTGAACAGTCCTACTGTCCTAACACAGCTCAATGGCTAAGAACTGATTTTGCTTATTTCATGCCATAATAAATATGATGTCATGATTTGTTATGTTTCAAAGTGCAGCACTACATTGAAGAAAAATGTTTAAAACCGTACTTGCTTCCTCAGCCTCATCTCCTGATGCACCTGATCTACAGCTGCCTTTAGGGAAAGGTTCAAATTTAGCCACCTACAAGCCAAATATCAAATTTAACCTTGCCATCTGGGCTCTGAGTAAATGCAGAGAGACTCACATTTCTAGGTGACCCATCATATCCTTCTTAGATTCTTACCTTAAGAGAGAATAAATCACTTACTTTCTAGAGGTGCCTTTCACTTGTCAGCGATTACTGAGGGAGAACTGACAACAAAGATACGCATCCAAGGCTATAAGAAATAACTCTCACCCTTTACTCTGTAAACTCTTCAAGAGCATCTTGTGTAGACTGAACTGCATTGTGGTGCACTTCAGCTGCTGCTGGCTTGGATTCATGCCCTTGCTCATGTGGGTGGAAAACGGCACAATAGCAGGAGTAAACCAAGCTGCGAGCTGGCACTGTGAACTGGCAAAGCTAAACCTTCACAGATCATGAAGACTTTCACAAAATTTTGTTATGCTTTCTGTGATGAAACCACAGGAGAGATTTCTGTGAATAAAGGCTAACATGAGAATAAATCAGACATCCATTCATGTTTCCCTCTACAGTGGTGTGTACAAAGTAACATCTACACAAGAAAAATGAGAGAAAAAATTTTGCAGCCAAAGTCCAGATTAATAATTATCATTATCACTCCCCTACTCTATGTCTGATTGAATCATTATTTTCAGTACTTAATCCTGGCTGCAGCAGCACATTCACAACATTGTCTATCTTCTGTATTAAATTAAACACCATTTGGCCTCTTTGCTTACAGACAAGCCAACACACGATGTCTCCTCTTTTGTTAGCCACACCCCATCATGATGCTGTAGTATCTAATAACCCTTTATTAACATTACATTAACAACTCTTTCTTTGAAAAGGGAGCTCACTTGTTTCTGAGCCACAAACCTAAAGGCAAATGTAAATGTTTGCTGCTGCTTGGCTACGCTCAGGCTCCAGGACATAAATATTTCTTATGGTGACTCGAATATAAAGCCAGCAGGGACACGATAATTACTTTCACCATCCACAGGAGCTCAGTGAAGGTTTTTGAAAGTCTGGCTTGAGTACAGCTGCCTACTCAAAAACTTTCACTCGAGCAGATGAGTGAAGCACATGGCATTTAGCTGCTGTCTGAGGGACCTTCTGCACAACCAGGCAGTTGCAAATACCAAACACAACATGGACAGGACATTGCTCTCATGCTGGGCAGTGGGCCACGACAGAAGACTGCTATATATTGAAATGTCTAAATGTTTTGCAGTAAGTGACTGTCAGAAATACATTATTAAATTTGGAGAGGAACAGGCACCTATAGAGACGAACTCTGCATCAGTTAGTTATGAAAATAAAGGAAGAATCCTAAGGTTAACGTTGGATTTTCCAAATAAACAGAGTAATTCCTTAGAAAAACGTAAGAGCCTAATTACATCTAAAAGTAATAAAATAATTCCTTTTATGGAATATTTAAAGAGAAATTCTGTATTCCTGAGGGCTGGGATAAAACTAATGTTGTATCAGGTTTTTTTTAAAGTGTCAGCAAGGACAGGCCAAGCAACGACAACACAGTTGGCCTGATATTCATCCAGGAATGGCTGGATTAGATTAACAAAGAATCATAGTATAGTAATACAATGCCATAAGCACAGGTTTATGGAAAGCGGATTTTATTAAACTAACTGTATCTTTTTACGAGATTATAAATTTACTTAACAAGGTTAAAAGCGGAGCCTTGAATTCCTGATTGGCAACTGGACTGGGATCTTACTAAACTGCAAAATGATAACGAAAGAATCAATTTTGGTTTTGTTCACAACAAAAATAGATCACAAACTAGGTAATAGATTCTTCTCAACACGGGCTAAGGGAGAATCATACCCTAGTGAACGTACTTCCAGTGGAGATACAGAGATCAGCTCTTGGTCCTGTACTATTTATTCTTACTGTTAATGACATAAAAGAAAACATTTCTATAAAGTTTACAGGCAAAACACAAATTAAGAGTGGTAGACAGAAAAAAACAGTAAAAAGATCCTTCTACTTTGAATAGCATTTTGAAAAGTAAATACAAAGAAAGAATATATGAGATATTAATTCTAAACTATGGAGAATTGCCAGAGACAAAGAACGCATGCCGCATGGACAGAATAAGGCTTTCTATTCCTGGGAAGCACTGATTATGAAAAAAAGGCCTGAGACCAGGATGACTAATGTGTCGAAAACAGGCTGCTATTCTTGTGACCTGAAGAGCTATGGAGAGCCTTTTCAAGCAGGATAAACAAAAGCAAAAGCAGGAAAGATCTACTGCTTCACTGCCAGCGTCTCTGCAACCAGTGCTGGGAGCTCAGTCCCGTTCTGGTGTCTGCAACTTGAGAAAGATGCTGAAGAACTAGAGGACATTCAGGGAAGGCAACGATAACTAGCGACTGGAAAACCTGCCTTAAAGCTTAGTTTAGTTTGACCGTGAGAAAGTTACACGCTCATTTAATCACATCCTCTATTGGCACGAATTTGTACCTATTGCAGTGACACCTATTTGCAAAATGTTTACATGGAGCCACTCAAGCCAAAATGCCTTTTTAGACAACACAAGCACTCAGGCACTTCCAAGGTGTGATTCATTACCTCCTAATAAACACATCTAAAGTAGCTCATCTGAACTGTACCCGGAAAGTGCATATTTCTCTCCACTGGCTCTCAGGAAAGCCAGGCTTGATGTCACTTGTAATATACATTATTGAGGATGCCTGAAAGTTAGGTGAGATAACTTCCATGCTTGCTAAGCATGAAGACGAGGAACAGAAATTTGCTGACAGACAGCTCTTCATACACTAACATCCAATGTCTGGAATTTTAAACGAGACAAATGCATTAAAGAAGTTAAACACAAAGAGGAGGCAATTAACCGCCAGAATGTTATTAAAGCCAGTACTGATTCTTCCATTAGTGGAAATTTTAAATTAAGATTTTTTTTTTGAAGATGTGCTTTAGCTCAAACAGAAATTAATTCAGAGAAGCCATAAAGCCTGCTCTATGAGGAGAACAGATTGGATGACACAATGGGTTTTCTGGTTGTATAATTTATGACTCGTTGAATACATTAGTAGAAAACATATTACTGAGAACAATCTTTCATTGGTAGAAGTACGATACAGATGTTCTAAGAAGGATTCTTCTATCTCTAATCTTGATAATATCAAGAAGCAGAAGTCTGAAAGCATATCAGTACTTTATTTGTCTTTGTACATCCTGGTACGAATATAGCTTGTGTGATCAGACAATCTTTGTGATATATGCAATAATTTCCCACCATGATTGCTTGCTTGTCAAACACACTTTGCCAAAACAGAAGCTGGTTTTAAGGGTGTTTTTTTAGAATACACCTTGGGGAAACATGAAAGTGGAGGCAACTTATTGGGATGATAAAATTTTCAGGGAATATTTTACAGAAAAAGTATATTGCCAGAATAATTTATAAATATACCTTATAACTAAAAGTGATAGCCACAGAAAACAGTGGTTTGCCTAAAGAGAATGACTGTCTAGAAAAGTGACACTCTCTGAAGGTGCAGTGATATGCTCCAGGGAAGCCATATTCCACTGTCTGAGTGATTGTCCTAGGAGCACAGAAGAACCACGGCTGAAGTGCCATTACTGAAAATATGTTCACATGCATATGAAGGCAAACTGTCCTGAAAATCTGGAAAAGGCTAAAATCACATCTTAGTGCATGTTACAGATTACCAGCAAATGCCTCGTCACGTGCTGTGGAACAAAGCTGAATCAACAGGAAGATTCAAGGCCTGTTCCTTGTACAGTAGGAAAGTCTGAAATAAAATTCACTTTCATGCTTGGGTGTATAAGAAAGGTTGTGGTAATGCTGTATGCACTACAGAATTGTGTATTCTACCTATTGAACATAATTTTCCTCATTCTTCTCTTGTGGCACCTAAGAAGTTCAACAAATCCAGTAAATTGTCCTGCCTCTATGCCAAAGGAAACTTTATAACACAAAGTTGAGGCTCCAAGGGGGCAGGAAAACTCAGAAGAAAAACATGTTTCTGCCATGAAGCACATAGGCCAGAATCGTTCTGTTAAAAAACCCCGATTCTCACTGTAGAAAGAAATTAAAACCAGAACAAGTGACCTAAAAATGCATTAATGTTTTTGTAAACAGGTATGGAATCAAAAAGATAACTCAAATAAAAGAGGTTAGGCAATGCTTGGCAATGCTGTTCCATAAACTGTGATCTTACCATAAATTGTATTGGTTACAAACATCAGCTGTTGTAATGGTACATCATTTCACATCAAACACAATGACAAGCTATATTAGCATAATGGGTTATTATTCCCAGATCCGTGTGATCAGTACTCCATGGCAACCCAATGATAATGAACGGCTTTGTCAGCAAGAAAGCATCTACAAAACTGTATGAAGCATGAACCTCAACTACCTGAAATGGTAGATAGGGCTGTTAATAAATTAAGAATTTAAACACAAGCTATGGCATTTCTTTCCATATGTACATGGAAAGAAGCACTGAGATTTTCAGTACATTCTCAGCTGACCATCACCACAGCGGGGATTTGGCATTTCCTAAGACACTTTCACTCAAGGCTCACATCAGTTAAGAAGTTGGGTGCATAAAGCTGGCCTGGAGAACAGAAACCAGAAAACTGACCCAAATGATGACATTCCCAGTGAGTTGGGAAGCAGCTCAAACAAGCTCATTGCCTGAGCAATGCCTGAGCAATACATCCGCACGTGGACCTCACGTAGTCGAGCCACTTCAGATGCACAAAGCAGAGCAGAGAAGCAGCTCCTCTCCTTTTCTATTTGGCTGTAGCTGCTTTTTAGGTAACAGTTTAAAGGCTAGAGAACTCACCCAGAATATGGTAGCGTTGGGTTAAATACTTAATTAACCCTTAGGGTTTTGAACTCTCAACTCCCACCTTCTTGAAGAGCACTCTCATTATGTGGCTACTGGCCAGAACAGTAAGGATTGCCCAAGTCCTACTTGTTCGAGGTTTGTCAAATTTGAAGAAAGAATTCAATGTGCTTTGAATTAGAGATGAAATATTTTGGCAAGCATGGCTCTAGCTCATGAGTTGCCACTCAGTTAATCATCGAGTTACAATTGCTAAAAAAAATCTGTGATAGATTAAATTATAATAAAAAGTAACAATAAACAATAAAGGTATTGGGCAAAGGAATGTCTACATTGGTAAATTACAAGTTGTTCTTGTCACTGTGTGTTAGATACACTTCACTAATGCCTGCAAATCAGATCCTTCAGATATTTCTACCTGCTTTCTTCCCGAGTCTGAGCCATACTAAATCATGACCGTCATATTCATTCTCATCCTCATCCTGGGCTTCTTATTGTCCCACAAAGCAGAGCAACAGGTAGGGCATGAATCAGCCCCCAATGCAAAAATTGTTCCATATGCCCCTCTCTTCCTCATAAAGACATCTCTGGTCTGGCACGGTGCATCCTTGTGATAGTAAATGCCACTAAGTAATAGCTGCACAAAAAACTGTAGGAAATTTTAAATGCTATAAAAAGCACGTTGTGCTTTTTATATACCCAGTCCAGACCTGCACCAAGCTACTAATCTAAAATAAATGAGTCTTCCACATGAGAGAAAAAGATGCCAGGTTTATGAGCAATAAAATAAATGTCCACTTAGACCAATGTATTGTCTTCTACTTCATTTTAATCAACACTAAATGCTGCACATATTGTTGCATATAATTTTTTAATATCTTTAAATAAAAGAAATGAAAATGTGAAACCATTACAGTTAAACAGATTACTTAAAGACCCTGGATATGTTAAATATGACCCTCACATATACTACATATACTAGGCACTTAACTAAAACCACAGGGATGGATGCCCTCTCCTGCAGCTGGACCCAGGCTAACTGGCCCCTACTCTGTCTTTAGGTGGAGGCAGTTCCAAGCCCCCTGCCACGGGCAGGGACACCTCCCACTAGACCAGGTTGCTCAAAGCCCCATCCAGCCTGGCCTTGAACACTTCCAGGGATGGGGCATCCACTTCTCTGTGCAACCTGTTCCAGTGTCTCACCACCCTCACAGGAAAGAATTTATTTCTGGTATCTAATCTCTTTCAGTTTAAACCATTACCCCTTGTCCTGTCACTACACTCCGATAAAAAGTCCCTCCCCAACTCTCCTGTAGGCCCCCTTTAGGTACTGGAAGGCTGCTATAAGGTCTCCCCAGAGCCTTCTCTTCTCCAGACTACCCTTAAAAATAAAGAGGGAGAAGCTGAAATGCTGAAATCTATGGGGTTACTTTTATTTAGCATTTCAGAAAAGACAATGTCATAGAATTGAGTTACAACAGATGAAATTGCAAACATCAAGCATAAGGACTGATAAAAAAAATGTATTATGCGTTGTTTTTCAAAACTTTACATTGTATTTTGATTTTACCATTCTGTAAAGAGAAACCAAAGATAATTTTCTTTTCTTGAAAAAAGTATAATCTAAAACTTTATGTGGAATATCCTAATATAGTAATTTTAAAATAGAGCTTTTAAAAAACACACATGAAATCAGTCTAACTCCAATTCCATTGATATAAACAGTTAAATATTCCCTTGTCCGTAGTGAAAAAGCCTTAGGACAATGTTCAGCTTTCTGAAAATACTGCTCAGTACAACTTACTTAAATTATCAACACAGATATTTATCAGAATTTCATGACACTGTACCAGTTCTTATAGTTTATGGAAAACCATAGCTATAATTTGAATCCACAATGCATATGATGTGTATGACTCAAAACAGAAAAAAAAGAGATTGAAAAAGATTTACATTGATTACACTGATCATTTTTGTCATAAGAAGTTCTTCATGGCGATGGTGATAGAGCCCTGGAAGAGGCTGCCCAGGGAGGTCGTGGAGTCCCCTTCTCTGGAGATTTTCAAGACCCGCCTGGATGCAGTCCTCAGTAACATGCTCTAGGCAATCTTGCTTTGGCAGGGAATTTGGACTAGATGATCTCTAGAGGTCCCTTACAACTCTGACAATTCCGTGATTAGCAAGATACAATTTGTTATATATATATTTATGCACACACATATATATATGCATAACAACATTGTATAGATTGAAACCTTCCAACCAAATGTTTCAAACTCTGCTTCTATATAGTAGGTAAACATGTCCAACCTAATAAATGTAAACTGTATCAACATGAAATGTCATTTCTGGATTTAATATTATAAAGATTAAAACTTAATAACAAAAAGTTATGTTCTGAGGATAACATCATAGTATAAATGTATTCTTTAAAATGCATGACATTTCAGTCACGTACACTTTAGGAGAATTTACCAATAAGGATGAGATTTGGTATGTTAATCCTTTGGGTAAGTGCTGACTAGTATTATACACCCCTTTACACTTAATTGAGAAAAATGCTTGATTAAGATCAGTGGCAGCAATTTTGTAGAAACTATCTATCTCATTACTTTGCAGGAATAGATTCCTTTTTGTCCCAAGATAATGACTGCATAAAGCAATAAGAGCCTTCACGGTGGACTAGAAAGAATGGTATTAATAGTCGTCAGAAAGCCATTCTAAGTATCCATTAATATCATAAACACATAATAAATTTAAACAAATCTCTCGATTCCCTGTAGTGTGATGCTTCCATTTTGCTGCTTGAAGGTCTACTGTTAGTTCTCAAAGAAATTAAAACTCCCTTACTTGCAATTGCCATTCTCAGCAGCTCTGCTGTAACGGACAGGCCTTTGGGTTTCCCACTTTGGGCAAAATAGAGCTGGGAATTGGCCCAGGTGCAGCACTGCGTGTGCATGGACCTTCCCTCACTGCGGTTGCAGAAGACAGTCAGTCCTACACCTCTCTTTCCAGTGCAGAGATGGCCCTTACACTACAGTTGAAAAACGTAGCCAGTCTTGTTTTTCATGTTTCAAAAATAAATTCTGTCTTGAAACACATTTACAGATTCTCATGGCAAGTACATTTTCGGATCTTTACTCTAAATAACTCCTCATTTCATATAATCATAGAATCACAGAATACCAGGTTGGAAGGGACCTCAGGGATCATCTAGTCCAACCTTTCTTGGCAAAAGCACAGTCTAGACAAGCTGGCCCAGCACCCTGTACAGCTGAATCTTAAAAGTGTCTCATGTTGGGGAATCCACCACTTCCCTAGGGAGACCATTCCAATGGCTGAGAGTTCTTGTTGTGAAAAATCTTCCTCTTGTGTCCAATCAGAATCTCCCCTGGAGTAACGTGTACCCATTACCCCTCATGTTTTCCACAGGACTCCTTGTAAAAAGGGCGTCATTTGTTTATTCTCCTTTTTTCTTCTTTTTCTTTGCTGATACTTATGTACTCTAATGTAAGGATTATCACAAATGTCATTAACATGCTATTTACCTTCTTTCAAATCCCTAATGAGGATGTAAAATAGAATAAAGCCTAGAGTCCATCCCTGAAGTACCCAGCTGCTTAGCTCCATCTAGTATGACAACAAACGATCAGCAAGGATACTTTATTTACAGTGCCTCATGCCCGTTTTCAACACACTGCTCATAAAACTATTACACTTGAAAGTATGCTGAGTGATACTTAAATATTCATTAATACCCAAACACGTTGTCTGTTTCTTCATTCACCTGAGAACTCTGTCAACTAGATCCTCCCTCAGGAGATGCTAGGACAGACTAGCTTTTATTACAAGCTTATACACTACCTGCCATATTGGAGAAGAAATGCATTAGGAAGTTACCTGCTACTGCATTACAAGTCATAATAATTAGAATAATAACCTGGTAAGAGTAATTTTTTTTTTTTTTGTATCTATGTGCTTTCCACTGTGTGCTGCATTACCTCATTGGACTCAGGCTTTCAGAAGTGAAAATGATAAGTGAGGCAAGATAGTGGAGGTATGATTAATCTCGTGCCAAATGAGCCAACTGTTGACCCAGTTACCTTAACAGCACACACAAGTCACTTGCTGCTCTCCTCACCTGATAACATTTAACACTTTTGTCACCTAACCCAAGCACTATGGCAAAGCAAGGCACATCCTTGAGCAAGGATGCAGGATGAAATCAGGACTCCTGCACTGCATTCTGCCCTTGGGAGGGGATTTCTCCCGTCTCTCACCTCCCCCATGTCCCCAGCTGCTCTCTTCTTACTCCATCTCTACAATCTGGTGTCTCTTCACGGCTGTGTCTTCCCCACTTCAGGCTTCCCATTCCAGTTCCAGACTCCCATGCACTGCTCCTCTTGCCGAGCCAAAGATTGCTCATCTCATCCCTCCAGCCCTCTCACCTCCATCCCTACCTCTTCACCCACACCTTTCCAGTCCCACCTTGGCCCCATCTCCTATCAGTTGCTCTTCATTTCCACTCCCACTCTCCGGGAAGCATCCATGCCCCTATTCCTGATTCCCCCACCCATGATGACTCCCCTGACTCTTCTCCCTTCATTCCTGCTGGCTCTTTGCTGGGTTTTTAATCCAAATTCATTCTTCTCCTTTGCCTTCACTTTCTTTGTGCAGTCACCGTACAGAGGCACTTGGTTGTGATGTGTCTGCCCCTCACCCACCCCCAAGATCCTCCTCAAAAGAATTTTTAAAACATACAAACAACAGTTCTTTTGCCTTTTGTCATTCTTGGAGAGGGTAGGACCATTCCTGCAGAAAATTTCAAAATTCCCCTTCAGGGACATTAAGTTTAGAAGTGCTTTAGGTCAAACTGCAAAGCTCAGGAAAAATTGCTGGCAGCAGCAAAGAGGGGTTTTACATAAAAAAGTAGGCACAGCAATATAGGTTAATAATCATTAACAAATATTCTCTTTTTTCCTATCTTTTTATAAAATTCCAACCTGTCTATATTAACAATTTAGTTTTAAAAGTTCATTAAAATAGTAATTCCAATGATTCCAGTAACTTCACTTGCCATAGAAGCCTCCAGCTCCCTCTAACACCCACTTCTACCTGCCCTGTCCCTTACTCCTTGAACACAACAGACAAATTAGTAAAAAAAATAAAATAAAAATTTTTAAATTTCACTTTTCCTTTGAAAATATTTCCACCTTCTATTTTATAACATACATATTAAAGATTCATTATGGGCAAGATGAGACTTTGCCTAATTTACTACAAACTCCAATGACTTTTGTATTTCAAAAGAAGTACTTTCCAACTTTTGATTCTGGAGAGTTATTGCTCTTGAGCAAGCACTTACCCCAGTTAAGAATATATACATTGCTCTACCACATTTTCCTGCCTATGAGTAATAGAACAAAAATTAAAATAGCCACCTTGCTTTGGTTCAGAAGTCACACAGATAAAGGGTGTGGTAAGGCTCTTTGTTTCAAACATCTGCCTCCAAAGAAAAAGAATTATAGCGAAGTAATTTTCTCCTCATTCAAGGCATCAGTAGCAACAAATATGCACCCCGTGGAATTTAAAATATTCCAAGGACATTTCCATTTTAAAATTACTACTTACCGCCAATTAAAAATCTCATTACAAATAATAACTAGTTGAGTCATGATTCACAATGTGTCATTTGGCTACCAAGAATGTGAAGGAAGAAAGGTTCATCCAGTAAAGGAACAGAAGAGGGGGTGTCATTTCCAGCTCTAACACAGGTTTCATGTGTAATCTTGTGTTTCTCAGGTAATTTCTCTGTTTCAATTTGCCCACTAATAGCAATAAAGGAATAATACTTCCATCCTTCACATTCGTATAATAATGCTGAAAGAATTTAAGACTGTAAAGCTTCCAGATGGGAAGCACTGTATGAATATTAGTATAATGCGAGCAAGGTATTTGCAGCAGTTTCCCTGCATCTGAACTAATGAGTGTCAATTTGCATCTTGTGAATGTATTTTAAAATAAGCAACACCATGAGTTCTGCGTGCAATCCTCTCAAAGGTGTGACTGAAGCTTGTCTCACAGCTGGGGTATTTTACAAAGGCTGTTGGCAGCAAGCATTTTCTTACCTCTAAGAAGATGCAAAGCCTATGCTGCCACTTTTCATCAGGTGGACTTCCCTCTTCACTGCCTAACAGCCTCATTTTACAAATTCTGTAGAAACTTACGTTACCCGTCTTTGAATAAGCTTTGCTTCCATTGGAAAGCAGACTAAAGAGAATTCCATTTCCAAGGGAATAAATTGCAAAACCTGATGTTGGGTAACTTAGACTACTGTAGACATGTGCTATCTCTGTAATATGCACAGAATAAACCTGATTCTGAAAATACACAACAATCTATTACCGTGAGTGTATCACGGAATCACGGAATCTTTTCCTCATATTTGAGTGGAACTTCCTATGTTCCAGCTTATGCCCGTTGCCCCTCGTCCTATTGCCGGAAACCACTGAAAAGAGTCCGGCTCCATCATCCTTCAACCCACTCTTTAGATAATTGTAAATGTAGATGAGGTCTCCCCTCAGCCTTCTCCAGGCTAAAGAGCCCCAGCTCTTTGAGCCTTTCCTTGTAAGGGAGGTGCTCTAATCCCTTAATCACCTTAGTTGCCCTATGTTGGACTCCCTCCAGTAGTTCCCTGTCTCTCTTGAACTGGGGAGCCCAGAACTGGACGCAGTATTCCAGTTGTGGCCTCACCAGCGCAGAGTAGAGGAGGAGAATGACCTCCCTCGACCTGCTGGCCACACTTCTCCCTACGCAGCCCAGGATTCCATTGGCCCTCTCAGCAAAAAGGGCACATTGCTGGCTCATGGAAACTTTGCTATCCACCAGGACTCCCAGATCCTTCTCCTCAGAAGTGCTTTCCACAAGATCTACCCCTAACCTATATTGGTGCCTGAGGTTCTTCCTCCCCAGGTGCAGGACCCTACATTTGCCCTTGTTGAACCTCATTAGATGTTCTAATGAGGTTCACCTCATTAGACCTGTCCAGGTCACGCTGGCTGGCAGCACAGCCCTCTGGAGTGTCAGCTACCAGTCTGGTATCATCAGCGAACTTGCTGAGTGTATGCAGAAACCTACTCTACAAACTTCTGAAGAATGAACTTTGGCTAGAATTCTATACAGGTATCCTTCTGACTAGAAAGGCAAATTGATTTGGATATTTGAAGACATTCATAAACAATGATCAGAAATGCAGTAAGAAAGATAGTTGTGTATATTCTGTTCAACAAGAGTTGCTCAACGGAATCAATATCCAAAAAACCAACCTGACAAATAGACATCCTTCAGAATTTAATTTGCTCCACAAACAAGTTCAAAGTCCCAGAGACAGAAGAGAGTTAGATAGCTAGAGATTAGAAAAAAATGATAGTATAATGATCACATAATTATAGCATAATTCCTGCAAAACAATACCTTTGGCAGACTTCTGTGCTGAGCCAGATAGTACTGGTTACTTAAGAATTCAAGGGAATGTAAATGAGTCTTTAAAAATAAAACTAAAACCCTCTACAACTTCACAATTACTATAAATAAAATCAAGAGCAATTAATAATCAAGATCTGTTACATTCTTTTGATCAGTCCTTGCCTAACACCAATCCATCTAACATCTTTGTATTCTGGCCGTACACAAATCACAATTTCTGACCACCTCACTGACCACTGAAAACTACAGCAGCCGCTCTATTTGTCTGCATTAGTGCTACATTTGATGACAACAAATTTCTGAAAGCACAGAAAGTGTTCAGGATTAAGGCTGTGAAGCATGTCTCTCAAAAGTGTCTCTTTTTGTGTGTGTGTGTGTGTGTGTGTATGTTAAACTTCTCTGCTAAGGCTCCAAGCACCCAATTAAGCTCTTTATCAGTAACACATTCCCCTGGAGACACGTGATATCTGTCACTACAGTGATCCCACAGTATTTACAAAACAACACTCACATTTCTCTTTAAACCCGTGGCCTGAAAAGCACCCCAAAATCTCCCTTCTGGGATGCAACAGAGCTGAATCTCGCAGGCGGCTCTGTAATACCAGTTGCATCACTGACCTTGATACTTATGCCCAAACACCAGTACTGTTGGTGGTCTCTCTCTATCGGTGATCTCTGTATTTCACGCAGAGGAGGAAGCAAGCAGCATTCCACAACTCAGTGAAACCACTGCTACTTGATCGAGAGCAAACTAGGAGGCCAGTGTTTCTCAGATGTGTTTTCATTCAGCCCCTTGTTTTAGCACGCTGGGAATAGAAAACCTTTGCTGTCTCTCCATTTTGAATGTGACTATAGCTTGAAACACAGAAAAGATCATATATATGTATGTAATTGACAGGCTTCTCAGTAGTTCCTGCGAGGAAGACAGTCTGTGCTCCCTTATCATAAGTGCCATGTCAAGGGGCACTCCAGCACCTGGCAGACAGAGGTCGGAGAGACTTTGCTGGTGAGAACTGAGGCAAAGACAGCACTCAGTCCCTCAGTGCACTGCCACTAAACCCCCTGCCCCATTCAGTGACAGGTCCACATTTTCCTTGTTCAGGTCTTTACCACTAAAGAAGCAAGAGAAAGTCTTCTTCTTGTCCTTGATACCCCTTGCAATTCCCATCTCCAGTTGAGCTTTGGATTTCCAAGCGCCATCCTTGCATGCCTGGGCAATGTTCATAAATTCCTCCTTTGCAGCCAAACCCTGCTTCCGTCTCTGATAAACTGCCTTTTTTGCATTGGAGCTCAGCCATGAGGTCCCTGATAAGCCAAACCGGTCTCCTCATACGTTTGCTTGTTTCACTGAGTTTTAGTGTGTCCCATTCTTGCACTTGGAAGGTGCTGAACTCAAAGACCCACCAGCTTCCTGAGTTCCTTTGCCTTTCAGAGCTGTCCACCATGGGATCCCACCTGATAGTTTCTGAAATCTGGAAAACTGAAATCTACTCTCCTAAAGACCAGGGTCTATACTCTGCCACCCTCTTTCCTGACTCTTCTCAAGATCTTGACCTCCAACCAGTTCTTTCTTCTCAGTGGATACCAAACCCAGCTGTACTTGATCCATCTTGTACCAAGAAGTCATTGCCAATACCCTTGAGAAATCTTGACTGCCTGCATCCTACTACATTGCACTTCCAGCAGACGTCAGGAGGTTCAAGTCCCCCATGTGAACCAACAACAGTAATTCATCAACTTCTTCAAATTATTTAAAGAAGGGTTTGTCTGCTCCTCACCCTGATTGGGTCACCTGTAACAGATTTCCATCCTTAATGACCTCTCTTCTGTTCCTGACTTACAAACTCTCAAGCACACTGTCACATACCCATCCCATAGAAGAGCTCCATACACGTGAGGAGCTCATTCACAATGATGGCAACCTCCACTCCTCATCTTCCCTGCAGGTCCTTCCTGAAGAGCTTGTATCCATCCATCACAGCCCTCCAACTGTGTGAGCTGTTAGCCTCAAGTCTGCCACTCCAATGATGTTGTAGTCTTGTGACTGCATCCAGCACTTGACTTCCTCCTGGTTGTTTTCCAGTATGGGTGTATTTGTATACATACACTTAAGGTGGGTGTCTCTTCATCCTGTTGTAGGTTCCTGAGGTGTGTCTTGTTGTCTTTGCCCTGCACCCTTTGCTTTCCACCCCAGTTCACTACTACCTAACTGAACTATGGGTCATAATTTCCCACCACTGTCATTCCTAGTTGCAAGCTCTTAGTAGGTTGACGAGCCAGTTGGCAGATGTCTTGTCCCACTTTGTCATACTGTTGAACATCTTTCCATTTACATTCTTAGAAAAATGTAAACAGCATAAAAACTTACAACATGTGGCTGAAAGAGCTGCCGTGAAGTTTGAGCACTATGTTTGTTATTTCTTTAGCTGAAGCAATAGACAAAGGATTGGATGATTCAGAAGAAAGTATACTAAAGGAGAGGGGATTTTCTTTCTACGGACAATTGATTCAAATCTATTTTAGGTAATTGCAGTGAATGAAAAATCACCAACTCACAAATAATTCAGCTACCTACCTCTTTGAAATTATTCTGCAGTCCAAATTTATCACAGAAAGAAGAAAACAAATAACAACTTTGCTGCTGATGCTCTGAAGCAGAGAAGAGAGGGATGTAAAAGCTAGATTGGCTTGGAGAAGGAACTATCTCTGATATTCAGAAGCAGACAGGGGTACAGGAATCACTATTAAGAAAGCAAATACGATTTACCATGCAATTCCACCAACCTAATAGCAGGAATCAGCCAAAACTGCCTCCCGCTCTTAGCCATGTATCCTTGTCCCCTTCCTTACACCAACTCCAGCATCCCCAGAGCGGTGGTGGAGTCTCCATCTCTGCAGATGTTCAAAACCCGCCTGGACAAGTTCCTGTGCAACCTGCTCTAGGTGGACCTGCTTTGGCAGGGGGGTTGGACTAAATGATCTCCAGAGGTCCCTTCCAACCCCATATCATTCTGTGATTCTGTGATCTATACCATTTTATAAAGTTTGACTGGCAGGACATTAACTGTCTGGGGAGTTAGGGTGGGAGAGAAGGGGTAGGAGCATGGGGACAGGGACAAGAGGCTGGGGTGGGTCTGCCCCTCCCAGGCACAGCTACCGCAATGACACACCTGCCCGCCCTGGCTTCAACAGCCACCGGAATTCAGTTTCTAGGGCTACCAGCTCATAACAAGTGTTGGAGCACTTACCAATTGCTTAGAAACTCAGGAATGAATACAGAAAATAAAGCTGGACAAGCACATGCAATCAGAATTCTGGAAGTGCAGCGCCTGCTTCCTACTGTCCACAAGGTCAACATAGAGATGAGACTTTAAACTATTAATGAAATAAGTGCATCAAAAGTGACAGAAATACAAAAGGATATAGCATTTTGGCTTATATCCTCCTTTACTAAACCATGTACAATTTACCTTTTGTACACTTTATACACCTATGGCAGCCTGCATATTACCACTTCCCATATAAATGTTTTATTTTTATATACATATATATAAACCTATAGCTTCTTCAGTGTTATTTTATATGCATAGAAGAAACCACAAGAACTGGTAGTTCTTTCCCTGATCTTTTTGAATAGTAACTACCTATACTGGAAGAAAACAAACTGCTGGTAACTTGATAAATCAACACTACCGCAACATCAGATATCACAAATCATTCAAAGTGGATACTGACAGTACAACAGAATAGTTTTGGTTTTACCACAAGCAAAATTATTGAAATTTTTATGGAATATGTACCAGTAATCATCTATGCCTAATTTATGCCTAGTTTCCAGACTATTTTCTATTTTGAGATAAAGACCCAAGTTTTGCCACAAAAAATTTACACACTAAGACTGCACTCAAACTATTTGTAGATGTCTACGACAATAATTCAAACTTCTTAATAGCAAGAAAACTCATTCTGTAAATAAACTGAACTTTATAGTAGAGCATTTTGGATTTTCTCATGCCTTTTTCCTCCCAGTATGGTAGAAACAATTCTGGAAGGTCTTGAAGAGAGTAAAAAATACAAAAATAAACAAAAATACTCTTTTAAAAGTTCTCAGGTCCCCGAAGTCATAAAACTTCCATTTTCCCTTCTAAGAAGAGCCATGTCAAAATGCAAACTTTAAAATGGTTACCACCCAGAACACAGCACAAACTCTCTGGTTTAATACCATTCCCAATAGCTCTGTGGAGGAGAGGATCAGATCTGCAGATAAATACAAGGAAGGTTGTCCTGGGATATAACAGTCACCACTATTAAGCAAGTCACTGTTCTGCTGGCAATCACAGACTACTTAACGATGAAGAATATACTGAGGACCCTAATTTCAGGCTCAATGGATCGAGTAATCAATTCCCTTTGTGTAGCAAGACAGCTTGAATTAATAGTATCCTTTGTCCAAGGCAGAGTCACATCCCAAGGCCTCAGCAGATGCTAACCTTTGTCTCCAGGGCTCCCTAAAGGCAGAGGCGGTGGAAGTGGCCAGCTTTCTGCAGATGCGTTAGGGTGAGACCCCAGCAGCAAGCAAGAGGAGAAGGTCCAAGCATGGCCCCAGTTTCTCCATCAGTGCCAGCCTCCTCTCCCGTGTTCCACAGCCACGCGTCCCTGCCCCTTCCCCAGTCGCAGGCCACCCGCTCGCTCCAGGCAAGAACCCATCCTTTCCCTGCAGGGTGAGTTTTCCCAGCTTCTTGAATCGGCTCCCTTTGGGTCTGCAGCAGTAGGAATGCCAGAGCAAGAGAGATGACAGGGAAGGATGGGTTCTTCTTGTTCAGCGAACGTGTTTGTTTCAGTGGGCACTGAGAAGCACGAAGGAGCCTCTTTCCTTCACCGGTATCTTGCTACAATCACCAGGTCTGATAGCACAGTGTGATCAGAGCGTTCAGCTTTACACAGGTCTATGTTTGCCTGCAGATAAGCAACCCCCTGCAAAACGGCTTTTATCATCTTCCTGCACAACAGAATCTTACTAGAATATCAAAATAGTGCACCAGAGAACTTGCACATCACGCAGACTTTTACCTAAGAAACCACCCACGGCCTTCCCTTTCTCTTGCTCATGGACGCAGGACTTCACGAATATTCTCTGTAAAAAGGCTGAATCTTATCACAGAATCACAGAATAGAAGGGTTTGGAAGGGACGTTCAGAAATCATCTAGTCCAACTCCCCACCAAAGTAGGGTCACCCAGAGCAGGCTGGACAGGAATACATCCAGGCAGGTTTTGAATGTCTCCAGAGAAGGAGACTCCACAACCTCTTTGGGCAGCCTGTTCCAGTGCTCTGGCACCCTCAAAGTAAAGAAGATTTTCCTCATGTTGAGATGGAATTTCCCATGTTTGAGCTTGCGTCCATTGACCCTTGTCCTGTCCCTGGGCATCACTGAGAAGAGTCTGGCCCCATCCTCTTGACACCTGCCCTTTAGATATTTATAAGCATTGATGAGGTTCACCTCTCAGTCTTCTCCAGCTAAACAGACCCAGGTCTCTCAGCCTTTCCTCATTAGGGAGGTGCTCCATTCCCTTGATCATCTTTGTAGCCCTCCACTGGACTCTCCCCAGTAGTTCCTTGTCTTTCTTGAACTGGGGAGCCCAAAACTAGACACAATACTCCAGATGCAGCCTCACCAGGACAGAATAGAGGGGAAGGATGACCTGCCTCAACCTGCTGGTCATACATTATTGCTAAATATATTACACTCCTTTAATGAAGGACTACATGGCAGTCAACAACCCCACAGGCTTCACATCAGCCATCAAGAAGTTTCTGTTACGCCTGATGCTCTTCTGACAACGTAACTTGTTTGGAGGCCAGCACTGTGTTCAGCTCCGTATGTGATGAGCAAGCTGCGGAGCAGCCAGAGGTCCTCCTGGGACCACTCAGGGATGGTGTGGTGTTTGAGCCATGCCAGCAGCAACTTCTGCAGATGCCCATGTGCCCCCAGAATTAAGCTGTCTCCTATGATACCACTGCTGGTAAACCACAAGTGGCTTTTGCCAGCCCTTGCTTACGGGGACTGGACATGCAGGAGCTCAGGGTGTGGAACTGGAATGAGCAATGGGCTTTGTACAGCACAAAGGTGAAGAAGATGATGAAGATATGAGGATTTTGATGTGGACAGTGGCTACTGTGGAAGAATACAGGGAAGTATGGGCCATGGGAAAGGCCATTATGACCTGAAGTCATAATACTGAAAAAGGCCTTATTCCAAACCTCAATTAAATGCAAGTCCACAGAAAAAAACATCTTGCCATTCAAAGGTAAACAAGTGTCCTAACCCTTAAAATAAGCTCCTGAAGATAACTCCGTTCTATAAGAAGTGGCAAGTAAAATTAAGATGTTTGCTATACAAAAAGTGCCCTCTCGTTTCATTACACAAAAAGACACCTTAAAATCTATCTCTAGTAACTGGGAGACGATGAAATGCAGTTTCTGTCAGCCCACACAAGAGCTGACTTGTGAGAGCACAAGTGAGCCATCTACCTGTGCTCTTTGGATTCTTCTACAGAATCCTTTCCTCCAATGAACTTAATTGGTGATCTGATTTAGAAACTGCAAAGACCAGAATTCTCTATTTTCTTGCTGTTTATGCTGATGGCATGCCAGCTTCGTATAACTTCATTTTTAAACTTCTATTTTAAAAAAAAAACTATGAATTTGAAAAATGCATTTTAAAATTAAATTCAGAATAAATCTAACTGTTGTGTGATTCATCCAAGAAGTGAAAACAGTCAAGAAAAGATTCAAATTCTTAACATTTAGATTCATATGTTATTTTACAAACATTTATTTACAAAAGGTATTTTGCAATATTTTCATAACAAATCTAAGAAGACTTTTAACTGTCCTGCTTTTGGTGAGCCCTGTTTTATTCATGTCATCTTATTGACCTCTGTGGGCCAAGTGAGCACTATTCACCTTGAGCAAGCATGGCCATTTTAGCAATAATTCCAGAAGAAGTAATGCAAACGGTTAATGCAGTTGTTGACTAATGCAGAGTCTGCAGATGTTGACTAGTGCAGCGTTGATCAAAAGTGTTTGAATTTTTAAGAAAATATCAGAACGCAAATGAGATCAGTTAAGAAAAAAATTTAAAAAATCTTATTTTTCAACCAGAGATTCCCAATTCTGATCCCATCTCCAACACGTTACGAGAATATTTTCCAGAACTGCATGACGTGACCAGTATCTTACTGACCTGTGCAGAGCAAAAGTCTGTTTTGAGAGCTGCACAAAGGCGTATTTTGAAGTCTCTCAGTTTGTTGGGATGATTCAAAGGCCAGAGCGTGATTCGGCTTTTTTGTCCCCGAGGAAGAGGAGTGCATGCTCTCTGGGGACACACCACCCACTGTATCATCCTGATTACAATAGTTAACAGGTACCTAAAATGAACTGACTCCAGTGCCCATAAATTAACTGCCTCCTTAGTTGGCTTACTGACATGGAAAGCCAAGCAGCGTGCCAGGTGAGCACCTCTGCAAGTGCTGCATGACACCAAACTGAAATCCTGCCCAGAACGTCAAGAATGCCAGTTTGTCCAAGACCTTAGACAGATAGCAAAATCAGAGAAAACTGTCAGCCCAGGTAGAATAACTGAGTATATTTCACGGGAAGGTACAGGCAATGGGTGCGGCTGGCAATCTATTGGAAAATATTAATGCTCTGTGTAAGCCAAAACGCAAATCAATTGGCAGGACTGGTTTTGGTGGGACTATAGAGCCCGGGAAGGATAAATGCTACTGTTTTAAAGTGCCAGTTTACAGAAACATACATGGGTAGCACCTCTACACTGTTAACATTTGAGCAAAATCTACACTGTAGGACGCAAACTTCTTTTTCTTTTAAAACGGTACGTTAGACCTCTTTCTACTAGGTAAATGCCACGGCATAATTTATAGCTTACTTCTGCTCTTGGGTATGCAGACACAGCACCTATTATCTGAAAAACATGTTCCTGTGCATGCATGTGCAGGCTTCCCAGCAGTTTCTCAAGCAAGGGAAGTGTTTTCCTCTGCTCCACCCATCACATAGCAGAGTGAAGAAAGCCCTAGGTCTTTTAACTCCCTACTGTTGTCTTATCAAATTGTTTGCTTTTCAGCCAGAAAGGATACCTACAGATTTATGGACACAGCCTTCCAGACTGAGAGCAAAAAAAATAATTAAATAATCGGCAACAAATTTAAGTCAACCTGGATTAATTTATTGTATTTCCTCTGACTGTTTATACAAATACAGTCAAAAGTGTGTTTATCAGCTAAAACAATGACAGAAATACCAATTAGTCATATGCTATTTCAATTTCTCTGAAACGGATTTTCATTTAAGGACTTTCAGACTAGAAACATCTTTGCTGTTTTGAAATACTGTCAATATACTTTGATGTAGAGGAAAAAGGAAAAAAAAATTAAAGTGGTATATTTAATTCCACAATATAGTTTTTTTATATTCTTAAGTGCTAGTTTTACTTAAAGTTACAGTAGCCTATTACAAAAATAATGCCAGAACTGATTTGATTTCTGCACCACAAAGTGACTTGTTTTTCTTCTGACTTCTGACTAGCTTGTTATGAAATATGTGTTGTCACAATACACACTTATGTTCTCAGTATTTGATTAACATTAGTCCAAAAAAGTAACTAAATTATAAAAGTCTCTTCCAATCCTTGTGGAAACAGCGATTTGTATGAATCTGCACTAAATATTTTAGAAGGAGGGCACATAAGCAATGCTGTTTAGGTAATAGTATTATTCCCTGGTGACTTCACACTTGTGGTAGAAAAACAGATTCAAACAAGCAGTACAGTGTTACTGAGGATACAAATGGCCTGGAAAAATACAGTTTCTATGGATATCATTTAATGAAGACAAGCCTTGCGTGGCACACATCTAATATAGTGTTATTTTTATTTCTTTGCAGGTGTTCAGATACACGCTTTTTATTACGGAGATTTTGCAATTTTTTATACCATAGAATTTTAAAATACCAGTCTTTTATGCAGAAGTTATTAAATTATAGATAGTGGGATGATCAGAACCTTACTGCATACATAGCCAACTTGGATTTTTCCAGAGACATCATGTTCTATCTTTTAAAAACAGTTAATTACGGAGATCTAGCACTGTTAATACAAGCTTCTATAGAAAAGGAATGTATTATTCATATATTTTAAACTAAAAAGCAAATTTCTGCCGGAGTTATACCATGGTCTTACCTAATCTGAATATATTTGCAAGCACTAAATTTTATTCAGAAATCTTTATTACATAATATTGCTAAAAATCCAAAGAGTGATTGATTTAAACAGCAATGGAAATCAGGAACAGCAACACTGAAAAGACCAAGGAAGACTAAAATGCCATTTGTTTACATTCTGCAAAACCCAGCCTGGATTAGATAAACAGATGGATTCTTTCTGGATGGAAATATTGCATAAGATTCTGAAATTAAGCATAGAGGGTAGGAAGTGCAGTTATAAGCAACCAATGTTTTGCTTTTCATCACATTAAAATAATGACTTGCAGACCTTAAGTATAATCATTATATTTTTGTCCTCAGTGCACAATTAATAAAAACCAACTTCTGAGCAATGCCACACCCTTATGATTAAACAGCATTTTCAAAAATAATTCAGATAAAGCCTGAACAAATCAAATAAACATGTAGACAGGAAACGCTGTTTGGAATGCACTCCCTGCAATGTACTATTAGAGAGAGCCAGAAAGCAGCCTAACTTCAGAATTCAATCAAGCAAAATCTAGTATAATCTCATTACAGCCTTTGCAGTTAATGAAACCTATTTAAATCTCTGCCATTCTGATTTTTAGAGCTGACAAAAGCAAAAATTATTTGGTTTATATAACACAAACATACAGAAATACAAGATTTTATCCTTTAGGTTAGCCTAGCTATTTACCAAGCAATGCGTAATATGAAAAGATTACTCTTCTGCTACTCACTATTGCTCCAGGATTTCAGTAAATATTTGATACTGATTTCAAAGAAGCCTGAATCCTGCTGGCTAGCCATGTCTGCTGCATACAAAGAGGCTTCTATAATTCTGAGCAGCTGAAGTGGCAGGTACTATGTATGTAGATGTGACTGTCACCAGTTAGTGATGTAAACGAGGGGTCAGAGGAGGAAATGAAGTCTCCGCAGATCCACGTCTTCCGTTCATGGTAGGTAAGCTCATTAAAGAAGAAGAAAAAAAAAAAGGCGCTCAACAACAAAAACACACCATGAGATTTTTGTCCTTTGCTCTTCCTCCGGGGCTCGTACTTAATTCTGTCTGCGGAGTATTTTATTCCCTCACCCCCTCAGTATGTATTTTCATTTATTCCATTCCACAACTGGGCAAATTTCTCCCGGTGGGTTAAGGCATACGCAGCACCACAGCACTTGTTCCATAAGCACAGTCAGAATATCTTCCCGAAGGGTGTCTGAGCTGTGCTTTTAATAACGTGCAGTCTGCCTGTCTGAAGCTTTTTTTTCCATCAGAAGCTGACAGTCGGAGCGTATGCACCTCCTCTCGCGAACCCAGTATCAACTTGAAGCCCCGCTGAAGCCGTCTCTTCTGCAGCCGGAGGAATTTCACACGTACTGTTTAGCTTTAGGAGAAAAAAAAAAAAAAACAACAAACCAACCCACCCTCCAAGGACTATCCTCCGCATGCTCTGGTCAGCTGCTCTCCTTCCGCCTGGTTCCGAGAAGAGCAGGCTCAACTCCACACAACTGCATCATGCTGCGGTAAAGCAGAGCTGCACCCATAGATCTGATTGCAGTGACGTTGGGAATAAAAAAATAAAAAAAAAAAAAGAAAGGCTCTCCCTCAGCCCAGTTGCACAAGAGAAGCGCTTCCAGAGCACTAAAAACAAGGCATTCAGACTGGCTGCTTCTGCTTTTCTTTCACTGCTACAGAAAAACGTGCTGTCATTTTTTTTTCTCGACTTTGTATTTTTTTTTTCTCCCCCTTAACAAAGATGAGAGACAGCAAGCTGAATTCATAATGGCAAATAAACCAGCCAGCTCACTGCGCTTGGTATTCACCTCTGAAGAAGCCACAGAAAATTCTGAGTTTGATGTCATTTTTATCATGAATGTTTTTTTTAAAAAGGAACTTGATTCACATAAGGAATTCACATAAGAAAAGGAGGCAGAAGCAATTCACTGCTTGTTAACCTCTCTGTATTTTCTACAAAATACTTAATTTCCATATTCCTAAGGTTCTATTTCAAATAATCACAGTATATCACTATGCATATTTTAATGGTAATGAAGAAAAAGAAGAAGAATCAGTTTCAAAAATATTTTTTGTTTCATACAATCGTGGTATCATCCTTCCAGGTATTATTTCCTGGGAATAACAGTACTTCTTTTCTCACTTAGTGGAATAAATTTCCTGCAGCATCATAATTACAGTGTCTGAGCCAAAATAGAGCTTGTTTGCTGCTGATTCTTCTAAAAACTTTGTCAGCAATTACATTTTCATGTTGTTTTTAGTTTCAGTATGCAGAATATTTGATGTTTGGATTGGAAACTGAGGAACAGAAGGGTCATTGAGACCAAACTCCATGGTTCTCACTGAAAATATGCTAAATGTCTTCTGTAAACATACCTCATCTAGAGATAAGGTTTTGTGTCCTCGCTAATGGAGGGCTGTTGTAGAAACTCACTTTATAAACCTTCTTTCAGTTTATAAATGAGTTAACTCAAAACCATTCTACACCCTTTCGTGAACATGGACTATGAGAAATGTTCAGAGTATCTCAGGTTTGATCTCACCAGCTATCAAAGAGATCTGATCAGCTCTTCCTGTTAAATATCATCCCATTGATGTCACTCTGGGCCCACAGTTGCTTTTCCCAGACCCCCCATCCCCTCCACCCCTGATAATGCCTCCTCATTGTATCATCCCAATATTTTACAATTAAAGATAAAATTAATACCAAATATGGCAAGTCCCAAGATCTAGGGCTGATGACTTCCACTGAATTCCACAAATTGATTTTTTCAGCAGAGACAATGCCAAGTAGGTTTGGAAGACCTTATTCATCCTCACAAATGCTGCATTAATTCCTATGTTCAAGGATTTAAGTAATAATTTCCCCTGTGGTGCCACATCAAATACTTTTCTGAAGTTCTGATATATTAATTTTATCACAATTCTCTTGTTGAAAATAAAAATATAAGGTTAATTCACAAACACTTGTCCTTCCTAAATCTGCATTGGATTTTATCCAATTTTCAATTCATTCCACACCCTGAAATACAAACCCACACCAAACTCTGTTTCAAAGCCTTGAGTGTGGCTGAGGTCAAGCAGTCTCTCCGTTGATATAGATAATTTTTTCCCCATAAATTCTGTGTTTGTATTTACAAGGCAGAATCTCCATTTTGATAGATTCAACAAAAATTTTATTGCCTGAGCTGCAACTTCATAGTCTGCTCTTCCATTATTATGAATGGGAAGTTATCTGGTTTTTGTAATGTGACTTTTAAGATCTTTGATGGCTTTTTCCACCTCATAATTGATTTTTTTTGGTTGGTTTGTATTATTCCTCCTACTTCTGTTCTTCTACAAGGGCCCATCCTTATTGAAAATAAAGGGCAAGGCATTCACTTAGTTGGTGGTTGTACCTTATTCTTACTCTGTCCCTCATCTTCCCTGGATACTGGACCCTTCAAAAGCGATGTTCTTGTTTCAAAATTGTAAATGACCAAGGATGTTTAACTGTTTGCTTTTGATTCCTTCGCTTATACTTACTCAGCTGAGCTTTTGATAGTGCTTAAATTAAATTGACACCCTCTAACCTCCAAGTCACAACTGTCTTCGCTAACAATGCAATGGGGAACTCTGCAGTTCTAGAAGTTCTTCGAGAAGAATGGTGGAGCATTCAATGAAAGGACTGGGAGATCAGTTTAAAACAAACAAAAGAAAGTGATTCTTTCTTCAGGAAGTTGTGAGCTTCTGGAACTTGTTGCTACTGGAGGTCGTGGGGGTAGACAGCAGTAGCAACTTCAAAATGCTGATAATAAACACAAATTTAGGTCTATAAAGGATGCTAAAAGGAGCAGGCAGGAGCGTACTTGCCTCTGACATCCCTAATACAGTGATGTCCGCCCTGGGGCGTATGAGAGGGATGGGCTGCAAAAAGTGGCAGTGCCTGTGTGCAGTCTTCCCAAACAGCACCTTCTGCTGCTGCTGTCAGGAGGAGAATACCAGGTGAGATGGGTTACTGGTGGGATCCCATGGGATGCTTCCATGAGTCTCACCTTTCCCTCCTGGGCAGCATGAAAAGTTTGAGGTTTTGTTGGTTTTGGTGCTTTCAAGTTAAAGAAATTTCAGACATCCCCCGTAGGCGAGTACCTGCTTTCTTCACTGTCACCAGTTCCTTTTATTTCTCATAGTTTGTCTTTTCAACACTGCAGGTCTATTCTTCCTTATCCTGAATCAGCTTGTATGAACATGATCCAATAATGTTCCTGTCACTTGTCCTTCTTGGTCTTCACCAGTTACCAAGTCTAACCAGCATAATCTCTTCTTGGCTTTGCAATCATTTGGCGAGGAAATAAATGGGCTATCACATCCAAGGATATCTGGATTTGACTACTGTAAGTAGAGTTTGTGTCTGGGATGTTATAATATCACCCAATGCCTACCTGCACTTCCTTGTGGATTGACATTAAAAAGGCTATAGCTACATTCAGCCTTCTCTCTAGGAGTGGCAGACCCCTGAACACCTTTTTTACTGACTTTCTCCAGTGATTTAGTGCCAAAGTAATTCCATTTCCTGTACAGTAGTCTTTTTTTAACATTGCATCATAACATTCTTACACAATGCAGGATTTCACTGCTTTCACCTTTTCGTATTCTTTCTGAAGAACACGTTTACCTGTTGTGCACTTGCACTGACAACATGCTGCTCTACTAAAATATTGAACACCTTACTTGATGTCTTAAACCGTAATAAAGAAAAATGCTATTACTCTTAGATTACATATTTTTGCCAACGTACGAAAGAGTTCCTAGAGAATACAACTTTTACAATATGCTTCCTGATCTCACAGTTGTACTAAGAAGGGGTACAGACTAAGGAACTGCTTTCAGTCCACAGAGCAGCCTAATGAGCTATGAGAGGAAAAAACTGGCCCACTACTTTAATACAGGCATTTACAGCACAGTATTCAACACTGTTGTTAAAATTTACTTCAGGGTTGATACTCCTCCTTTATCAGTTCTACTTTAGAAAGTACGACCCAAAACATAAATGCCTCCGAATTTAACTTTTGCTGTAACAGCTTCTTTAAAATTAAAAGTATAACCAATTAAAATCTTACTAATATCTGTCATTAAAAAACTTTAAAATGCTAAACTTCATTTAAATACTTCCCAGTCTGAATTTGCTCAAATGGGACATTGTCTAGATAATATCATGGTTTTGCTCACATTTTGGACACACTCCTAAAAGAGGTATAACACACTGAAGTGGTAGGAACAGCAGCATTCTAATTTAGTGCTCTGAACATATTTTAGTGAGGCTGACAAGACTAATAAGTTTTGAAGGTATACAACTTCCACTTTAATTCTTGTTGACTTTACAATATTTAGGATTCAACTACGCATTCCAGATTGTGAAAGACAGATAGACATAAGCATACAAAATCTGTCAGTGTAAGTAATCTTTCTGATGATGGATATTACAGTCTTACATATTTACAAATACAGTGGACTTCTTTTTATGATATTACTACATAGGAGTTTACAATAAATTAATGACAATGTAATGTTTTTTTCACTGTAAGAAATCATAGATCCATAATGTAAGGCTTTTCATAGGTCTACCATGATCACAGAATCACGGAATCTTCATGGTTGGAAAGGACCTCTGACATCACCGAGTCAACCATGCACACACAGAAGACCCCCACAAATGATGAAGGAGCTGCTGATTTATCATGATAATAGAAGCACTGTTTCAATTATAAACACGTCTATTTAAGCCAACCTCCACATTTATGATGTGTAGTGCACCTTCTGTTCTCTCATCTGCTTTCTGAGATCAGAGGTAGCCCATATCCAGGAGCCTTGGGTACCTGGCTGATCCTTCTCTGGCTGAACAAAGTCTCTGGAGTTTCCATGCCCCAACTTTGGAAAAAACAAGTTGGCAGAAGCTGTTCGTCAGCACGGTCAGAAGTGTTCCTGTGTGCAGAATGCTGTATGAACAGCTATTTTCATTGCAAAAAATCTGAAAAATAGACTTCCAAAACTTTCACTCATTAAAAAAAAAAGAATAGCAAAAATAGATACCGCTGGAGATATTCACAATATCTGTCTTGAGGCATCCAGCTTAGATGCCTGCACAGAGAGGTGAGTGCCTTCAGCATGACTCAAGAGTTACCCAGAGTCCCAGTACAGAGCACAATTATTTTCCAAAGCAGCCTATTTCTCCTCACAGTCTACACCTGGTACTTAGGGAAACTACTTGTATAAACTGGGTACTTTATTTAGATTCTTAACGTTTGGTACCCATTTTGTTTACATTTTTAGCAACTACTGTCTATAACAGTCATACAGGCAGTTTAGTCCTCTAAAGTGAGTGATGCTTGCAGGGATTCTTAAAAAAGCATAAGGAGATAGGAATATAGCACCATCCTTGCACAATCTTTCAGGGATCATTCTAGCCTGGTATGAAAGGACCTATTTGGTTTGGTTTTTGCAATCTGAACTCTTCAGAATCTGAGGCTAAATGCAAAGAGCAGCTGAAGGCCTCTAAGGGACGACAACTGAAACAAAGCAAGTATAAACTATAGATACAGATTTTGTACACATGATTTCTTTCCTAGTATATACACACTGCCTTCTGGTTGCAGAAACCGCTAAGTAGAACAGTGTGTTCCATATTTGTTGCTAACAGAATGAGTCTTTTGACTTATGGAGCAGGTGATTATATTTTTGATCTCTAAGGACCTTTATTCAGACTCTATCAATAAACCACAGTGAATTGTATTTATGAGTGCTAACAGTACAAAGCCTTTCCTTGGTCTACAGTGATACATCTTTATAACCCAGTCTCTCCTACAGCTTCATCCTGCAAAACAGGAGTACTTCAGCCCCAATATAGCAAAAAATTTAGGCAAAACACAACTTTTAATTTGCCCAGTTTGTGCTCAGTACCTTGCTCCCATCTTTGCTAGGTGCCAATCATTCTGCTCCTGCCCAGCTCCCCACTGCTTCCAGGTGGACACAGATGCCAAAGCCAAAAGTAGCTTTACTGAACTGCTGGAAGTTTTAACATATTTTTTGATTTTTCTATGGCTTCATGAAGTCATACAGCTTTTCCTTCTGAATTTGGGTCAAATGCTATGTCCTTTTAGCTGACCTTTCAGCTGTATGGTGAATTACACCCTTTTCTCTGATTTCCATGGAATCAGCTTGGATTTATGCAGTTACAGTTTGTAGGTAAATTTGGTCATCTGGAATTTTTCCTCCAGGGAATAAGTAAGGGCAGCTTATTAGGATCTCTGTGGTTTTGATACGATCTAGTCCTTTTGGACACAACAAAGGAACCCTACAAAGAATGATTCCCAGATTGATTTTTTTCCAGTGCAGAACACACCTAACAGATGAGAAAAAAAAGGCTTTATTACATCACCATATCCTGGGATATATTGCATTGTGTTCATGATTTCACATTCCCTTCTTTAATAAAACTTGGAACCTCTTTATGATCTACTCTAGAAAGACTGCACTGGCTTTCAGATGGACACTGGTCATAGTCGAATGGTATTCAGGTGCCTAAATATAGGTGTCCAGTGTGACTGTAGATACCCTAAGGTATGTCAGCTATTCACAGAGCCTGGCAGATATGACATAAAACCTACACTGGATCCTCTGAAGCAGCTGGAGGCTTTCTGCCAGACACCTACGCTTAGGTATTTGATTTGCTTCATTTGGTTTCAGAAGGAAAAAAAGAAACAATGAAAAAAAAGTCTATAATTTGTGAAGTGACAAGTCCATGTGTTAAGCAAGCAACAGAAAAGGAATAATATTTTTACATTTAAGCAAAATCCCACAGTATTTGTTTGCAGTGAGTTTATTTTCTTCAACTTGGCATTTGATGAGTTTATGTACTTCTTTCCTTATATTAAAATATTTACAGGAGGTTTTTTTTTTGCTTTTCTTATTACAGCTTGCATAACACAAAGCAATTCAAGCCAAACATTAACAAAGCAGCTTGTACACATGCTTTACTAATGTCCTCTGTTAAAATGAAATGAAAATTGTTATCTAAATCAACTGAACTCTATGTACCTATGATGTCCCATGATTTAACAAGGTAAAATAAACCTCTTGCTAGCATCTGAATTAAAAGTACAGAGTGACAGAAAACACTGCACAAAATAAGATTTCATTAAGAAAACCTAATTTAATGTGATAAGCTCTAAACAAAGCAAGAGAAATCCTTCTTAGTTTATGTCTCACTAGTTTTGCTGCACCATTTTGTTTTGCTCTGTGTTTGTAACTGACTGTTAAGATATTGCCACCTAGTGATGAAAAGCAAAACAAGCAGGAGCAGTAGAACAGTAAATAATGCATAGGGAATACATGTTTACAATGTAAACTGTGTCAGAACGGAAGATAGGACTATAGCGACAAGGATGTGCCTGTATTTCTGGAAAAAGGATATCAGGCAATTTGGGTACAATCATAAAATATTTTAATAGACGCTTCATTTGGGATTACTCATGTATCACCCAGCTCCCATCCTGGGCTTGTTCAGTGAATTCATAAGAGTAATTAAATAGGTCATAAGGGGTTTGTGACTTATCTGTAAATAACAAAGGATAACTACCTACTAGGCATTTTGTGGAGGATTTGTTACTTAATATTTGAATTATGCCTTCAAGATTCAAAGTACTATTATCCTTTCTTTGACTTGTTTTGGAGCTGTCAAACTGAGATGTTCTCCTATGACTACACCATTCGCCTCTAAGTTTCTCCCAAGCAGAACAGCCTCTGGAAGCATCAGCCAGTCAGAAACAAACTGCATTTTCCCAGACCTACCATACACATGTTAATATACCATCCCGTAAGTGAATTTGAAATCTGCACCACTAGCAATGGGGCATGGGCTCAGGCAACACTGACAGGAGAAATACTGCTGTGCATGTTAAAATGCAGCCTGCGTCCTGCAAGCACAATCCACAGACATCAGCAGGCACGAAGAATAGCTCAAGTAGTATTTTCCTCCTGCTTTTCACCTTAGTTCCCAGGCACCATCCCTAAACAAGCTGTTTCCCATTATTAGAATCCTATAAATTTATTTCCTTCACAATTTTGTTACAAACCCTTGTCTATATTTTAGATAAAATCCTGTAACATACTCTCCAAACATTGCAGCATGATAGAACTTGTCAGAACTTCCTTACAGCAGGAAATTTCCAAACAGCCATTGATGGCACCTCTAATTTTGGGTGCCTGTTTCAGGGCTGAGATTAGTAACTGCACTCCACCCACTCACTCAAAGTATAATTTGCTTTAGTTTACGATCAAGAGATTGGTACCAGGTCATACAGAGCATCGGAAGGACGGAATGCAGGGGTTGTTGTCTGTCCTTCCCTCTTTTCCTCGTTACGAAATTTCATTGCAGAATGCTGAGACCAAACCCCCAAATACTCAAAAATTCAGGGTTGTAATTAGGACCTCTTCCAATTCCCATCTGCGATGTCACTGTATCTCTTCTATCCTCACAGCAAGCTCTGGGGGCAGGCAGAGAAGTGGAAGCGAGAAAGGAGAAGGGTTAGAGCATGCCCATCACTAGATATTCATAGAATCATAGAATGGTTTGGGTTGGAAGGGACCTTTGAAGATCATCTAGTCCAACCCCCTGCCATAGTTTCTAAGAATTACTGCATGTTACTATAGCTGAGATCATAAGACTTCTCAGTTTCTCTTCTCATTCTCATGCTCACCACACCAGGCACACTCTAAGGTTCATGCACAGATTTCCCGCTCCTCTCCCAGGGCCGTGGAGCTGGGTCAAGCCTTCCCTCTCCCCGGGCAGGCAGAAGGCAGCCAGCTGGGAACCTGCCTTGGGAAAGGAAAAGCTCCTGACTCTTCCAAAAAGAGCCTGAGATGTGATGGAAGCAGAGAGAAGCAGACAAGGAGGGGTTGCACCCACTCGGAGTGGCGAGCTGATGCCAAAACCAAGGCATCCATGAACCAAACACAAACCACCTCACACACTTCAGTTTTCCTGATTTTGTCTTCCATGTAGTTCCACGTGTTCAATATACTCTTTTTCCACAAGGTATCTCCCTCTAACATGTTGCATGTATAAGAGGTTTTCATTGATTATCTAATTAGGAAGAGGAATTTTCAGTGCATTAGCTCCAATTTGCTCTCAAATACTAGTCCATCCCTCAGGCAGTTCTCATCTCAAATATGCACTTCTTGTGATTGCACATATTCTCGTGATTTTTAACACAACCGTTTTCCTGAATCTCAAATATATCTACAGATATATTTTCTTTCTCCTAATTCTGCCATAGGAGTTCTTAAAGCTTTCCCTGACTTTAAATAAGATGCACTTGTGATAAGCTCTTGTTCTTTTTTTAAACTTTCCGTTCCATTCTCTCGTTTTCTCGTAAATTATTAAAACTTCTTCCTTTCTGGCTGACCTATTTGGATACTCACACCTCAACGTTTTCATTACCCTGTAGAAAGGTATCCTTCTGCTTATGTCTCTTTGCAACGTTAACCTTAGAAGAGAAGCTGATTTTTTACTTCTCTCATAAAATAAGAATTAAAATGTTGGAAGGGTTTCAACCAACTTCCATCTACTGCAGATCAAGATGAGATGGACATGGGATCAGGCTGTACTGCATTTGCGGCCTCTTACACCTTCCTATCAGGTATCGTGCTCTGCCTGCTATCGGAGAGAGGCCATCAGACCAGCCAGGCATCGGGTCTGCGTAACGTGAACACCTCCACAGTTGCCTCAGATGGGTCTTATGCATACAGTGTTCACTCTGAATTATTCCAAAAAACACTACCTCTTGCACCACCTCCATAAGAAGGACCCTACTGAAACAGAGAAACTGAGCACCATCAGGATTAGCTGACCTTAGATCTAACAATAGTTTTTACCAATCTTTCAAATGATGAAGTATCAATCGGAGGTATCACTGCATCATCTTTTCCCACTTCCCTGACACACACCCTCTAAAACAAGACCGTACATCCTCCAGAGGAGGACTCAGGCCCTTGCTGTGAATGCAGTGCTTGGCATAGCTGGAGTCCTGGCTTATTACAGGATACAGATCTTTTTTCTCATTTTACCCAGAAGTGCTAATGGAAAGATCCACAGTTTGGGTTCAGGTAGCTCAGACTAGTGCTACCTCCAGTGATACCAGGGACCTATTGACTCAGCTGTGTAACATCTACAACTTTTAAAACTTGTTTGTTTCAAGGTGGGAAGAAGTAATACTTCAAAAATCAGGACTGCCTTAGAAGTCATGCCAGGTGGTAGACCAAAAAAAATATTTTTCTTTCTCTGACTACAGTTTATAAACAGGGCATGCATATGAACACACAGTTCTTAGCTCAGCTGATACCTTTAATAGCTAGGCTGTCAATCACCATGGCCTTCATCCTTTTGAAAATATTTCTGTATCTCCAAAGTAAACATAAATAGCTATCAGCAAAAATCTTCATGACTCAAACCACTGGCTGTTTTACAGCAGCTTTATATAAATGACTGCAATGAGGTAGTGTCAGGAAAAATCAGGCCATATGATTTTACAGGGAAATTTCTGTTTCTCATGGTTGTTTTTCCCTCACGTTCCTCCTCATTAGGTGCAGATGACCCTTCAGGTACAGTTTCTGCCTTGGCAATTCTTTGCTCTTCGAAGAACTTATACCAATAAATCATCTCAGTCCTCATCAGTTGTTGAAGGGAAAGTATGTCGTTTTATGTAGTTTTGAAATCCATTTCCATATAACCCTCCTAAGCAAGTGCTGATGAGACACAGCATATGGGGTTTATTCTATTACTTGCACAATGGCGTGCTTAGATGCTGGCTAGACAGGAGGCAACGCTTTGGTGAAAAAAAAATAGTAAATCGCTGGTCTTACTTCTTACATAAAAAACCATGTTCTGACTTGCATAATATTTTCCATATTTTTTAAAGTACAGGGAAGCAAAACTTTTTTTTTTTTTTTTTAAATTAGAATCATAGAATGGTTAGAGTTGGAAGGGACCTTAAAGATCATCTAGTTCTAACCCCCCTGCCATGGGCAGGGACACCTCTCACTAGACCAAGGTTGCTCAGAGCCCCATCCAGCCTGGCCTTGAACACTTCCAGGGATGGGGCATCCACAACTTCCCTGGGCAACCTGTTCCAGTGTCTCACCACCCTCACAGTAAAAAATTTCTTTCTGGTATCTAGTCTAAATCTCTTCCAATTTAAAACCATTGCCCCTTGTTCTGTCACTGCTCTTCCTGGCGAAGAGTTCCTCTCCAGCTCTCCTGTAGGCTCCCTTCAGATATTGGTAGGCTGTTACAAGGTCCCCCCGGAGCCTTCTCTTCTCGAGGCTGAACAATCCCATCTGTCTCAGCCTGTTTTCATAGGAGAGGTGCTCCATCCCCCTGATCATCCTCGTGGCACTAGATAGGAGATGAAATTATCTATAAGGATGTATTGTTTCATCTTTTGAAGTAACCTGTGGCATGAGAGATCTCAATTTCAGAGAGAGTTTTTCTTAGCTTTTTTTTTTTTTCCCCCTCAACATAGGACTTTTTAACTGATGAGCACTTGTGCAAGGGCTCTCCCCTGCTGTGGGGAAGGTTTTGTAACAGCAACACTTCATCTGGGCACACGCAACAGATTAATAGAGCTCCAGCATCCTCCAACTTGCTGCTTCTCTGTAGAAGCACCAGTGTCCTCACACAGGCCAAGTTAAATATACGCAGTCTTTGTAACTGGGTCTTTTATAATCCTTCAGAGTCCGTCCCTTCCTGCTAACCTAAAAAACATCTCTGTTTTCTGAGAGCTACGAGGTCTAACACAGCTCCCTGCTTATACTGGGAAAAGGCAAATGACCTTCTTCCTGTTTAAGGGGGTAATGTTACTCAAGGTTTCTCTTGTGCTACCCTTAAATGGAAATTGCAATTAAGTGAAAAAAAATGTACAAAACAAAACTTACAATCTGCTTTTCGATTAACTAAAAGGAAAAACACTACTTTGGGCTTAGTACCCGAGGAAGAAAGCACAAAAAGATGTCACATTTAAAATTGAATGATTTCCTAGTAAAGACGGTAGTAATTACAGTTACTTTACACTTAAAATGATTAATGATCTTGAGTCACCACAGGCTAGACTTTCAAAGGTATTGAGCTCCTAAAATACCTAAGAGTTGCTCTGTAGATTATTAAGTGCCTAATCTGGTTAAGTATCAAACTCCTAGTACTTGTTTGTCCACTGCATCATTAAAGGCTTTGAAAATCTAAACTCATTTTATTTAAAGTTATTAAAATGAGTAGATCTCATCCTTTCCCATGTCTTTTCTTTCAACAGATAAGAAGAGGAAAATAGGTTCTTTCTTTTTCATCCCTGTGAAACGAAATCTAAAATAAAGGACATATAACTGAAAACAATCCACCAACAATCATATTTGAATATGATGCTTTGATCTGACGAAAACCCAGTTAACCTTTATAACAACGTATTTCGAAAGAGAATGGTGATCCTAAAAAATAACAACTGGGATTCACCCGCTTAAAAATCTTGCAGTGGAGCTGGGCTGGGCTGTGGTTCTGGATGTGGAACTTGAGCTTACGCTTGGTCAGGTACCGACGCTCAGTGACACCGAATCCTCCCGACTCACACGGGGCAGTAACACGCGGACCTTGCCTGAACTCCTCCGCAGATCAAGGGAGGTCATCGCAAGCTACTGACTAATTCAGTGAACTAAAAATACAGCATCAGCACAGACAGAGTCCTTTATGAAATGAAAACTTCTCCAAGAACATACAGATAGTTCTTCCTCCTCTGGTAATATGGCAGATTTGCCCCAGGGTGTGTTTTTGTATTTGACTTAAACTAATCTAAGACTGTGCTGCTGTTGGAAAAGTTGTGAAGTTCTTCCCTGCTTTCCCTTTCCCCCATAATTTCCATCAGGTCTCCTTACAGTGGCACTAGTTAGGAGATGAAATTTGGTTTGGGTGGTTTGTGTGTGTTTTTGGGAATACTGTTGGGGCTACAGTGTTACTTTCAGATGATGAATGGGGTTATGAGTCTTCCCGCAGAGGCACATGATCACTAGGGTCAATATAAGGGAGGCTGCATGGGGGTTTATTGAGGAAAAAGAAGCAAAGGAAAATGTTTCTAAATTGAAAAAAAAAAGTTTTAGAAAATCAAATATATACTTTTCATAGGTATTACATGGTTAAATAGCTTTCCCAACTGCTCATATGCATTTAAAAACACCTATAACAGGCACTGCATTTTATAGTAAGAACACGCTTCTACGCCACTTTTCTGGCTGAGACATCACAAAACTTCACCTGTTGGAGGAACGGGTGCATTCTAGGTCTAATTGCAAGAAGCACGGCCAATGAGCTTGAAGATTTTAAAAGCCAAAATGGACAGTGATAATCAGTCTGATCTCCTGCATAGTTCAGGCCAGAGAATGTCATCATTTCTGGTCCACGTACAGTAATTCAGAGTAGCCAGGCAAAACAGAAAAACCTCTGGCAGAGCTATTACAGGTACTGCTAGATTCAGGTTAAACTATTTGCAAACGCTAAAACAGGTACTTAGAGAGTCAGCTCTAGTCTATGAGACACCAATGTAACATTTCACATATACTGACATACGCAATACTATTAAGTCTCAATAATATACCATCAGATGAAAATAATTAATCTCAGATATTCATCTATGTGGACAACAGGCTCTACACTATTATTAAGAAGCAGCTACTGCAACTCATATTTATTTCTGTGAGGTTTCATCAGCAGATTACAATATTAAGCTGATACAGAAATTTCGTTGCCTACTCCATATATAACAGAAAGAAAACCAGATTGACAACGGCTTAAAGAGAAAAATAAAGAAATTTTATTCATAAAATACATAGAGGATCTTAAACCAAAATCCACTAATTATAGTTCTGGGCTATGGGAATATAAATGCAAATGTACATGGTTTTGGTGCAGCATTTTTCCCTGGGATAAACACCGGTGGCAGAACAGCCCACACAGACTTGTTCTGCCAGCAGGCACAACCCAGCTAATGAAATGTAGAGGAGAGGAAGGTCAGGTCCAGAGAAAAAAAGGAACATGCCTATCCAAAAGATGCTCTATAATCAGATCCTCAGTGGACACACAGCTGGCAATCTGTATATCTAAACTGAATTTGGACTGTGGAACAGAAGGTATGGTGATCTTAAAAAAAAAAAAAAAGCAATTCTTTAAAAAAGGAGCCATTAATTTAATATTTCTGATATGTTTTACTTGTATATGCACATACATATTATTTCCTTTTAATGTGCTTCTCTGGGGCTATGGAAAGGAGCTTCCCTGAAGTAACCTTCTCCTTCCAAATTCATCTTAAATACTGAACAATCCAAAGGTCTTTACAAAGAAGCGTAGCTATAATGCATTAAATGAAAAGAATGTGCATTCAGAACCTGATTGATGCAAAGAAATAGAGCTGAGAATTCTAAAGAACATTAATTTGAACTGAAGATAGTTAAATGAACATTCTCCATACATGAGATGTTCATGATAAATCTAAAGAAGTCCTCTCAGAAGTACCCAAAGGCAACCCATTGAACAAACTGGTAGCAACTTTTAATGACCTTCATATTGATTAAAATTATGTCTTGCTGGGCAGACTAGCCACTCTACTACGTCAGACCATGAATCCCATACCTGCATTAATACCTGAGGCGATTCTCTGACCACAAGGCCAGACAGCACGGAGCAGTCTACATGCATACAGTAAAACATTATCTAAATGCTGGTGGCAACATCCAACTCTCTCTCAGTTCCTCAGCTCTTGTCAACTTCTCAACTGTGCCTGAGAATTTTTAGGGGAGGCTGCAGGTTGGTCCAGGCAAAATGGGGAAGAAGTGGAGAGGGATTTCTCTGACTTGCATGTGAGGGACAGCAGAGAACAGACAGGCTGGCAAGAGATTGACTAAACATCCTAAACAAAGTAGGAAATGCAGGAAAACTGAGGTTACAATAAGAAAGACGACACTTGACTGCCTCTCTCCTTGCCAAAATGCAGGCTAAACATTATGATTAAAAAATATTTTGTCAAGCCTTTATTGCTCGCATCCCAAATTACTTCAAAAAAGGTTTATTAGGAAGAGCAGATAATTCACAATGCAGTGAGCACAGGGATGCACAGTAACGTGTTCTGCAACTATGGCATGTTGTCATTACAGCCACCATGAAATTGCAGAAACAATGACTCCAAAGAGACAGAGCAAAACCTCAGAGAAAGTCACAGCAATACCCTCCACCAGTTCTGAAACAAAAAAATAAACAAAACCCCCACTAGACAGCCAGGTCCTTGAAAGAGGAGCCCCTAGATTGTATCACACACAATACATGACTTATCTACAGAAAATTCTTCCTGGAAACAGTAACGTCTTCCAGTAATGGATGGGAAAAATTTCTTATTTTAAGAAATTGAAGTGCAACTTAAATGTCTGATTAAAAACCATGAACAGACATTTGTTGGGTCTTCAAAATTGTCTCTGATTGTAAAACTGCATTCCAACATCGTGTAGCAGCTAAATGTTAGTATGTCCTGTGCAGGAAAAATTTAAATCAATCTCATCTTGTGAAGCATTGTGCAATTTCAACTTCACAGAAAACCCAAATATAATAAAGAATGTCCTGAGATCCTTAAGTCGAGTCCCTAATTTAAAATCCAATCCCCAAAATTCATAAAAATCACATTTCAAATTAACCACTTTTAATTAGTAGCAATAAAGAAAATTACTATGAGAGATATGTTGATGAAATTTGTTCTTTATGAAAACCTGAATATATTAACTCAGTATCTATCTGCCTACAGCTGGTTTACCACAAGTGCCATAAGGAATTCATTTCACTATCAGGGCATCTTTCATCATGAGGAGCAGTACAAAAAAATCCTCCAGCTAACTCTAGATGTCTTCAAAGAGTTTTCATTAGGTAGTCTTTTGTAATTGAGATGAATTTTATTATCTACACCTGACTTCAGGCAAAACAGTCTCTGAACCTAAATAGATTCATAAAATAATTATTTTAAAAATTCTTATTAAAATTAAGTATTTTCAGAAACTCCCAAACTTTCTTGTTGCGGCTGTTTAAATTCAGGTACAGTAAGACAGCAAAGAAATTAAAATGAATAAAACATTGACAATTTTTATTTCAGAGATTCCACAATTATCAGGTGGGTTTAACTTGGATACAGGGTGCTCCTATTAAATATGTAAGGCTAGGTGAAGTATAAATAGCTGAAAGGAAAATAATTACCTACCAAATGCACCCAACAAGCCTACAAAAGTATCTTCAAGTAAAGAAGCACTACAGAAATATACTTCAAGTGATTTATATGCAGTCCATAGACCCATCTGACTGTCAAGACAACATACTTTGATGTCATTAGCTACATTAGCTTATGTGAAGATTGCACTTCAGGAGAGGAACAAAATATACATCAGGAAGAAGGTTAAATCAAAGCTGTTATTAAGTCTAATTCTTTTAAAACATTTTTCTTGGCTGATAAGCTTTTGATTACAGCAGATGCACCACTGTAAGATTTTAAAAGTAACGTCTGTCTTTCATGTCATGAAATGATGTGTATTTTTCAACTCTATGAAAAAAATATTGTAGACAATCTTTCCAACCCGCTAGCACAAAATTAATGCTTTATGGGACAAAATGGGCATATTTTTATGGTAAGTCTTCCCTTTAAGGTGCATCTTAAATCAGATAAAGGAAACAAAAGATTCTATAGTCTCATGATGGCCAAAGTAAGATTTACTTAAAAATAATGTCAACAAACCCTCATGGATTTACTGCACGTGAACTATAGCTAAGGCTACTATCATTTGATGTAAAAAGAGATTGGCTGGTTCTTAAGCCTTTTGAAACACTTCTTTATGCTTTTTTATGTTTCCTATTTTGCTAACACTTCTTAGAACTCTGATTTTCTATTTTAAAATTCAATGCATTTTATATTGACATACTTTTATGGAGATACAACCAGTGCTGAATATTCTATAATATAATTCTATAATTCTATGCTTCTTCTTGAAAATTATGTAAACATACAAAAGAGAGAGCTTGTTATGTTTCCCAGAAGTCGAGCACTCAGCACAAGTTTTAAGAGTTCACTGTACACTTTAATAATTATCCTCTAGATAAGACACAGCAGGGAGCCAAAGGGTCAAACTGGCAAACTATGCTACTAAACCAGATTCTTTATCACATTCTATTTCTATGGTAGCACACACAGAAACTTGTACTGAAATCAGTAAGCAAGTGATGTAATTTGCTTCACAAGGTCTTTCAGCACAGTGAAGTTCATAAACCCTTAGACATCATAAGAGTTGAGGTAAATTACTGTGTGTACAATGGGTTTTGTTCACTTACACACTGGAGTCCTTGGTTTAAAGCGGAGTCTTAACATCTATAACAACTGATGGTGGCAATCTAAATCTAGGAGACAACTAAACAGTTTTCAAAACAAACAACAAATCAGAAAACAAAAATGCAAGTCGCAATAGCAGAAGGAGCCTTCCCTACCTTAACCTCAACTTCCACCCTATCTTCCCCTCACCCCTCTGAAGAATCCCCTATGATTCTTCATAGAATCACAGAATTGTCTAGGTTGGAAGGGACCTTTCAGATCATCTAGTCCAACATCAACCTAACACTGACAAAAACCATCACTAAACCATATCTCTAAGCTCTATGTCTACCCATCTTTTAAATACCTCCAGGGATAGTGACTCCACCACTTCCCTGGGCAGCCTGTTCCAATGCTCAATAACGCTTTCAGTGTAAAATTTTTTCCTAATATCCAACCTAAACCTCCCTTGCTTAATTTGAGGCCATTTCCTCTTGTCCTATCGCCTGTGACTTGGGAGAAGAGACCGACCCCCGCCTCGCTACACCCTCCTTTCATGTTCAAGGTACTCTCCAATGGACGTAGAGAGATTCCTTTATGTTCCAAATAAAACAAAGGTGAAGCAGCATCTTTATCACTTCCCTACAAGAACATTAGGAAATCAATTTCCACAGTCCATAAAATACCAGTGCACCCAAGAAGAAAGCAAGTTTGACAACACGCGTATATTACATCAGACTTCAAAACGCAGAATCCAGAGCTTTCCTCTGAATCATCGACCCATCCTCTCTGAATAAAATGACACTAAAAAAACATTCAAGAACTAAAATGCTGAAGAGTATATTAAGTAATATATGCAGACATGTAAGTGAGCATAAAAATACAGAAGGCTGAGCAAAAAGAAAGGTATTATCAATATGATAATTTCTATTAATACAGCAGTGGGCACTCAAACAGATCAATGCGTGGAGACACGCTCAATCAGCAATGTACCAATTTTATAACATGGTGCATGTCTTAACACAAGGTTCAATAAAACACAGTAACATACAGAACTAATGCCTGTTTACAACATGAACCCCAAATTAAAAACTGCAACGCCCCACTCCCCCAACATTTTCAATCAGGGTCTTGCTCACAGAATTAAGGGGAAAACAAGCCAATTTTTTCACATCAGGAAGGGAAGAGAAGAACTTTGGGACAGGCCAGTCTGGCCTTCCCTTCTACTGTCAGTGGACTTGGAAAATGCAGCACCAACACAAGCTGTTCTACCAAACTTCAATGCACAGGGTGACACTAAGGGTACCCGAAGTGAACAGCAATTACCCTATGCAGATTACAAGCACATGTTATTACCATGCAGTACAATTTATTCAGAGAGGAGGCAGGATATTCAAATCTTCACTAAATTAAAATACTGAACACAGATGATTATAACTCATTTGAATCAAGACACACACTGTACCCATGATTTTAAGCGTCCTTATTAAAAGTAATTAGATTTTGGCAAGTCTTTCCCAATTAATGTAGCCAGTCAAAAGAAAAAAAAAATCATACATACTGGCTGTTTAATCCCCATGTCTCATGAAAAATTAAATAATTTATTCATATCACTACTGAATAACTTTTAAATATTTTCACATATATAAAACCCTTTTATTATTGTCAGTATTTTAATTCACATACAAATACAGCGTCAAATCAACTTACTTATTTTAGAAAGTGACTTTGCTAGACTGTATGCTGGTCTGAACTCCAGAAATGCTTTGAGAGAGTGCCTCAAGACTTCTAACTGCGACAATATTTTCACTGAAAAAAAAAAAAAAAGTAGTGAATTTGTTACAGGATACTAGCTATTCTGTTGTAAAATCACAGACCAGCAACCTGCATTCTTACTTTGAGTAGTCTACTGTTAACCCCTGCCCTTCGCTACGTTAAGTCACAGCAACACCACAACGCTTTTACGGGAGTAGAGATAACCCCACAGAACACACAGGGCTTATTCTGGCTGCGAAGACAACGCCTGAGCCACAGGCAAATGGCCATAAAATGGAGGTGTGCCTGGTCCTGGGAGAGGCAGAAAATCCAAAGTATTTTTCTCACCTTCTCTCCTTCAGAACTGACACATCAGTCAACAAGCATTATTCAACAACAGCACAGACCACCTGCATGTGAAAATGAAGAAGAAAAAAACCCACAAGATACTAATAACAGCACTGGAAGTGGATTTTCAATGGGATTTACTTAAACAAACATCCCCAGCTCACAATACAAATGGCTTCCAAGTAGGACTTAACTATTACATTTTTTTAGTATTTTGACCTTCGTAATTTCTGTAGTTTATTCCGCTTTCTTTAGAAAATTAACAATCCCAGCCAAAACCTCACATTTTTGCCAGGTATAAAGAGGAAACTCAAACAAAAAGAGTATCAGCAGCCTTCTTCCAAAAAGAAATGTGTAAAAACTCACCCTACGCTTCCTTAGATTAAAATTAGTAAATACAGACCAATTTTCTTCAAGCTGTTGTGCTTTTGAATATGAGTCTGCATAGATGTTTAATGATATTTAGCTAATCCATTTTAATTTTATGCCCCTTCAGTTAGTTCAATTTACCTTTTCTAGAATCATAGAATGGTACCTCTGTAAAGACATGGCCTCCTAAGGCCCCTTTGTTACCTATTCTTGTCTTTTTATAATTCTTTCTTTTCTCATTAACAAGTCACAGGTTTATCTTCAGGTTAAGAAAAAACACTGCTCATTTTTGCCTGATCCTGCCAGGGTAAGAAGGTTCAGTCACGGCTATGACAGTATGCTGAGCTGAGGGCACGTCAGCAGATCTGCACAAACTCAACTCATTAAGGTGATTAACTTCTCTGTTGTCCGTAAATGCCTCTTTAGTGTTGATTATGATCCCCTGTACACTTTTAATTGTTTTATTAATTAAAAAAAAGCGTAACCATGAAATAGTAAAAATTAAAATTTAGATATCAGCAGTTGATATTGAGCAAGTCTTGAAGTATGCAACAGCTCTGAACATTTTGAATTTCAAGAACAGGAAGAAATGAAGTGCTTTGTTGAAAGAAGAAAAAGGCATCTCTGTGCAGCATATCCCTTTGGCAAGGCCATGGTTTCTCCTCACAGTCATAGTTTCTGTCCTCCCCTCGCCATGTGGGAATGAACACAAGAACCCAGTGATAGCATTGTTTGGACAGTCCTGCCTAGGCATATGACTAACTTCATGCTCACAGGACAGACAGACGTGTCACTCTTCTCAGGTTTAAGCTTTCATTTTTAAAGAGGGAGCTTCTAGCTACCACAGTTAAGAAAAAATTGCAAAAGAAGCCTGTCACACACGAGATGCCTCCCTGAGACTGCACCAAGACTGAAAGAACCGACCTATATCCTTGCACCTAGATGCTTTGATGTGTCGCTATTCATTATTTTATTAGGAAAGCTCTGTAAGATAGAATAAAAGGAAAGAAAACAAGACGTACGTGACTCAAACTAAATTGCAAGCATGTCCTAAAACTAGGACAAGTTCACGGTGACAGAAAAGACTAAGCAGAGATACAGGGATTAGCAGTTGGAAGAGTCAAAATTATATAGATTTAAAATATTTATATTAACGGATGACTAGGCTGAAACATGTATGAATTACGCCATTCTTCAAAGGGCTTCAGCAGTGATCCGAAAGACTGCAGAGGAAGTATATCTATCTATCTATCTATCTATCTATCTATCTATCTATCTACCTATCTATCTATCTACCTATCTATCTACCTCTCTGAAGTATTCAGGGCCAGGTTGGACAGGGCTTTGAGCAACCTGATCTTGTTGAAGACGTCCCTGCCCACAGCAGATGGGTTGGACTATATGATCTTTAGAGGTCTCTTCCAACCCAAACTGGTCCACGATTCTAGGATACAGCTCTATTTCCATTCTAACCTACATTTACAGCATGAAAGACAATGGTCTAGAGGACTTCAAGCTTACTTTGTTAACCTGTTTTCAAAAGCAAATCAAGTAAAGCTTCTCCCATGTATACTGCTGACCTACCCAAAGAAAGACTACACCCATCTTTCCATCATGCTCCATCAATTGCTTATAGCAAGCAATTTGCATTACCTTTGAGTTAAGTGCCCTTCAGTGTACAGTAACACAGCTGCAGTGGATTTCATAAGCGTAATGGCAGCGTTCCAGACACACAAACTACATTAAAATGTTCATCTCTGACGCAGCACAAACGATGGAGTATTACTGCTAGTGTGGTAATTTTGGAAGGTGGAAAGAGAACAGGGAGAAAAAACAATTGCATTTAAAAAAAGAAAGATCACAGATTAAAGGATAAATCTGGGTGGGCACAACAGAGTATGGTGTTGGAGACCAAACACAAGGCTATTTAATATGATTTTTATTAAAAAAATGTTGATGTACAGGAAAAAAAAGTGAAAATTTACAGGAGGGAAAAAAAACCCCACCAAATGTAGAAGTAGTTAAGGAGCAGAAAAGGTAGCTAGAAGACAAAAAGCAGCAACTGAGAAAGAATAAGATACAGGGGGTCTGTCCTGCCCAAAATAACGAGCTTTGAGTCACCAACAGACATCATCTGAGGAAGAGCCTGTTCAGGCACTGGGAAGCACAGGAGCCTTGGGCATGTCTGAGTCACCGGACTTAAGATCTGATAAGGCTTTTTGCATTTTTTTTAAGCTGGGGAAGTAGAATAGGAAGGAGGAAAAAAGCTTTATTTCCTAAAGTGTTAAAATATTACAAATACCTTAACAAAGGTACAATGAGGGTTTAAATCCCACAAAAACGGTGCTGCCCTGTGTTATCTTTTACCATTGTATTCCCATTCCTTCAGCAGTGTTTCAGCTCATGACAAGATACCCATGTAAGTTTAGGTGTCATTAAGGAATATAATATTAATATATAAATAATCAATAACACTTTTTCATATACTTCATAGCTCTTCACAGATCTGTATGATTGTACTATTTCCCCCTAGAAATTTTAAAATCCTCATTTTCAGCTGGAAATGGGGGTATCTAAATTTAAAAAACAGACTGGTTTTCCTTCTATAAAGGATTTAATTTCCTCTGATCACCTCACAGTAACACATCTTCAGTTTCAGTAGGGATGAGCTGGTATTGATTTTTTCCCCCCTAAAACCTTTTAAGTCCTCCTAGTAAAGATGACCTGATTGTTTTGCAACAAATCCTTTGTCCTCATGCTAAATCTATTGCCTATTTTTAGGCATATTTCAAATAAATTTAAAAAATCCCCAAATAATCCAGACTTGCCATTAGCTTAACTGAAATCCACTCTTACACCTTGTTCCTACTTCTTAACAACTAGAGAGTTAAACTGAACTATTAACTACAGACATTACAGGCTCCAGTGCAAGCCAGGAATTCAAAGCATCCCTTTGACTATTTAGTGATGTTAATTTCTGGCTACACACACACACACATACACATACACACACACAAAAATCAGTTAGACTGAAGAAGTCTGCATCTTCCCAAACCACTCTCCTCCAGAAAAGCAATGAGGTACAGCATTAGAGCAGCAAAAGAGATACTTATACTGCAGCTGACTGCATTGCTTATAAGTGGGGTTAAGCAAAATGCAGTTTAAAGCTCTATAGAAACAACTTTTTTTAAGAAAAAGGGCTAAGTATTTAAAAAAAATAAAACACCCACAAGCAAGCAACACGAAATCAAACATAAGAAGAAAGTCTCTCTTTTTGGTTCCAACACTTTAACTCTAATGGCTGACATAATCTAATATAAATGGTACTTGATTAAATCTATCTGTGGAGACTGGTTTAGTAAAACCTAATAAATTCTATCTGGAATCAGTTACTGAATCTTTCAAATATTGCCAAAAAGGTTTAGAAGATATTGCACCAACACACTACTAACATAGCATTTCCTACCTGAAAATATAGAAGGTCTTTTCTTAGCGCGCCTTGGCTGTATAGGCTCTATATTCCTAATATTTCTTTGAAAATTTCCTTTAAAATCATTTTCTAGCAGGATGTCTGGTGGCAGGCTTCTCCGTCTGGTTGCTTTGTAACGAGTCTGGTAGCAATTGGGTTTACTCTTAGTCCTAGAGTAGACGTTGCTGTCATCCACAGCCATGATAGAGGGCTCACTGCTAAAGCCACCCCCTAGCGCAAAGCCAATCCGGACACCCAGAAGTTATTTGGACCAGTGGCCACAGACCCAAGCAATCTCAGATGTTCTCCTGCCCAAGTCGGGCACCCGTTGGGGAAGCGGAGCCAGTGGCTAGGTGTGTGCTGGAGCAGGTGTAGGGTTACTGCACGGCCCCTCCTCGCACCCGCCAAACAGCCCAGGGAGGAGACCTGCTGGAATCATTCCTCTGAAAGCTTTGAGGTAATTAGGAAGGCCGGCAAACCTGAGCTGGGCAGCACCACCTGCGCGAAGCGGGAAATGCCATTCAACCTGAGGCAGCGGCCAGGGCCGGCCTGGTTTATGTTATACCCACGGCACTTCTCAGGCCAGTTCATTAATACTTCATTAACTTGGCAAGCTAAACAAGTGTTGCTAAACTTTAAAAAAACGAAAATAGAGGGAGAGTGAGGTGGGGGGGAGGGGAAGCAAACAAAAAAAAACCAACCCAGTGCCCAGCCCAGGGACTTGTCTGAAGAAAGGTACAACCTGAACAATGTTTGGCATTTTAGTCCCGTCCTTTGCCAACGATACATCTTAAAAATCGATAAACAAAGCACAAAGGTTTTTATGGCAATAATTCTCAGTTTGGGGTTTCCTCCTTCAAGAAGCAATAATGTTATTTCCTACTGGAGTCAGAATCAAAGATCTGCCAGTGTGACTGGTTTTCTCTCTGCGTAACTGCTAACTAACAAAAATAAGCCATTTAAATATGTGTATGCCAAAGATGGCCTGTAAATTCTCAGTTTCACTAAAAACCAAGGTAGTTTTCTTGTTTTGTTTCAGTTATCCCAATAAAACCTTTTGAGTGTCCCAAGGATATGATCTTATTTTCTCAAATGTTCAGAAAGAAGAAAGGAAAAATCCTAACATTTTCTGTGAACCTGCTAATTTTCTTACTCAAATTCCATCATAAATGAGACAAAATGACTTAGTAAATTAAAACTAACTGTGCTGGTTTGAGGTAAAACAGAAAAAACTTTCTGTACAGTAATTTTACTTCTTAACGAGGCCTCTCCTAACTCTGAAATTAACAGTATACTATGCAGAAAACTGTCGGTTCTAAGAGTGATAAGACCAATGTTTGCACCTCATGCCAAAGAACGGTAGGTGGAGAGACTCTTGCATATCCTTATTGCTATAACAACCAAGATCAGCTAATTTTGTTATTTGCCCCGTTGGAGGGTTGGAAACAGAAAAGCGTAGCAGGGCAGCACCTGCAGGGAGGAGCGGGTGACCAGGACAGGTGACCAAACCTGACCAACTGGGGTATTCCATCCCATCTGCCCCACGCTCAGTATAAAAGCTGAGGGATCACAGGGTCACCCTTTCTCTCTTCAACGGCCAACGTCTGAAGAGGACCCTGTCTGTTCATCCGTGTGTTCCTGACTCCAGAGCTGGAATCCAGTTCCCATCTGTCGTCGAGTCCAGTCTGGAACTTCCCCAGTGCCTGCTGATGACGTCATCCTGGGAGCTTGATACAGTTTTGTATAAATTGTATCTCTTTTCATTATTTTCTTTTCATCTTATTACTAATATTTAATAATTAAAGTAGTTTAGTTCCCTCTAAACTCCTAAATCTCTTTTTCTCTCCTCCTCCTTTCCTTGGAGTGAGGAGTGGGAGGAGAGCATCTGTTGCCCATAATTGGCCAATTCAGCCTAAACCATGATGCTAATACATCTTCTAACTACATACATTTTGCTGTTAAATAACAATAACTTTTAATATGGCAAAATGAGTACGAAGAGTGGTTATTCAAGGTGAGAGTAACAAATGTTTCAACCATGGATACCTAGGGCAAACTGATTTTAACACCTGAAGATAGAACTCGGATTTCCCTGAATCATTTAAAACACTTAAACCATGAATGCTTTAATTACTTTCCTAAAGACAGGGTACACTGTATGACTGGTGTAACGATCAAAAGGTTGGCTGCTCCACATGTAGTTTTTGTATGAAATTCTGTACGACCTTTATTATTGTTGACAAGAAATAAACGACATGCCTTTGGAAGGGAAGAGGGAAAATGATGTCTCTTAATATATATATATCTATATCTATGTAGATTCAAAAATATCTTATTGTATTAGAAATGCAGAATGATGCAAACAGTCAGCTAGATTTTGTCTTCTTCCTTTGAAAATCAAATTGCATTTGGCTGGAAGTTGAAATTATGAATGTAAGAATACACTGAATCCAGAAACACTGGATCCAGAAATCACACCTTGCATTCAGAACAAACTGATTATATAAACCAAAGTGATTTGAACCAAGTGAACCCGAAGTGTTGATCGAAAATTGGTTATTTCTGCTCTTGCTGAGTATTCAAAGGATCGTGAGGTCTGTTTAGATGCAGAAATAAGGTTTTGAAAAACCCACTGGACTCCAAAATAGGTTAGGTGGTGGGAATTAGGTTATAACCAAAGGGAATTGTGTCTAAATTGCTCAGGTACTGTATAAAAATTCCTCTAGACACTACTCTTCATCATTAGAGGTCAAAATACTTTCATGTCCTTCAAATCTATAGAATCTGTGGATCTCATTGTCTTTTTTTCCCAGTTAATAAAAAAACTAAAACAGGTCAGAGGAGCTTTCCTTACTTCCCCTTCTATTTCAGCTCTACTTGGTTTTTCAGCTTTGACTGAACCAACATAAAAATACTCAGTCCATTCCTGATAGTCCAACTAAACCAAAGTAACTGAATCAAAAACTTTTCAAAACAACAGGAAGTGCTTAAATCTGAGTAATTATTAATATATTTGAACTATGTGTGAAGACTGAGAAATAATAATACCAAATGCAGTAAGTGACATTTGAGGATCTTTAAACTGAAATTTGACAAAAGCTTTAAATAAAATTTCAACATCTTCAGTAAATGATCTAACCATCAAGCTACAGGAGATTCTGGAAACAGCTCTTAACTTTTCCTGCTGAAACTACTCCAACACATATAAATAATTAAATATTCATTAGAAGAGTGACTTGAAAGTGACTGTCCCATATTCTAGCTGAGTGATACAATTGCTGCACTCTACAGTCTTACTTTCTCCAGCCCAATGAATATTCATGCCAAGTGGAACATTTCCAACAGGAGAAATCGCTGCTGGGATCCTCAAAGGTGCAATAGTGATCACACTCTTTCAGATGGGGGGAGATTTGTCAAGGGCACAAGCCTCTGATCCAGCAGTGGCACACAGGAAGCTAAGAAGAGTTTACCCTTGAGTGGCCTGAGGTGGAAATCCAGAAGAGGACAGATGAAACCCCCAAACATCTCATCACTAAATTGCCTTTTGTAGGATCCACTCTAGAAGACATACTTTGAAAATTCATTTAAACCAAAAAATCAAGACAGGCAAAAACTGGAAATCCAAAGCAGGTAAAGGAATATGCAGCAGTAGAACAGAGGCTGAAGGTCCTGGTGATGTCTGAAAGTTTTTGGAATGAGGTTCCTAAGTGCCATTTTAGTAGCCTAACTCTTTTTGTGACTTAGTTTATTTATCTCCTGTTGGTAATTTTCTCATCTTTGAGAGGCATGTGTAAAAACTCAACAGTTCACTCCCAAGTGAGACCACCACAGAGTAAGTTAAGCACACTACGAAGAACAAAACTGGGAATAGGGGAGAAAAAGGCACTTGGAAGAGCTAATTATAAATTATAAAACCAAAGAAATAAACCAGATGCACTGAGCATTCAAAAAAAGATTTTAAAATTCAGGACAGGAAGAAAGGAAAAGAACACTCTTGGTAAAATTTGAGCTTCTTCTTCACTGAGCTTGCAGTGACAACATCCCTCTCAGGCCTCCTATGTTCTACTTAACGATGGAAGCTTTGCACCTTTATAGATGGAAATAAAAATAGAAAAAACCAAACCAAACCAAACCCCCACACAACAAAAAATGCCAGTATGAGATGTGAAATGCAATAAATCACAAGGTGCTTTTCATATACATCCAGGAATCCAGAAAGAAATCAAGAATCAAATCATTGAAGTAAACCTTGAAAATTACAGCAGAATAGAGAATGAAATATTTTACTTTTTTTTTTAAAATACACCATAGTCTAAAAAATTACACTTCATCAAGCCTTTTATCTGAAAGGGTGATTAAAATGATAATTAAGAGTTGAGTAAAACACCAAGATTACAACACAGTAGGACTAATCAACACGGTTTCTAAAAAAATGTGTCATTAACCTATTAGAGTTGTTTGAGCATAGAAGATAAAAGAAGACTAATTATTTATTTATCCTATCAAAGATTTAAACAAGATTCTTCAGAAGAGATGACTAAAAGAAAGTAATCACCGTGTTAAGTTCAGAACTGAATCATGAAAGTGCTCAAATGATGAAAAGCAAAGCATGGGAATTACAATTTGGCTACATTTTCAGGCTGGCAAAGGTTTATGAAGCTTCAGGCTTCTCTAGTAGGTTCCGTGTAGTCCAGTACTTTCTTGTAAATTTGAAAGCTCAGTGTTATACAAAAAAGCACCTGATTTAGATAGCCGAACTACAGATTTAGCCATTATGGTCAAAGGCTAAATCAAAACATTATACCCCTTGCTTCCAGCAGACTACCCATTGTAGTCTCATAGAATCATAGAAGGAACCACCCTTTGCAAAACTAAGGTTAAAAAGGCAACATTCAGGCTACTTACTGCATCTTGGGTGGGTTTTACAGGTGTCAGAAGTGTTTAAAGAAATCAAGTTGATTGACAAAGACCAAGTTGAAGATTCTTTGGTACCTGCTCGCTCAGAGGAGACTGTTTAACAGCACATATCCATTTAGAAAACTATTTATTTTTTCCCTGTAAGCGCTTATTACCTAGGTCTCATCTCCTATACATAGCAGAACAGTCACACATCTGCAAACGTATGTGTGCTATTAAGTCTCTAACCTCTTTTGCATTTCAAATAGGAAAGTTAAACAATGCAAGAAGACAAAACTGGGAATCAAAAAGTGATGAAAACACACAGGTGTTCAAACCCTCCAACTGTTACTCCAAACGGATTTGTTAAATTTTCTGGAATAACCTGGTTGTCTTAATCCATAGGATGTGAACATCTGACAAGTTTTATGCTTGAATTAACCCATTTTTTCCAGTCTAATGCTGTTATAAGCAAAGAGCCTGGATTTGATACAGCCTTAGCATCCAAAAAACTCCTCCTTAGTCAAGCATCACTTTTCAGAAGTGAGTATAAGAGGAAAGGGTCAATAAATAACTAGTCATGGTCATACTCTCAAAGCCAGCAGAGAGATCAATAGCAAAGGCTTGCCTAGTAGAATAGTACAATTAGGACTTAGTTGCCAGGCTATATCTGACCTTAGAGCAAGTCAAATCGGAGTATTAGATGCTAGTCATATCATGTACGGCGTTTACAGTTTTAATTTGCGATAGTTAACTTAATATTGAATTACAGTCACAGAAGCTTTCAACCCAGACAATTCCGTGCCTCATTCAAACACAAACAGATAAAACAGGAAGAAGAGCACCCAGCTTTTCCAGAGTTGCTTTCTATACTGATGAGTTTTATAGATGCATACTGACAGGAGATTTGGCCAAGTGTTTCAACTGCATTGTCTTTCAGCTGAAAGAAGGTAAGCACCTTTAATTTGTAGTCATATTCTTGTTTGCTAACAACAAACAAAATACATGGTTAAAGCTGTAATCTGGTTCTAAATATTATTAGTCCCTTACTGTTTGATCCATAATGCGTGCTTCCCATATTTGGAGGGGAAGCTGACTCACATCCCAGCATTTCATAAGCAGAACAATTCATATGCTAATGTGCATTTGTAGCAATTTCACTTCACACTGATGTTCCCATTACATGATAGCTGTCGCAGCCTTATCTTCACAAGGATGTGAAAGCCAATCCCTTTCCAACAGAAAAGCGGGGCAAAACCTGGAAAAGGTGTTTTTAGGTGGGGTAAAGCGTAGAGGCTGTCCTGGTCTGAGGTAGCCCAAACCATGACAGAGGCACAGCCAGGAACTCAGGTGGCTGATGGGGCTCCTCACAGGTGGCCTCAGAGCTGTTGGACACGCGGCTTTGCCCAAGTGGTAGCCCAGAGCCTGGGCATCTTCCAAAGAGCAAAGGCTGAGGGTGGAACTTGCCAGAACGGTAACACTCAAAATTACAAAATCATTCTTGCTATTATTCTACTGCAATCTGTGAAGTTAGGCCGATGGTCCGGGTACAGCGCTAAGAGAAAGACTTGGAGGCTATGCAGGAATTTTATTTAGTAGAGTGCAGTGTTAGTCCTGAATAAAGCATGGCAGATGTCCCTGTGTTTTTCTATTGCATTTTGTGTAGAAAGCGAATACTGCGAACAAGCTACGAATATGAAGGTTACAGATTTCAGAGTCAATTTTCTATTTAAAACCACTTCCGAGTGTTCAGTATTTTACATAAATTAAGTTTTGTTAGCACGTATCTGTGAGATGATAAGAAAGCATTTCAGCTTCTGTAAAAAAAAAAGTGTTACACATATAGAGGAAAAAATTCAAAACGTTTGGAACTTGAAAGTACTTTTTGGAAAGGATTGTTATAATGAAAGTTTCCATCAATTACAAAAAGTTTATTCTACACTTGCTGTTAAGTGAGATCACTGTCCAAAGTGATCACAGAGATTTAGGAAATCCAGTTTTCTTCCTTTCCTTGTCATGAAAACTAAAGGATAATGAAAATTCTGCTTTTCATGGATGGGCAAATATATATGGGGCCTATTAATAACATACAGATTTTTAAAAATTCCAACATATTAAAGTTGCATTGATTTAGTGCTGGGTGAGATACAATATAGATAGGGCTGCCCTGTGGCAGAAATAGTCCCTTGCCCAAGACTCTGGATTGCTTGTTACATGAAATTATATTAATGAAGAGGAAAGAAGAAAGGCCACCAAAACTTATCTCACCCTTCAGTAAACCTGTCCTATGCAATGTAAGGAGACAGACCTAAATTAGATTTCACTTGTCTTTGCTACATTGCAAGGGGGGAAAAAAAAAAAAAAAGCAAACAGGAACAGTGTCTCAGGAAACACTTTGAAATAAGTACCAGACTGAAAAGAAGGGAGGAGAGAAAATTCAGCTCTGCAGTCCTCTTGAGTCCTTGTGAAGATTTCATTTCTCATCTTATCCCACCCTCCACATCTTCCTCTAATGTCAGACTCTACTTAATGCACGGTCACTTAACTTCCATCACATCCTCCCTGAATATCCATGCCTTAGGTCTTAACAGGCTGTGTGTTACAACCTGATGCAAGGATGTGACCTCAAACCCCTGGGCTAGTACTGGGTGAGTGTTATGTCATCACCCACACAAACAAAAAGCGGGTAACAACTATCACTAGTCTTTGAATCCAGTAACAATATTTAACTCTTTAATAGGTGTTTCCTCTTCTGAGTCTAAATACTATTTCTACATCCACATAATGTAATACATTTTGTATCATGTATTACTAATTAAGAGCGAAATTCAGATTATTTGACTTCCACTTCAGTTTGGATCCGAGTGCAAACTGTGTGCCCAAATCTTAGGGATCGAGACAGCTTTCTCTCCAGCACCATTTAAGTTTTGAATCAAGGCTGTCATGATCCCACGCGTCATCCAGGCTGGGAACTCTAACTCGCTCGTGGTTTTGGAATTAAAAAAAAACAAAAAACTTTTGAGCCTCCCAATAATATGATCTTCCTTTTTCAAATGGGGGAGAACCATGTTGCCTCTAGTGGGACTGGGTCCCAGACCAGCAGAAAGCACCACTGGCCAGGCTCCTACTGGTCTAGGCTTCATCTGTATGCTCACCTTGGGATAAACTGTTCCCTCGATCCTCAACACTGACACCCACTCATTTTCAGAAGTGCAGCACTCTGAACAGGTGGGTATAACTTATATCTTAGAGTTTCATTTAACACAAATATGTAAAGTACCTATATTTTGCCTGAGTCCCCAGGGAGATGGATCTCCTATGTGTTCTCAGACCACACCAAAATTCAGATGCACAAATCATATTGTTTTCAGAACTAAGTGTACTCATAACTACTACTAAAGGAACTACAGCATAGAAATTTTTATTGTTCATTATCAGCTCAGAGTATGCTTGACTGAGCCTGTAGCTTTCCAGCTTCTCCATATTCTCTCCAAAAGCCCACTTCATTTTCACACACGGCGTGTAGCACTGAATGGGAAAGCCACATTCAGCTATGAAAATTCTAGAGTTTTAGTAACAATACAATAAATGTAGACGGATTCCTAACACTGATAGAAACATAACCTAGTTTTATTCAACTGATTCTCAGTCTTATCTAGTGATGATAAAGGTTTCTATTAAAGCAAAAGTATTGGCCAAAGGAGCATACAAACTGCAAAGTGTGAGCCCATCCTTCAGTTTTCCCCAGAGACAGAAGCAGCCTTTACAAAAGCACATTCAATTTTTGTCTAAGATGACAAATGCATTCTGTCTCCATCAAACAATCAATCAAAAGTTAGCAAATATCCTCCTCCTTAGCTGTCACATTCACAGGGGAGTCAGAATCACACGCATATTTTTGATGTTTGGCACACAGAAATAGGTTTGAAGTTATTTGTCTGGCATGCTTTCAGTGTACCCCTTTCATGGGAAGTGTAACACAGATTTATATACACTTTGACAATTTTATTCCCTCTCTAGTATTAGCGAAATACTCAATTTGCTCTCTGTATCCTTGGCTGTATTTCAGCTTCCTCAGAACTACCTATAAAACTGTCCCGAATGTGAGACCAACCAATAAGAAAATGCAGGTTTTCCACTTGAGGCCAGAGCTCTAGAAACACCAGAACACATCCTTACCTGCTACTCTGAATGGCTGACTGAGGCACAACCCTGAGGACAAGAGTTTCAGCTTCTGCTACAGCAGTCAGTGCTGTGCAAGAACCAATGTGACATTGCTATAGCATCATGAAGCATGGATGTGTAAATTATCTTTAAAACCTCCAGATACAGACACAAATACCTGATTTTTACATGCAGAATTGTACGATATAATAAATACTTGTTTTGCTTTTGAACAGTATTATTAAGACCCACTTATTGCATCTAACACCACAATAATAGGATACTTCTTTCATAAAATAAGCATTTTTCTGTGTACAGACTTACACCAGAGTTCTGTCAGCTCTCTTACCAACTGCACCTGAATTAGACAAACTGGTTACTCATCCTTTGACAGTGCCCCCAAACCTGAACTCCATATTGCAAATTAATAAAACCCCTCTCACTCTTTTCCCCCTCTCCCTCTCCCACCTGCAGTAAGCAAAGGGTTGCCTGGGTAAAATGAGAGCAGCTGAGGGAAGGTTTCTCTACACAAGTTCATAAATAGAATCATAGAACCATAGAATCATCTAAGTTGGAAGAGACCCTTGGGATCATCAAGTCCAACCATCTACCCTACTCTACAAAGTCCTCCCCTACACCATATCCCTCAGCACCACATCTAATTGTCTCTTAAACACATCCAGGGATGGTGACTCAACCACCTCCCTGGGCAGCCTATTCCAATGCCCGACCACTCTTTCCGTGAAGAATTCTTTCCTAATGTTTAGTCTAAACCTACCCTGTTGGAGCTTGAAGCCATTCCCTCTCGTTCTGTCATTAATTACCTGTGAGAAGAGACCAGCATCAACCTCTCTACAGTGTCCTTTCAAGTAGTTGTAGAGAGTGATGAGGTCTCCCCTCAGCCTCCTCTTCCTCATACTAAACAGTCCCAGCTCCTTCAGCCTCTCTTCATATGATTTATTTTCCAGGCCCTAGTGTGTATTTAGAAGCAGTCTGGAGCTCCTCTTACATTGTCATGGAAAGAAAGACAGAAAATAAGGACAGGAACAGCTACCTGAATTTAAATTTAAATGTAAATTTTCTTTTTTTTTTTTCCCCATACTCAAAGACAAAAGATGACAGCATATGTAAAAAAGCAGGGAAAAGGAAAGGATGTGAAGAAACTCAGAGTCCCCAAACCACAGGAAGCAGCGGCCAACGGCAAGTAACTGACACACAGCGCTGCCTCCAGGACGAGCCAGCACTACTTGGCAAGAACAAGCAAGCTTTAAGGTAAGTGAAAAATTCCAAGTGCTTTAAGACTGAAAAGGGGGGAAAAGCCCCACAGAACATGAAAGGAAGAATAAAATTCCCTTACCTGAAGCCAGAGATATTTTGGGGTTGTCTGTCCTCCACCTCATTTCTTGAAGACTTATGAGAACCTAACTAGTTAAAAAGCACCACTTCTTTAATCAATGACATTAAAAGCTCCCAATTTTACTGATTATTTTCCTTTGACTTTTTAAAGCATTAGCTGCATGAGAACATGGCAGCCAAATCATGCCTGAAACATTGTTCCTGGACAGGACTAGAAAAACATCATGCTGTATTACACTGCTGCAAACCTGACACAGTTCATATAGCCTGGATATATAGCCCATAGATTTAAGGGAGCGTGCCTGTGCATTTTATATATATATATATGTATTTTTTAATATGGCTAATAAAACAGTACAGATGTATACTCATTATTCAATTTCCCTGTGGTTATTCAGATTAGGACCCTCAGTGGTCACAGCTATTATTAATACAAGCAGAACAAGAACGAATTAGAATAACATTTAAAAATTTGTCTGGGCTACCTTGTACTGGCTGGAGTTAGATACAATTTAGACAAATTTGACAACAGTTAATTTGCAAGAATGACAGTAGCTGCACTCAAAACAGCATTAGCCAAAGAGGGTAGTTGTGTCCCCTCTGTAAAATACAGGCAAAATACAGCCTGTAAAATACAGGCAAAAAGACAAAAGGGATCATGTGTTTAACAGATGCTCCCTTTAGGGATTGTATTGCTGAAAGCGTGTCCCTGCACAGCTGCAGTGGGCCAAGGCTCACCAGATAAACACCAAATATATATTTATAAAAACACACTATTGTATGCAATGAGAATAAAAAGATCACTTCTGCAAGAACAGAAAAGGAGAGTTAGTTTTCTGAGTGTCAGCTGTGCAACTGCTGAATTTTAAACTAAGATGACACAAGCTTATTCTGACTAGTAACACTTATGAAAACAACTGAGAAAAATGTAGTGTTAGTGTTAAATGAAACTGTGCAATAACCTAGTTTAATTCAGACACTCGGTATAACAAGTACATATTTTAAGACACCTGTTTGCCCCCTGACTGTGAACATTAATCGACATGTGTACCAGCTCTCCCAAGCAAAAGAAACACCCTTCCAACTCCTTACGGTCTGCTACTGTTATCTCTATACAGGGCTTCAGAACTGGGAAATTTATTTCACACAAAGTCAATTAAGAGTTTAGTTAGCGAGAAAAAAGCTTGCCAAGAGAGATAAGTCCTGCAACACTCCCAAAACATAGCGAGACTCCCACTGAACTCTTCCAGTAAACTCCTTCCACAGGCCAGGGTGGTGCATGAACACCATCATCCTCCTGCTTATTGCAAGTTCAGCTCTGGGCTTTATAGCCCCCAAAGAAAGATAAGTAGCAAAATATTGAGGAGCAATAAGTTTTTCAGCAGCACTGTAGGCCATTTAAGGCTTTTAGGACTCGGGAGGATAATCCTAAAATTAATCTAGATTCAAAGATACTCAAACAAAGACTCTGAAGCCCTCTTGCAGTATCCTCACATAGCTTGGATAAACTAGAATTTCGTGACATTTCAGATTAGTTTCAAGAGGAATTTGAAGAACTAATGCTTGTGATAGCATAGAATACCATGATCTGGCTTATCTCTGGGAAGTCAAGTTGTTACCAGTCTCTAGGACAGGGAAAGATGAAAAATACATTCCTGAACACTTCTGTAATTATGCAAATGTCCAAGAAAAAGTGCTAATACTACAGAAAATATTTTTTTTTCAGGAAGACCTATATCAGTAAGATAAGTCCTTCAATCAATTTGTGTTAAGAATCATTACCCTTACATTTTTTGTAGTTAAGCACTACTGCCATGTTAGCATGATAAATTTAGCTGATAAAGCGACTGTGTATCTGAGAACAACTTTCAGCTATGGAAGTGAAAAAGTATGATAGCGAGGATCAGATCTCCTCATGGCACTTTACACCACTGGTCATGTCATTTCTATCTTTCTTAAAGGGAGAAAATTATCTGGGGCTATCCTTCCAAGTCTTGACTCTGAACAGCAGAGGACTGGGGAAACAGCCCTTTCAGCAAAATACACGAATGTAATAAATACTTTTGGAGAGGGTGGAAACTAATACAGGGTCCCAGGCAGACTTAAATAACCTGAGATCCCCTTGGTTCCTACACAGATTGGAAGCATACAGAGAAATGGATGAAGTTCAGATCCCATTTCAGCAGAAATGAGATTCGCAGATATGTTTCTCAACTATAACAAGCGGGACACATCTGCTTGCATGGGAAAGAATACAGCACAGGAACATAAAAGACAAGAGTTACGCAGAAGTGAGGGTCATCTGGACCAACTGTATACAGAAGGCTGCAGAGTTTTGCCTGCTAGCAAAAGATAAGCTTTTGGAAAGTAGACTCGTAGGAATTAAATCACAACACCTAATTTCAACCTGGGAGCCCAGTCTCCTCTGCCTCTTTTACAGCCAACGGACAGAGCCATTGATTCAGGGCTGAGAATAACCTATGTAGACCATGATCAACTCACCTTGCACATTTCTGTTCTAGAAATAAATAAACGAACTCTTGAGGCCTCAAAGTATTAAAGGTTTTGTTTTTTTTTTTTTCCCTATAGACCTTGAAAAATTCCACAGGCCTCTTTTTTGAACTCTCTCCTTTATTTATACCTCATCATTAAGTGGAAATACCAAGGCACTGGAGACAATACTTCAGTACCACAATATTTTAGCATCACACTGACAGCCAGGCTGAACAAGCTTCTTAAATTGCCCTTTGGCTTTCTGTCAAGTTACTACCCTGAAGAGTTTTGTATTTGGAACCCTACAATCTGTGCTCATATTACCTTCCACATAGCAGCATCAAAAACATGTTTTATTGTACCATGAGCATTTAACTAGGCAATTCACATATGACTATCACACTGTAATACTGATTCAACTTCATTATTTAATATATCCCACCAATTTTGGACATCCTGGAAAGTGGTAGGACTGCAGAGGATACTTAATAAGGGAAAATTTTACATCATCCAAATGCTTATAAAAAACTACTAAAAAGCTTTGAGTCTGCAGGATTCTTAACATAACTCTCACACAGAGCTAAAACTCACTTCAATTACCAACTATACATGAAGATATAAGAGCCAGATTTTTAAAAGTACTATATGTAGTCTTTCTGTTATACTGTTTAATTTTTTAAAAAAGAAGTATCAAATTAAATGCCCTAGAAAAATATAAAATGAACATATCCACAGGTTAGCTTAAGGAGGTAATAACACTTTCCAGAGAAGTAAGAATCTGTCAGTCAGTCCTTGGAAGATTCAGACCTGCCATTAATGATATTTTGAGGCCTCATTTACAGTATCAAGCCTTTTCCAGTAGAACTACATCAGTCCTAATAGATCAACAAAACCCCCTACTGTAGGTGCGGTATATAAAAAGAAAAGGGAGTGGATTTCTCTCATCTAGCTGCAGACATTCAAACAATAAGTTGCCAAAGTCTGAACTCCATCTATAGTTAACAGAGAGAGAGATGTCTCTGCAAGGCCAAACTCATCTCCCCTAACTGAGGAGAGGGGAAACTGTCTTTTCCCCTTAACTGCAGCCTTTCACTGAGACTTACAGATGCTTAACCTTTATATGGTTAAATGAGAGGAATGCCACACCAAGACCTTCTGCACTATGGTCATCGTGAGTGAAGCACAATAAACCAAAAAGGATTTTTTTCCACCAGCAGAGCTGCTCTGTTGGGGAGAGCCCAAATGCGAGCACCACCATTGCCAGGGCTCATGAATTTTTTCTGCCCTAAGCAGAGGGCAGGAACAGGTCTTCGTCTCTCATTATTTGTTCTCTCATAATTTGTTCATACAATTCCCAAGCTTTGTGTACCATAATTTTAATTGGGAATGTCAAACTAGTGGGCTGAACGTTCTTTGATGGTCAGAGTGCTGAATAAAAAGATGCACAGAGTCGAAGTAAATGATTCAAAGGGGTTTCATCTGACAGTCTCTAAGACAATGCTGAAGAAACTGGAAAAAAATTATAATAATGAGACTCTTACAGCAACTTTGGATGTTTCTGCTTAGGTGTCAAAGTTATTCAAAATTGGGAATTGAATGCTTTCTGTCTTATCACGTAACTCTGAATAACACCACCACTAGATTGGAAACATCTTCCTGTCAAATCCTCTAAAGGCAGGTGTCTCATAGCAGATCTCTGCTGCTATTATTGTTGAAATTGTACCAAAATTGGCAATCTTGATTTGCTCTGTAGATCAACCCCCACATTAGCCAACGTGTGTGTGTGTGTGTGTGCCTATCTATGTGAAAGGCTGTATAAAAATCCACTGAAAAATACAGCCAAATCTTTCTGCAACCTGAGCTAAAATTTTTCAGCTCGCTTTCTGGAAACAGAGAAAGTAGGTCAGCACATAGCCCAAAATAGCACATCAGCACCGAGAAAAAAAAGTAGTCTCTCTGTATCTTTGGACTTTTTAGCTCATTTCTCTATAGGGGGGAATGGTGAATTAAAGCCTTTCCCTTATTTTACTATATGGAGGAACATGTACGAATCAGCCACTGGCGTGGGGAAAATGTTATCTGTTTTAATCAAAGCAAAATAGCATTGAGTGGAATAGCATTTAAGCTTTATCTAAATATAAGCAAGGAAAAAGCCCAGAAGTTTAAATTGTGTTTAAAATGTTGTACTGGATATGTATCACATCCTGTTCCTTGTACATCTTGTTCCTTGCATCAAAAACTTATTTGGTAAAATATTTACTTTGGAAATAACGGCATAATTTCTGTGATTTTATTGTTCATCTTGTGTTTTTTTTTAAACATTCACTGTTTCAATAAGAATTTCTATTTTGTGATATCTTTCACGCTATGTACACTTCTAAATAAAAAATGTTTTCCTTAATAGCAGATGCAGGTCTCCCACTTTTTTTTTTTCTTATTTCACCCCCACACTTTTTAAGGAAGTAAAAAGGTACACGCAAGACCCAAATTATTTAAACACCCACACATCTTATAGCTATGAAGACTCTGAAGATCTCTTCTGGAATTGACAAACTCCTTTCGTGAACTATTACAGTACCTTAACATGAAAACAAAACCAAAGCCCACTCGTAGGCAATATTAAATTATGTTTATCACTCTAAAGTGTTATTACCTTATTCAAGTCAATATCAATACTGTTGGCTACAACATGACGAATGATGCTGATCTGTTCCCCAGAACAGATTTCAAGCTAGAACATTGGTATTTTTAATTAGGAAAAAAAGATATCGCTTCCCCCAAATTCCAAGTGGCAGTCTTCATTTGAATCTCTGTACTAGATTAATTAAAACAAATGTTTGAAAGGTACTGAGTATTGGCAGTATGACCTTTTAAGTTCAGTGATTTTTATGCAATCAGCATTAGTCCCTAAAAATAACAAAACAAATCTATTTTTAGTTCTTTCTTTTCTGGTTTTTTAATTTTCTTGTTTTGTTTTTTAAACTACTGGTCTATTCATGCTTCATCTCAATTCTTGGACACCTAGCTCTCATTTATTGCCCTGTATAAGTCCAACCTGTTTAAGTATCTCATCCACCAGCTTGTGAAGTCCTATAATCCATATATGTATACAGTTGAGGTAATTCTAGAATTGGACTCTTCCACACAGCCAGGCTTAAGTCTCTCCAAAAAGGGAGATCCAAATGAAGAACAACTTCCTGAACTTACAGCTGCTGGGCTCTGCACTTTCCTTTGACGCTCAATAAACCAATGTTTGATTTCACAACTGAAGTAAAAATCAGGACCTTCATCAGTAACACAAGTTACACAATGAACTGAGTAAAGAAATGATGGAGTTCCTCAAACTCTGAAAAATGAATCAAAGTATTAAAATAAAATAAAATGGTTGAGTTTTTATGTCCTGTGAGGCCCCCACCTTGCAAAATTTAAAAACTCTAACCTGGCAAACAAAGCGCATAATGAAACTCGTTTAATTGCATTCCTAGATTACTGCCAGATAACTTGTCACATGCCTTGCTGGGTCTAAACAGACAGTTTTAATTCGTTAGTTCCAAAAGCCAAAGGCACAGAACTTAGTGAGTTCAATTTAGAGTGTGACAAATACACTGTTAAAATATCATCGGATCAAATAAATCGAAGACCATAAATTTATAGTGCAGCATTAAAATAAATAGAGGAAATAAGGCAGTTATGTTTATGAGTAGCAACAGATAAGGTCTCCCCTAGCATCCTCTCACTGATGCCAACAATCACATCCTCCAAAACCTGAGAGAACCTATACAAAGATAACAGATCCCACATTCATCAGACTTCAGTACTGCTAATTTTTCAGATATGCCACCAGTGTTATTAAAAAACAACACTGTTTTAGTTAAATGGAACTAAATTGTTCCCTCCGTGCCCTGGGATTTTTTCTAGACTATTAAAAGACAAGAGATTTCACAAGAGCACATCATGTCAGTAGGTCTCATCTCCATTTTAGAAAATAAAAGTGCATGAATATGTTTGCATATTCATGTAATTCCAGTTCTGAGTTCAAGGACATCTACAAGACACCTGCTAATATGCCAAATTTGTATTCATTGCAGTGAGAAGCCTGATGCCACGAGATACTGTTTTCACTCAGAAGCCATTAGCTTAACTGCTGTGAGGTTGTATCTTCTTAAACTGCTTCGTGAAAGAAAAGTATTATTATAATCAGTTGTTTCAAGACACAGTAAAAGGGGTAAACTAGTCTAGAAGTGGTCAAATCCAGTATTTTCTGAGTTTGCTCAACCTGGACATAGGAGGTCCTAGAATTACAGTCACAAGGTAGTCTAGGAAATGGCGCTCTGGTTTCCCAGCTTAGAGCCTGTAATTACATACAGTTGTACTTTTCCAGGCCAGAGTCATCACACATTCCCTCCTGGCTCACGTGGCACAACGATACGTGCTCAATCTTGTGTCTAGAACACTAGTGACCGTGCCCCGGACTCCTGTGGCCACATTATTTTATATGGGTTAGGCATCTCCCTGACACCCTTCAGTGACCGCCACCGGAGTTTCAGCATGTTCCTATAGTGCACCAGGCTGAAGTCACACATGCTGGTGTGGAGATGTGTCTTAGTGCCCTACCACAAGTCGAACTGAACTTACAGACTCAGCCATATGGAGCCCTTTCCATGTCAGCATGTATGCACACAGTGCCGATGCACAGAACAGCTTATTCAGGCAATGAAAAATCATCATCTTCATAACGGTCATATAAATCTAGAATGTATACCACACATTTACAGATCTCTGAGCTCTACAGCATAAATAAATCCTTCTACTTGTTTTGATCTGCACTGTCTTGGGTAAAAAAAAAGATTACATTGAAATAAAACAGGCACTGAATAACAAATGGTATTGTAAAAATTGTCCCAATGTACTGAAAACCATCATCCAAAAGTCTAGAAAAGCTGAAAGAGAAAATCTGCATTTAAGCAATCAACAAAGAACATAAAAATAACTACTCAGATTGAAAAGTCTGTGGCTCTATCAAGAACCTTACAGTACTGCTCTTTAAAAGCAAAGGAAACACTCTTCAGTGCAGTAAACTGGGAGCACTAGGAAAAACTCCAGGAGAAATACTGCTAACAACATAATTTGCTGTGACTTACAGCCGACCACAGGACAAAATTAATTTGACTCCAAGAAATCTTATTTTCATATGACGGAAGGACTAACTACAGCTTAATAATGATAGTTTAAAACCCATCCAACCTTTTTTGGTAGGAAAAAAAGGTTTGGTTTTGTTCAAGGGAAGAACAGTGATTAATTTCTACTCATGCTGCTCTCTATTTTTCCCCTAGTTCTTTGAGCTATAAATGCATGGTAGCAATGGCAGCTATTTCAGACACTTATTTAGTATACATGCAAAATGCTTAATCATCTGTTTCCAAACATGCATCAGCACTTAAAAAAACAAATATAGCCAACTGTTTTCTGTAAAGCATTTCAGTCCCAGGAAGGGTTTAACTCAACATTTGCCCTGTATCAGATTAGTTAAAACCTACAACTTTCTTCAACTCCTGGTAATAGTTTGACAGCTTTCACTAACATTGAGACAAAGAGGCCATAAATACTTGTAGCAAAGTATGTGCACATTCTCATGTCATGTGTGATGGTCTTAATATAGCTTTGTAATTCATATTTAAAGTGAGGCCTTAAGAAACCAAAACCTATCATTGCCAAATATTTAAATTTATGCACACGTTCAGCAAGAACTACATATACATGAGCTTCCAAACCCCAATATGCATTTTTTATATTTTTCACCTATGCAAAAGACTTTTAACTATTTACTAAAAAAAAGGATAATAGTTGGCACATATATTCAATAAAGAAATGCATTCATACATAAGATTCACTATCATTCTAAAAGAAAAATCTCATGTAAATCCATAATGACTAGATAATTAATGCAAAGTCTTACCTTTCCCTGAAGCGACAGTTTCCAGTAGTGATTTCTCTTAATGCTTTAATTTTGCAATGTAATTTTCATAAATAGTTTTCTAGTTCAGGCAGAGATGGGTTAATGGCAAGCAGTCTGGATGCTATCTTGCTCGCTTCCTGGAGATCACTGTTTTGCCTCGTGAGCCATCACAACTACCTAGGGAAAATAACAGTCCTCTTAACCTTCAGTCACCTGGACAACATGATATGTTACTGCCCACAGATTAAACAACAGATAAAACAAAATGCAAGTCTTAAAACATGACCTTAAAAATTGTGTTTATCTACCAAACATTTCATAATAGATGCTGTTAAAAGAATTATTGCATACTTTCTTACCAGGAATTCACGCTCTGAGATAGAGACATAAAACAAGTGGGAAAATTTTATACACAAATGTCGTGTATTTTTAAAATTACAATTTGTCTTTACAGGGACAATATGAACTAGACTTCTTTTGGTAGATTTGGTAGAAACTATAAACAATAGTGGAAACTGAGTCATGCTGTAATTCCTTAAGCAGAAGTACACAAAATGGTGCCTTCTGGAAAATAAAAATGCTGGGAGTAGGAATCTACTTTTACTATTTGGGTATAACTGCAAGGTCCCTATTAGAACAGGAAACACCATATTTCTATTTGGTATTCTATCAGCTACAGACATCTGGCAGCCAGTTTTTTAATTCAGTCTAGTAACAACTGCAGGCTGGGAAACAAAAGTTATTTACCCATGACCACTCTTTCAGACAAGCTCTGTATGTTTGCTCTTATGCTACGTGGAAGCAGCACAAAGCTGGGATCGCAACATCTCCTCACCAAGACCGGCTGAGATCTTCACAGACCCCCAAAATCCTGGCACAGAGATGGCTTTTGGACTGCAGGACTGTTCTTACTGTGTATCAGGTTTATGTTCCTGGATTCCCCTGGTCACAGTACCAAAGGAGCAAGAAGCTGTCTCTTGTGCTCCTTCTCTGAACAGCAGGGTCATCATATGATGCCATGTTACTGCCAGCGTGTCCTAGGTTTTAATGCTGTTTCAAAGGCGGTGATGGAAAAGAAGCTGAGAGTTTTGAGCAGATCCAAACGTGCACAAAGTCTCTGAAGCCAAGACGGCCACCTGCACCATGTCTGTGTTCAAAACCACTGACAGCAGATGCGGGTACTGCACTTTGGAGAGAGAGCACTGTCCCGTGATGCTGCCCAGAGGCCCATAATGCTGGATTATCATATCCAACTTGAAACTTGAATTTTGTTACTATGAGGACAGTTTGAACATTCAGTTTGTTCTCCGTAAGCTTGGGGAGTGATGATGCTACATAGAACTGCGACATGACTATGACACCTTGTTTCACCGAATCATAGAACAGTTTGGGTTGGAAGGGACCTTAAAGATCATCAAGTTCCAACCACCCGGCCATGGGCAGGGACACCTCCACTACAGCAGGTTGCTCAAAGCCCCATCCAGCCTGGCCTTGAACACCTCCAGGGATGGGGCATCCACAACTTCTCTGGGCAACCTGTTCCAGTGTCTCACCACCCTCACAGGAAAGAATTCCTTCCTGAGATCTAATCTAAATCTCCCCTCTTTCAGTTTAAAACCATTACCCCTTGTCCTGTTGCTACACTCCCTAATGAAGTGTCCTTCTCCACCTTTCCTGTAGACCCCACTCAATCACTGGAAGGTTGCTATAAGGTCTCCCTGGAGCCTTCTCTTCTCCAGACTGAACAATCCCAACTCTCAGCCTGTCTTCATAGGAGAGGTTCTCCAGTCCTCTGATCATCTTCGTAGCCCTCCCCTGGACTTGCTCCAACAGGTCCATGAACAGGTTTGCTAACTTGAATATGAGACGAAGTTGCTCAGGGCCTTGTCCAACCACAGCAATGAATACCTCCAAGGACAGAGTCACAACCTGTCTGGAACAACCACAGTGCTATCAGAGCAGCCTCCTGAACAGCATATGTCAATGGGAATACTCCAGACCAACGTCAGAAAACAGGACAGTCCAACTCCAACGTTACTTGACCTGTTCAGCTCCATGAAATGTTTGACAGGGCACTTAATTAAAAGATCTACTGAGTCAATATTAGCCAATGATACTCAGTTTTCTGCTATCTCATAAGGCAGTGTTTAACAACTGTGTTTCTTCTCTCCACCCTTCCCTTAACAACAGGAACCACCCTCAACGCTTCACCATGTATTATTAAAGGACTCAGACATTTTTATTTCTCTCCAGTGCCTTTTTCCTTCTGGATAGCCCTTTGCAGCTGTTTTCCATAAAAACACAATAGTAGTTCTGCTTACACTTTAAAAAGCACTTCTGTTAAGTCTGGACAATTCTCTTCTTCCATGTTTATGCAAGAGTTCATGTTTCCTGAACGTTAAGAGAACTATCAAACCATGGCATCTGAGTCAAAAGTCACTGAGATAGGGCAGCCACGGCTCAGATCTGCTCCTTCAAACTTTCTGTAAATGTAGTTATCTTTTTGTATGCTATACCCCAGGTGCATTTTAAAGACAAGGCCCCATTGTTTAGACACTTTTTGGCTTTGGAAAAGAGAAGTGACAGACAGTAGATATGACAGGTTCCTGAAACTGCTCTAGTTCCTCTTCTCCCTGTGGAGAAGTCTGTTCATGTCTGCGAGACGCTGCCAGAGAAGTATAAGATTTTTGGAAAAAAATGGGTTATCAAGTTTTAAACTCATCAAAGAAAATCCCAACAACATGGAATACTTCCGGTTATCATCACCAATACAACAGAGTGGATTTAGCCCTTGACACACCACATCTGTGCAGCAACAAGAGACTGCACCTTAAAACCAAATGCCTGGTTTTGCATATCCATGTGATAAATTGCACTTTCCAGTCTCTGGTAGCCTGAAGTCATTACCCTTTGCTTTGGGGGGAGGAGGAGGGTCAGAAGGAGAGGAAGGGAGTGCTTTCCATAACAGACTCTCAGGCAACACCGTAAATACTGACTTCCATGGACATACTTCACTTCAAGGAACAGGGGCAAGCTGAATCAAGCAGTCTCCAGCCAAACGTTACAACCATGTGCAGACACACCACCTTTTCAGTTCAGCATATAAAGGGCACAGTCTCCTCTGCAACCAGAGCAGAAACAAGACCCTGAACAAGGATAAAAACAAATAAAGTACAGCATGGATATAATTAGTTTAACTGCAAAGTGTCGCACAATAATTTGTCATACACCATCTAAATTTTTAATTCATCCTCTTTGAGACATTTCTTGGTAAGTATGTTATTTCTACACAGGAATTATTTACACCAAGCTATGACTTTAATAGAACAGTGCCTTGTTACATCAGTCAAAATATTTGCAATACAACATGTATAAGTCACAGAGATCACTGGCACTTCCACTGTGCCCTACTTTTTCTTCTGAAAAAGCAGGATTTTTAGAGGTAAAGAAAATTAATAAATGCTCTGAGTACAGATTGTTCTTGTAAATATTATTGCTTAACAGGCGTTTCTGAAATAATCTTCATAACATAAAATAATATTTAAAAGTTAAAAATTATGGCATTAAACACACAAACAATGCGGTAACTCCACAGCTGTACAGTAAGACATCCCAAAATAAGGAGGTTTGTCAAAATAGACATTGTTCTCCAGAAGACAAAAGAACTAGTGAAGGTAAGAGCTGCATCACTCCAGCACCCTCTGTTGGCCTTCCCGCAGCATGTTACTTTGTGTACTCATTTAAGAGTGTAATTCGTTTTGTCCTGAAGTTATGACAAAGACTCCTTTATACAAAAACACAGGTGAAAAGCAAAACAAATAAAAACCAAAACCAACCAAACAAAAAAACCCCAAAACAAAAAACAAAACCAACCACCCCACAACCCATCCCTATTGATAGAAACTGGAGATACACAGCACAACGTAGCTTAATATCAGAATACTTATTACTGCTGGGCCTGTCACGCGTTACCCCACCTTTTCAGATGGGCAGAATTGAGCTAATTACAAGGGCAAAACGATTCTTTACGAGCCCTCTCTGTGTCTGATGTTTCTAATAGACACCAATAATAAATGGCACCTCACGTGCAGCTCCCACCAATAGAAATGACAGCTCTACGGAAAAAAAACCCAACTATTTTTATGGAACATCTTTCACTGTGGCAACCGAGACCTGACAATACATACATTACATAAAATATCACCCACAACAGAAAAGAAAGTGCTCGAACCACGTCTCGTCATGCACGCAGATAAATAAAGTCCAGATGCCAGACACAAGGTGAACTAAATATAAACTCCACATGTATTGCGTCCTGGTGTATGGCCAGATGGTGTAATTTCCAGCCCTTATCCCAGCGAGCCCAGCAGCGGCTCCGCAAAGCCGGCTCAGAGCTTTGCCACGGCAGATGCGGAGCTGCAGTGGGAAGCGGAGGGGAAGGAGGAGGGGGAAGCGGCAGGGCCGAGATGGAGAAGCAGCCATGCTCTCATGGTGCTGGGGAGGTGAGGCTGGTAGGGGCTGCTTCCGAGAAAAGCCACCCAGAGGAGGGTTATTTGGGCTGCCTTGTCCTCTCCCGGCAGGAGAGAACAGCAGAAAGCAGCCTATTTTTCAGTGGTGCCCAGTGACAGGACAAGAGGTAACAGGCAGAAATTTGAACACAGGAAGTTCCATCTAAACATGAGGAGGAACTTCTTCACTTTGAGGGTGGCAGAGCACTGGAACAGGCTGCCCAGAGAGGTGGTGGAGTCTCCGTCTCTGGAAACATTCAAAACCCGCCTGAACACGCTCCTGTGCAACCTGCTCTAGGTGGACCTGCTCTGGCAGGGGGGTTGGGCTGGATGGTCTCCAGAGGTCCCTTCCAACCCCTACCATTCTGTGTGATTCTATGCCTGGCTGTCCAGCGGGAGGCAAAGACCTGCTGCCCGGCCATCCTGCAGTCCTTGAGCCACCACTCAAGAAAAGCCACAGCAAAAGGAAAGGCAGGACCAAAATAGATCTTACCGAGCTGTCTGGCTGCTTCCACCAGCCAAATTTTCCAGTAACTGCCTACTTTATCTACTTACAGCTAAACCCTGAAGCCAACACTGACCAGAATCCAAAGAACCAACAAAAGAGCTCTTCTTAGCTGACCTTAAGCTTAACAACAGGGGAAAAAGTAGTCTCAGAAAGGTCACCGGCCATTGCAAACCTGCTCCTAACGATGTCCCTTAACTTGGCACCTTCAAGCTCTGTATGGTTTTGTACCTGCTTGCTTTTGTACCTGCTTAGTTTTGTTTTCACAGCACCCTGTCTGGTCACCTGAAATTCATACCCACTGTCTCACCACCCTTCAAGGCTCTGCTCTCTGCTTCTCTTCTTTCCCACACGCAGCTTCATGTGATTCTCTCCTAATATTTCTGTGTCTATTGACTTTAGAACGGTGTTAATAAAAAACGATGGTCAGATAATAATCTCCAGAACATGCTGAAATGCACACAAACTTTTGCCAATCAGTTTTGTAGTGTTATTTGTCAGAAAGCATTACTACCCTATTTCAAATATTTACACAGATGCTTCTACTTCGGGTAATGTATATTTTACCACTTAACAGGGATGGAGAAATCGGTTTGATTTTGAATAACAACATCTGAATTATTAGAATCAAATATTTATAGCACAGAACAAACCAGAATCAATCTCACAAAATCTGTGCAGTTCATTTGAGGTCACTCACTAACCAGTCCAGAAGCTGGAAATGAAACTGAATCCACATCCCTAAAGCTCAAAACTGAAAAAAAGCAATCAAGCATTTGCAATGCATGGTGTTATCATCCATTTTCAGGAGTTAGTACTTTGACAGCTATGTTCAGGCATTTATATTGTCACTTTGCACGAGTTTCTGATGGCAAAGGTTTTTTACTCTTTAGGTGTTTTGTTATTTTAAAACAAATTTACGGCTTCGTTTTTTTTCTGTGTTTAAAAGATCTGGTTCCAAACAGTAAATGGTTGAAGTTATTTCCTTTAAGACTTGGCGGTTCATTAGATGGCTGGTTAGGGCTGCAGCAGCCTGTTCAGTAACAGGTTACTTACGCAATGAAGTTCCCGTGCCTAGCAACCCTAAGGGTGGGGTTCAAAACAGCAACTGCACCACTCACATTTTGCAACTAAAAGTGAGGGAAAAAAGAAAAGAGATGCAGGAACTGGGAGTGCAAGGGAAAATATTGCTTTTCTTCACCAGAAGTGTAACTTACTAAGAAACGAAGGTAACAAACAACACAGAAGAATGAATCAAAAGCAGGTGAAATATCCCACTGAAAGTTGTAATTAATTCTGAGATCATAATATGATAATAATTATTAAGAGAAATAATTCATGCAGACAACACATTAATCCCTGCAGACGATCATGTAAATACTTTGCTATTCTGGCACTAAACTTCCCTTTCCATTGCGGACTGAAACAATCCTCAGTTACAAAAAATTCTTGTTACAAAAGTTGCAGGTACAATAGCTGGATATTTTGAATACTAACAGAGAAAGGTTCAGTATTAGTATCTTTATGTTGAGATGTCAAATGAAAAAAAAAAGTGAAGGCAAATATTGAAATTACTGTTGACTGAGTTTTAGGAATAAAATCAACTTTATTAATTTCATTTACTAAGTTTGTGCTGGTTAAAAGTAGGCAGAAATACAAGATAAAATACATTACTTTGGAGATTTATAAATAAATATTTCATGAAAAAATCAAGGAAACCAGTACTTCAAACATTAATGAATAAGAAAAAAACCCAAAACCAACAAACCAAAAAACTATTTGGCCATGTATCACTTCATTGTTCATAAAAATTATTCCATTGAATGATTTCCTTCCCTCCCCAATTTGAAAGTCTTTCCCTTCCAATACTTGATGAGAAACTGATTAAGTACCGCAATGAGAATAAGCTTAGCTGGGGAAGTTATCCATTTATATTCATATAGAACTTGTATTTTTTCACTTTTTAAAGTATTTAATGCAGAGGGGAGAAATAACCTCCCAGGCAGCAAGGATGCACTCAGCCAGCCCATGGAGCACATTGCTGTACCGTGAACATCCACGCTTGCTTCAGACCAGCTTTTGCTGTGCAGCGCAAGGGGAAGCCTTTGGTGTGGGTGCTGGAAGGAGCACTATCAGTCGCCTGCATCTACCCAAGGAACTGCACTTCTCGTTGGGTTTTGCTGGCAAGGCCAGAGGTGTCTGCAGCTCTGAAGCGGTGCAAACAGCCCAGAAAGGCAGTGTGAGCGTTGCGGCACGATACAGCTCACGCTGTACATACACCTGCAGTCCTCATGCTTTCCCCTCTTGCTCTCAAAGACAACTAGTATTAGACTTTATCCTTCAATTCTTATCCCAACATACTGGTCCCTTACACAGGAGCCTTTTCTGGTCACTATGCTGCTTTACACAGTAAATACATGCACTAAATGCATTTACTAAATGAAGAGCCTGAGATGCATCTTTCATGCTCTGAAACAGATTGATAAACATAGCAGTACTCGGAAGGCACTATTCTCTCATGTGTTATTATACAATCCCTAGAGCTCACCTTGGCAGACCTTGTCTTACCAAACACACAGAGGTTCATGTGTTTCTTTAATATTTATCTAATTTGTGACAAAATGTTCATCTTACCAACCGACTGTATGCCCACACGATGTGTTTACTATTAGCAAAGGCAGTTTGCTAATCAGCATTCTATGGTCCTAAAAACATTTACTCCACTCACTAGTAGAAATGGAGATGAAGTGATAGAAAATAAACACCCCAGCTATTAAAAATTGGTAAGTGAAGGCCAGGCTCAACTTCATTTGCTGGCAGGGTGGCAGTACGTGGACTATTGCCTCCCACCGTGATCACTGATAGCTCCATGCTGGCTCTCCAACACTTTGGAAATTAATATTAATAAATGCCATCCCATTCTAGTTTTATACTCTCATGTCTCTGGGTATTTATAAGAGAACTTTTAAAAACACAACAGTTCTATATAGATTTCACCTCAAAACTGCCCAGAAGTCTTTAATAACTTGTATTTGTCCAGGATTTCAAAAGTGAAAATCACAGAATTAGTATCTTAAAAGGCACAAACACCTGAGACAATGAATTTAAAAAAAAACCCAAGAAACAGAAAGACCCCAACCCCCCCTCTACTTCACATCCACTTTTGTTGGGAAGACTTGAGCAGAGCAAACACAAGAGAGCTGGTGGAACAGAGCAGGATGTAGGATGAAGGGATCTCATTTTCCAGCATCAGCACCAATTTCATCCTGGTGACAGTGACCCTGTAACCATGGCCCTGTTGCTTTGGGAATCAAAATAAGAAGGGGAAAACACTTAGCTGCTTACAAGATAAGGAGTGACTAAAAGGAAGGTAAATGGAGGTGGTGGTGCCCTTGCCTTTGAAAACAAATATGGAAAATGATCCTTTTACAAAAAAATACCTCAGAGTTTTAAATGGGGCCAAACCCCCTGCTATTTATTTTAGTAGGCTTTTGTGATATGGCTGCCTGCAATAGTTTTCAGATAGGACCTTCTACTTTTGTTTGGCGAGTTTTAATTAAATTTGATCTCTGAACTGGCATTTCATTAAACAGTTTTCCTTTTTCTGATCTCCCTCCACACTCAGTTTTTGATTAAAAAACACTCTGTTTCAGATATGCAAGCAGCTTTAGTGACCCAAACACTGCAACTTTCAATAAATAAACTCTGGATGAAACTCTTACGCAATTTGTACAAAGCATCCTGAAAAAGACTTAGACCTGAACTTCTTCACCTTTTCTTGTAGGCACAAGCAGGGGGAACAATTTGAAAAGAAGGCATCAAAACTGGTAGAACAGAGATCTATGTTTCTTACCATCGCCTATGCACATTTTCCTGTCATCATCTGTGTTATCTTTTTTTCCCCAGCTAAGCAGCTCAAGGAAAAAACCAAACAAAACACCCACTTCATGTTATAAAATTAGCTATATCTTTAGTTTACATTTCCTTTGTATAATTAATAGACAAATTCTGTAGTACAGCATTATTTTTTTTCTATTTCAAGTAATTATTATTATAGGTAAAAAAAAGTAGAAATTGAATAATTAAATCCAAATAACAACCAAGAAAGGCCTCCTCTTGAATTACTATTGACTTATCCATCTGTTATGCCTTTATACATAAGGGTCTTCAGAGTGAATGATTAAGAAGAAAGACTAACAGAACTTTTTTTTAGTTTGGAATAGCAATCAGTTTGCCGCCCACTTACTTATTAACATATTTAATGCAAAGAAAGACAAAAAAGAAATACCAACCCCAATGTGAAGTGAAAAACATTCAACTATTAGAGGCAAAGTTTCTAAAACCAACAAAGTTGGCAAAAAAAACCCACAAAACCAAACTGCAGGTGCCCAAACTTGATAATAACAGTGTCCTGATTAATAGTGATTGCACTTTCTAGCTGCCATGTGTATGACAATCCCAAAACTGAAATCTGAGTAAAAATCATGAAGACTGCCAAAACAATAGGGCAAAATAAGATCTTCAGTTGCAAAATTATTTAAAAGATTATTTAAGAAAACTAAACAATTCAGAAAGTATCTGTAAGGGTGCCTTTATACTCACAATCAATATCGCTTTCTTCAGTCGTACAATGCACCACTGTTAATCGGGCTGCCAGTGAACTGCTTCAGAATTAAGCAGAGAACACTTTATTCAAAACTTAAGCTAACAACACACGATGAACATCTATCTTGACTAGACATCCTTTTCTCAAAAGTATTAATAATGTTCAAAGCCCTTGATGCATTCATTCTTCTCCACTGTGCTTGGAGGAAGATCTGAATCTGCTTGTCTCTCACGCTGAAGCCTCTGACAAGCGTCTATCACCCTATTAAAATGCAGGTGGGAAAACTAGTAGTGGAGTTTCAAGTACTGAAAGAGCAACTTGGGAATATCCGTGCTCTGCAATACTCAGCAATATCTGCTTTTCTGCAAGAAACCACTTATGAAGAAATAATGCAAATAGTAACAAACGCATGCAACTTGAATGTTCTCCTGTATGCAAAATGGTGTCCCTGCCCATGGCAGGGGGCTTGGAACTAGATGATATTTGAAGTCCCTTCCAACTCTAAACATTCTATGAGTCTATGAAAATGCAGATAATAACTTATAAGGAATTCATTTACTGATGCTTAGCAACCCTTATGGGAAATATGGCACAGGGAAAAAAAAAAAAACTTACATGGAAATATAACAGAAAAGCAGCGAATACCAGGTAGCTGAAATTCAGGCTTAACCCTTTGCTAATCTATGAAAGAGAAAATATAGAATCACAGAATGGTTAGAGTTGGAAGGGACCTTACAGATCATTGAGTTCCAACCCCCCTGCCATGGGCAGGGACACCTCCCACTAGAGGAGGTTGCTCAGAGCCCCATCCAGCCTGGGCTTGAACACTTCCAGGGATGGGGCATCCACAACTTCCCTGGGCAACCTGTTCCAGTGTCTCACCACCCTCACAGTAAATATCTTCCTTTGCCTTTTTTGAAGGCCTGTGCACAGAAGCAAACAGGCTTTGCTGCTGCCTGTTTTTCCAAGATGTTACTTCAAAATTTCTGAAAAGCTAAATAAGGAAAATAACTGTCTCTATAGTGTTTGTGCAATAACACAGCTTTCCTTCACTGTGTATAATTTCATAACACAATTTTAACTGACCAGTAGACCTCAAAACCCAGCCCACGCCAGCTCCACTCAGCAGAGCTCCACAACTTAGTGCAGGATGGGTCACAGAAAGTGCACCTCCACTGCCAACGCCATGACCCCAGCTCCGTGAGGCACCCGAGGAAGTGCCCTGTCCAACATCCAGAGAGGTATCTTGAAGCCCTCTAACTTTGGTTTCAAAGGGACGAATAGGAAGGCAAGGACCAGACAACACTCACTGAAGAGTCTCCCGTTAAAGATGGGGCCATGCTGAAAGACAAGCGGTTTTCAGTTTTGAGTTTATTTAGTGTTATTAGCTTTTGATCTGTATCATTTTCACTTCTATTTTAACTGCTCAGCTAGAACCCCCCCTCTCTCAAAAATAAACTTCACAAGTCTTTCCTCAAAGGTACAGTTATCAAGCTCATGTTCCCCAATGACATGTATATTTGAGACCTTCCACGTACTGGAAAATCCTATTCTTTTTTGCAATTAAGAATGCTGCTTTTTAATACCTCATGTAATGTTGACTGAAGAAAGCATGAAGAAAAACAACTGTTCCACAAAACTACATCAAGATCATCTTGAAGAGGACACCACAAAGTATTACTAATACATCCACACGGATCACTGCTTCAGACACAGCACAAAGCCTCTCTCCTGCTCCGTACCAATCCATTGACAAAGCGTTGCACGTATAATACAAGTATGAACACCATACAAGTTTTGAATACAGTTTCTTCTACACAGACCACGGTTGGTCTGTATAAAACCATCAGTGTATAAAACACCGATGCAAGCTTTATATTTGATTCAGTTCTGGGACAGACAACAATAATCAAGTCTGAAAACTCAGTATTTAAATACATCTATCTGTGAGAAACACCAATATTTAGTCATACTACAACCCAAGTGACAGAAATGCCCATCACTTTTATACATGTCTAGTGCCTCTGTGATCTTATATCCTTACAACGTTTAAGGCAACCCCTCCACTTTTCCTCCCAGCTTGCATTCTTGATTCATCCATAGTCATTAGTGGCCGTTTGCCTATTTTTAAGCAGAAAAAAACACAGGAAGCCTGTGCAGCTTTAGAAATTAATGAAGGAAATCAAGTGCCTCATCATGTAATATAAATCTGAACTTGTTATGTGCTGTATGCTACTCCCTACTTATTATTCTAGGCAGTAAATTAACTAATACTGAACCTGATGCTGTGGCATCCTTCTTTAAGGCACATCTCAATTCTGTCCCTTGATATTTGCCATCACTATTTCACAGTAACTACTGAATTAGTTTTGATCCATTCCAATTTATCCTTTTTTAAGTTCTAAATATATGGTAATAATCTGGTTATAACAACTTACCCTAAAGAACACAAAGAGATGTTTACTTTAATGGGGCATTTACTATAAAACGGTTTGCAAACTTGAGGCATTAAAAGAGTGGAAAAAAAATATTTTAAATTAAGCACACAATATGTATACAGAGATTACTTCGTATCAGTCAAAATTTTTCCCTAATAATTTAATTCAGCTTGCAAGCAGAAAAAACAACACCCCCAACCTTAGGATTGTTGTATGCGAGCCAACTGCATGTATTTTATTTATTTTAATGGGGCTAATTAATAATGAAAAATAGCTCTTGCTACTGGGATTGCTAAAAAGGAAATTTATAAGTAAAGTTCACTACAGGGCAGCTGGACTGTATTTGGATCTATTGTGTATGTTCACTGATATCCATCATACATTAATAAAAATAAATGACACATTTATTAAGCAAAACTGTTTATAAAGGCATGATGCCTGCAGTTCTTTGCTCCAGCAGATCTACAATGTTTATCCCAGAAAATAGCTTTCCGTTACTTTACTCAGAGATACCTTCGCAACACCAGTCACATTTTTACCCATTTTGAAAAAGTGTGTCGTAAAGATTTATTAGGACACTTTAAAGTACTGTTCCTTAATTCAAGATAGCCTAGGACAGCTTACTTAATTACTTGCAAACTAAAGCTTTAAAAATTAAATTAAGAGCTATTTTATATGACTAAAACCAGAAGGAGGTAAGCACACAGGCACAAGGTTACAATTGTCTTACTGGATCTTACGACACACATTCTTCTATATTTCTGTTACATTTTTAGGAAAGACTGCAATACATGCAGCCTGGCCAAATACATTCCATGCTCAAAGCCTTCCATTTTTGAACTTTTTGGCTTATGCCTGAATTCTCAATCTTAGCACTGCAGTAACTGTATATTTGTGTGTTCTTGCACACAAAAGCCCTTGGTATTTTGCTTAAAAGTTTATGCAAAAACCCTGTCACAGTCTATGCTAATGTATTTCTCTGAGGTTTTTTTAAAGTAAAAAGCATGCATGAATATCAAAGAGCACACTGTAAATGATCGTTTCTAATCTTAGACATGTATCAATTATTCACTAGCTCGTTCTTCTTGTTCTTTATCGTATAGACTTCACCATGGCAACACTATTCTTCACTTCCTAGCCTTAATCAGTGAATCTGTAAACTAATATTAGATTTAGCTGTTGAATTACTTGATATTCTACTTATTACACCACGAATGTAGACATGAACCATGTCGCTCTTATTACACCATAAACCATACAGTTTCCAGGATATCAATAAACTTTCACTTGCTTAGCAATATTGATATGGTAACTTTTCTAAGAACTAGCTAGCTCCTCTTTTACTGCTAAGTATAAATATGTAGCTTTGAATTACCACCAGCAAAATTCAGAATGGAATTCAATGTCTGCCTGCAATACCTGTCCTGGCGCGCTTATACAAATTGGAAATGGTCCGCCTTTCAAAAACTATGGATTTTAAAATCACTATTAAGCTTTAGAAATAAATCACTTGTTTTCAGCAAGTGGCTTAATTTAAAAATGTCTTCATATCTAACAGTCTTCTTGGTACTATACAATTTACAGAAGATGCAATTTATATTTGAATATTTTCTTTCCCCTTCTTCATGTTTCCCACCATTGTTATACATATCATTTTCCATCATCTCAAAATAAATCCATCTTTTTATAACAGCTTTTGGCCCAGCTATTTTTCTTTTCCAGTGAGTTTCTTCTTTCTGTCTAATTTGTTGCTTCTTTCTGTTTAATTCACTTTTTTTTCACCGCTTTTTCCTGTGTTTCTCCAATACTCTCCATCCTTCTAATTCTCGCCTTCCTTTTGCTGTTCCATCACACAATCATACTTCCTTTCCCCTCCAGTTTGTGAGGATTGTTTATATATCTTATTAATCCAGAAGAGACACCTTTAACGCCTTAACACTGCAACCTTCCTTCCCTCAACTTGTGAAGCAGAACAGCAAACATTTCCTGTTTGCCCCACTCTTACACTTGCTTTTTCACAAAGGTGTTCAACTTGTGATATCTCTGCTGGGTCTCTAGGCAGCACTGATTCAAGTTGTGCTCTTCAGCATATCATTAATTATCATCCTGGCAGCAATTTCTAAGATTTTCTTTAATATGTAAAAAGCTAACAGTAATATCACCAGCACAGAAACAGTGAGCTCGTGGCCCTCCCCAGTAAGTCCTTAATATTGTTCCTTTATTGTTCTTTGTTAAGATGATGAACTGCATATTTCCCTTAAACATTAATTATCTTTGCCACAGTTAAAAGGGAAAGAAGGCAGAATTCACTTTTCTGAAGGAGCTATCATACCACAAAAACTCAAAAATCCCCAGACATTTCAGAGTCTTGCAGTAGGATGGATATTACCTGGTGAGAAAAACTGTTAGTGGTTTATGCTTGCCTGAGATCCTACTGTCCTTCATAGATCTATACAAGCCTTGGTAAGCATTCCCTTCAGGTCTGGTATGATCATCAGTGGACTCCTACTGCCTCTTGAAAGTAGAAATCTATCAGTCTTGTACTGAACGGCTGTCAGCCATCCTGTGACAGAACTGACCAAGTCACAGTGGTTTCCTTGTGCTGCTCTTTCCTCCAAAATCTTTGCTTGTGGAGTCCCACGGGGATCCACCTTCTTCTCACCCAGCTCAGTATACATGAAGATAACAGGGTAAACTGTGAAGCATATCAGCTCAGTTTATTAATATTTTCACAGCGTCACAGCTGTCAACAAATATGTCCATGAACACAAGAGAAGAAAGCATAGCTGGTTGAAGCTACCTCCTCCAGGCAAAGAAATGATACTCAATGGTCAGCATCAAGGCCCTGGTGGCAGGGGTTGGCTTCCTAGGGGGTTGGCTGGCTGTGCTTAAGGTGAACTCCACTGCGGTGCTGCCAGAGAGCTGTGAGAAGAGCTCTGTGAGAAAGAGCTATGAAAACCTTTGTTGGTGGCTTCCCTCTTTTGGTCATGATGCTTAATCACAGAGTCTTGCCCTTGGTCGCTGCCTGGGCCACGCTGAAGGTAAGGCTAGCCCCTGGCCACGTGCCCTGCTGACTCTGACCGGCTGACTTGGACTTGGACCTGCTTCATGGGCCTGTCTGGCCCCTGGATACTGTCACCAAACTGCTACGCTCCTCTTGTTTGGGTAGTGTGGGACGATGCTCCTTGTTGTCACTCTCAGCTGCCAGCAGAGTCTCCCTTGTAGAGCAACCTCATCTTGCTGCTCCCTGACAGTCGGGCTCAGACACTGAAAAGCCTGAAGCTCCCAGTATGGGATGATGCTAATGTCCTGCCTAAGAAAGCCACAGCCTCAAATACCACTGAAAAATGCATATAGTTGCACTTTTTAAAATACTTTCTCCCATCCATCAGTGACAAGGTCACTTCACCTCCATATTGCTTTTTGGAGTCAGCTTCAGTGATGCACACGCTCACAATAAACGCAATTAACCAGAATTCTCAATATGTAGATATAAAATTACCAGCCTTCAGTACACTGCACTTCCTTCAGACCACAGAAGCTGTTCCAGCAGCAACTGAGGGCACTAGGATTACACTTACAATTCAGCTCAGTTGAACACTCTGCAACTCCTCCTGCTTCAGCTTCTTTGCTCCTCCTCGAAGACTGGCGCAGTCACCAATTTTCAGTGATCTCCTCAGAGCTCACTGAGGAACTGCACGATCCTGACCGCCTTCCACACACAAGGCAAAACTTATGTTCTTGACTCAATTCCTTCATTAATACACTGGAGAGCACGTTCACCAAATGACCTCAGGAGCCAGTTCTGACCCCACACGTATAAACCACGCCATTTGCACCATGCAGAAACACAGATTACAGGCGCAGTAATGAAGTGTAGCACTCTCAGACCACAGTAAAAGTTGCAGTTACTTCAACAAGAGAAAACAAACAACAGAACAGTCCTTTGCTCTGACTACAATAGCTTGAAGAGGAGGTCTCACAACCAGCCAAGCTGGCCTGACAGAGGGCACAAAGCTAATCACAGCAAAGGGGACACTACATCTGCTCTCGACATTTGGCACCAATCATAAGATGGATACTACACAGAGAAAGTTTTCTTCCTCAAACTTCAGTCACTTTCCTAAATACAAGCTATGAACAACTCCATAAATAGGGCATGACTAAAATACATCTTGCATTAATTGACTTTTAATGGCATAAAATTAAGACAATAAGGATTCAGAGCTTGAATTGTTTAGACTCCGTTCTAACTTTGATCCAAAAGGAGAACAGTGTAAGCCTACCTACACAAATTATACTTCCTAATTAAATTATAATGGTAAAGTAATAATTACTTCAATAATTACAAGCAAATAAGCAGGATTTTTTTTATAAAAGCCTAACAATAGGAACTGAAAATACTAACAAATTTCTGCTGAAAGTACTGAAAACTATCAGCATCCTGAAATGAGACCTTATTGTTAAGCCTTGTCATAAAACTTAGATGAAGTTAATTAAAAAAACATGGAAAATACTTCTCTAGAGAAGAAAATATTTAAAGTAACGGCAAATAAAATAAACTGCTACTTGAAAATCTTTCCTTGAACAAACTTGGGTATTTTGACATTGTTATGTAAAAAATGTTATGTTTGTTATCTTTCACTTTGACCACCAGCTAAGTCTCAACAATTTCTTTGCTTAAGTGGTCAAACTCCTATGATGAATATTAAACAAGACTATGCTGGAAAGGGTTACTTGCCCATCTAACATATCTGACCAGCAACAAAATCCATAGGGCTTTCTGAATCATATGTAGCAGGATGAAGTGAAGACTCGCTATTGGCATTCTTTTCTTCAAATCGTACAGCAATATTCTACAGCTGATATTCAGAAGTGTGAGGTCAAATAAAGCAAGCTAGAGTGGATTTATTTTCAATCCTTATGAAAAAAGTCTAGATTTACAACCCACCCACCTTTCTGTCCCACCACAGTCAGCACTATACACACTAACATACAAACAGTTTTCACATCTTTTAAACTGAAAACAAAAAAGAAAAGGCCAGATGGTTACTGGATGCAGTACCTACTGCTTCTGACTGCTAAAACTAAATGGAAGTTAAATCAAAATAAAATAGTTCAAACTTAATTAAAAATAGATACACTATCTATTCAAAGGTAGATATGACTACAATCCAAATTTTAAGATGTTTTTGATCTAAAAGATTACTTGCCATGATAGACTGGATCCAGCCCAAAGTGCTATTAAAGTTTAATGCACTCAGTGATGTTGAGTGGGATTGTCCCTTCCAGCAGCAGTGAGGATACAGGCAAATTTACAAGAATTACAGTATAGCGGCCAGTATCTTAAAAGTTCATTTAATGATGCACCTAGTCTCATTAAAAGCCTCTAATGCTATAAAATTTTTACCTTAATATTTCTCCTCAAGATATTTCTAAGGACTTATTTCAGAAATTAATAGGATTTTGTAGCTCTGAGATACTGTAACAGTTTTACAGCCACTAATATGGCAGAAAGGGCTTGATTCAGTTGCCCACACACAAGTGTCTGGGCATTTTTGCCCACAAATCCTGGTCCCCAGGTGTCAGCTGAGGAGGATACAGGTCTCACACAGGTGAAGGTGAAACAAGTTACCCTTTACACGGTCTTGCTTGGGACAAAAAATCTACTTGAGACCCTTAAATCTGGTGGGTGTGTGCATCCCCACAAATACTGCAGGAATTTGGACATGCTTCAAGAAACTGAAATGCTTTTAAAGCATCTAAGCTGATAAATAGAGAAACAGAGCGGGGAAAAAAAAAAAAAAAACAACAAAAAAACCCAACAGATATTTAAACAGATCAATCTTAGATAATTTGGTTATATTTTGTGTAAAAATTAAGCAGACTCCCTATAGAATTGCATTATACAATATTATACACTAGGTAGTCACCAGAATGCCTATGATTAGCAACTTTAATTTCTGGGTTTAATTTATATGCCTACAAATAAAAGAATAAAAATACGTATTACACAGAGATGTCAGAAGCTTTTTCAGTTATGAAATGGAGATCATAACCCAGTAATGTTAAGTACAGGAAGTCCCCAAATCTGCTTTTAACTTCTATGGATTTATGCACAGCTATAGGAGATCAAGAACAACAAATGAGCTGCAACAGCTCTTGCCTTCTTTGAGAGTTGAGTAATCTGGTCGGTCTACTGAAGTACATACATTGAAAATATAAAGTCACTCAAGTTATGTTAGGGCAGAAAACACAGACTGAAATAGGTTGATCTATCAGTAATACCCATAGCTCTTTTTTTGAATTTGTGCTCTATCTGCATACAACTTACTACAGCAGGAAAGTTCATTAACTACATCAAAGACAACAGGCTGAATATCAGATTGTGCAAAAAATTAATTAGCTCCAAAGTTTAGTTATTAACACAATGCACATGGATTTTCTTGCAGTGGCATAATTGACAGGCCATAGTTGATTTAGCAAAAAAAATTAAGCCATCAAAATTCATGCTAGCAAAGAAGCACACAGTATGTCTGTGGTGCTGAGGAACACCTGGGCATGCTCACTCTACAACCCTTTATAAAAAACAATAACCAGACAAAAGAAAAGAATTGTATTGTTGATCACAAAACACAATGTTGATGGAGCTTTGAGCAACCTGGTCTAGTGGGAGGTGTCTCCCACTACAGAAGAGTCGGAACTCGATGATCTTTAAGGTCCTTTTCTAGGCATGTTTAGTTTGGAGGAGGCTGAGGGGGAACCTCATTACCCTCTACAACTACCTGAAAGGAGGTTGCAGAGAGGTGGGGGTTGGCCTCTTCTCCCAAGGGAATAATGACAGGACCAGAGGAAATGGTCTGAAGTTGTGGCAGGGGAGGTTTAGATTAGGTATAAGGAAGAATTACTTTACTGAGAGGGTGGTCAGGCACTGGAACAGCCTGCCCAGGGAGGTGGTGGAGTCACCATCCCTGGAGCTATTTAAGAAACGCGTAGACATGGCTCTTCAGGGCATGCTCTAGTGCCCAAGATTATTGGTCTGTGGGTGGGTGTGACGTGGTGGAGTATTGCGTGTGTTGTTGGTTTGGTGGATTTTTTTTTGTTTTGGGTTTTTTTGTGGTTTTTGCTGGGGTTTTTTTGTGTGGTTGTACTCGATGATCTCAGAGGTCCCTTCCAACCATGATGATGACTCTGTGATTCTGTGAAACCCAAACCATTCTATGATTCTATGATCTACATGGAAAACGCCAGTAACAATGATCCAAAGATTATTGTCTAAAAGAGAGAAAACATAATTTAGCAGAAGATTCCAGCAAGGAGTCTTGATAGGCCAACAAAGATTCAGTGCAACTGCTTGTAACACTGGTTTAGCAGGCAAACACAGAGGTACCATATTGCAAGAAGAGCATCCTTTGCGTCACTGCTCTTCTGTCCTTAGAGCATCCTTCCAGTGTTCAGTGACATCCTGCTTTGATCACAAGCAGGTCTGGAGACCGGAAAGCCACCAGCAGTGCTGACAACTCTGATGGTAACACACCAGACCACCAGTCACTTCCACCCTACTGTCATTGGTACTGGACCTCTGATGCTTACAAGCAGCTCATACTTCAACAGTAGTCACAGGAATCACTAAACAGTGACCAAATGGCATCATCAACCTTTTTTAATCCTGACAAATGCAAGAATGATTGTTAAAAGTAAAATTGGATCCCTCATAAATACTCCTATGAAGCATACTTAAGAATACTTCAAAAGGACATATGTTGGAAATAAATAAATAAATACATACCTTCTGTGCTAGTCTGTCTACAGCTTCAAACACAACATCTGCATCTGCCACCAGCAGAGAAAATTATTTGTTTGTTATCATGTCCAGAGTTGCAGAAGGAAGAAACTCTTAAAGAGGTCATAGTGGTGCCTCCTTGGAGGCAGAGATCCAGGTACATCCCAAAATGAAGCTGGTATTTGTTCTAGCTAGGCTGTAGCTCCAGCACTGATACCTGCTTTGTACACCAGAGTGATGTATGATGTTTGGAATTACACAGATCCCCTCAGCCCAAAACAGGCACAACTCTGCACTCCTCTCAACTCAGTCATTACTTCCGATGGGCACATGACAGAGGTTACCGAGATGTTTTTCTGCTAAATGAAGGCTTCTAAGAAAACATTGAAACATGCTTCGAAAACAGCAATGTGGGTTCATCACCTCTCTGTCAACAGCATCCTGCCGTGAGGAAGCTCATAGCAAGAACACATTGCCCGCCCCCGCCCTCAAAAATTTAACTCTAAGCTTCATTAGCCACAGAGTTCCCACTGAAAGGAACACGGGAGCTATCAAAATAGCTCATACGAGTGCTTCATCTGATCCAGCACGCTGTCTGTTCATTAGCTTATAGCAGATGGTTTGACAGAAGGTGCAAGAAATTCGTCAGTGGACTATTCTGGATTGGAAAAGTGTTTTTTTCAGTTGTTCCATCTAGTTGGCTTATATTTTGCAGCACAAGGATTTATAGCAGAAAGGACTTAAAAAATACTGAAGTAATCTATATACTGCATACATGTATTACAATTAAGCATCTCATCTTTTGTTGTAGAAATATCAGCATCTTCTCATTGCTCAGATATTTTTGTCAGTTTATTACATAAAGTAATGACACACCATCTGCAAAGAACTTCTTGCATACTTGAGGTTTTTTGACTTTATTAAACAGCCTTTACTCTTCCATCAAAAAGGGTAGACAGAACACACAATTCCCTTTCCCCATAAAGGCTAGTATTCTGCATATAATTCTAAGTGGAAAAAGCTGAAAAGTGCCAATCTTCTCGATCTTGCTTTATATGGAAGGTTTTCCAAGGCCTATTTATCATTGTTGCCAGTCTCCAACTTCTATTTCTGGTCTCTTTCTGGTCAGCACATGGTACCTAAGAAGAGATCTTCATGTCTTTGTTGACAACTAATGCATATGGTTGGGTCAGGAAAAAAATAATTTCAGGGCCTATCTTATCTATTAAGCAATCAACACAGAGTAACATTTACTCTAGTGTCTCAACAGTGTATATGTATTGTATTTTATTTTATTCCTTTTATTGAAAAACTAGATCCTAATATTTGTCAACACGAATTTCACACAACACAAACTTATTTGGAATCTTCTGTAAATTTCAGTAAGCAAAGTAACCTGCCATCTGCAAGCGTACCTTTTCTTTTTCAGATGTACTGATGTTAACTTTTCACCCAGCGCAGCGTAACAGTACTCTGTCAATAGGTAGCAGTTTAACTATTGCCTTTTGGGCTATTTTCAAACAGTTTTTATGACATAGTAAAATGCTAATCTATAATTTTAACCTACTATAACTGCTACAGTAGTAATTCCACAGCCCCACAAACTGTGTAAAAAGAACTACCTTCCACAGCAATGCTCAGATATGGCTTATGTGGAATGTTAAGGATCTATCTATTCTTCCCCATCTCCCAGGGTGGGAAAAAAAGCCCCAATCAACCTATGCAATTTATTTAAATCTTTAAAAACAACAGAAAACCAGCTCAGCCATATCCTCTTTTCCTTCACTTTTTAATAGTAGCAGAAATGAGAAGCAGAGTCATAGAATCACAGAATGGTTAGAGTTGGAAGGGACCTTACAGATCATCAAGTTCCAACCCCCCTGCCCTGGGCAGGGACACCTCCCACTAGACCAGGTTGCTCAAAGCCCCATCCAGCCTGGCCTTGAACGCTTCCAGGGATGGGGCATCCACAGCTTCCCTGGGCAACCTGTTCCAGTGTCTCACCACCCTCACAGTAAAGAATTTATTTCAGGTATCTAATCTAAATCTCCCCTCTTTCAGTTTAAAACTGTTACCCCTTGTCCTGTCACTACACTTCCTGACAAAGACTCCCTCTCTGGCTCTCCTGTGGGCTCCCTTCAGATATTGGAAGGCTGAGTCATAACATTACAGATTCCTTTAGAAATCATGTATGTACTGTTGTTTCTCAGATGGATTGAGTGGCCTGAGTACCATCAGACTTTCACCTTTCATCAATTGTTCCAGAGTCCTGGAGGCAGCATGAGGATGCACCCAAGTAACGGGGAACATACCAGACGTAGAGTTGTATTTGTGAATAGTGGGACTTCAGATACTGCTACCATATACCTCGAAGCATGTAAATTAGCATGTGAATTGCTGAACCAGAATTATTATGGTAAAGAAGACTCCACAGCAAGGCTTACAAGGCAGAAGAAAAGAAAGTAGCCATAGGAAAAAGACAGCATAAAAAATTACTTTAAAGACAATGAAAACAGGCAGCTACAGCAACCTTTCCTTCCCACAGTGTTTCCCTCAACTAATAACTTTGACTTTGACAACTAAAATCTTTTCCATTTTTATAATTAACGACTCATTCAAATAAAAAAACACCCAAACAACTCTTTAAATATGCTTATAAATTTAAATTGTAAATGCACTCAAAAAATTCAGTGGAAAGCTGGTAAAAGTCAATCATGTCATCTTATTGACTACCTGTATTGACATAGAACTTAGTGGACCGTACCGTCTGTCAGAGATAAGAACATGCTCTTGACTGTTCCTTTTGGCCTCATATTTGTGTAAATTGCATTAGTGTTTGCAGCCGAACCCCAATGCAGACTTCAGATGAAACAGTCTTGTTTCCCCATCCCATTTTTACATGAAACCATTAAAAATAAATAAATAAATAAAAGAGAGAAAGAGGGAGAAAAGAATCTCCCAAATGACAGCTTTTGGTCTCTGAAGTTGTATTTTATTAAAAGACAAAAATAGGAACCTTAAGCAGTGTAACTGCACACAAGAATCCAAGCTGGTTTGTTGCCAGTTGACACTATTTAAAAAGCTCAAAACCAAATCTAGCCCACAACTCTGCCCATGCAGGAACTTTTCTTTCCTCTGGACCATAATTATTTCCAACCCACCAATCTTCAGCAGCTTCAGCAGGGAGAAAAATATCCACATAGTCTCCTCCAAGGACGAATACATCATTTAGAACATTTTTTTCTAAATAACAGCAGTAGCAAATTGGTATTTGCATTAGCTTGTACAGCTTCAGTGCCCTAAAAACCAACCTTTTATTTCCTAATTACTCTTGAGCCATGTCCACGCCAGCAAACAGAATGAAGGACAGGAAGCAAGCCTGAGCACCAAACCCCAGCCATCCATACAGTTCACTGGTCATCTCACCCTTGGATCTCTCTACAACAGAGCTGTTCCAGACTGAAGTCAGCTTAGCATCATGTCCAGGTCCTGACCTGCAGACACAGTAGTACAGAAGTAGCCATTGAGGACCAACTTCTGCTGGAGGCAGACCCACACTTCTCCATCTCCCAACCTCTGCCTCCACTGCAGCTTCTGGATCTCTCCCCCGTTCCTCCTCTTCATTACATCTCAGAACCTGCTCCAGTTGGATCAAGGTCAGGTTGGATGGAGCTCTGAGCAATCTGATCTAGTTGAAGACATCCCTGCTCATTGCAGGGGGGTTGCTGGTCTAGATGACCTTTGAAGGTCTCTTCCAACCCAAAGTATTCTACGATTCTATGACACCTTCCTTGAGGGTAACAGCCTTTCCCTCCTCCTTTCAGAAGCATTCAATCTGACCTCAAAGACAGCACTCAGGGCTAAATATATATAGACAGTTGTTCTCTCTTCCATTTATGATGGCAGTTTTCCATCTAGCATACAAGATACCGTATGTATACAAAAAATGGAAACAAATTATGTATTTTTACCTCCCAAGATGACATTAGTAAGCATTTTATGAACTGCAAAAGCAATATAAGCCAATTATTTTTCTTCTAAAGGGCACCAGCTTGTGTTCTAATGCGACTACTGTAAATAGCCATAGTCCATTTGCTTGTCATGCTTAGACTGGGAAAGAAATACCACTGCAGCATCATTTTCCAAAGCCTATGTGGTGACAGAAAGTCCTTGTTACACCTTCCAGTGTTGTCCCTAAAGAGGGAAAATCACCCCTATAAAATTGTCACCTGGTTCTAAGACTGATTGACCAGATTTCCTCTCAATAGACAAACTTTGAGAACCGCGAAGAATCAGTCCCAGGTGATTTTTGACTAGCAAAGGAGTTACAGCTAACAAACCAGTTGACACAATGTAAGAAGCTATTCAAAAAGTCAGCTTGACATGAAATATAATAACTCAAGCTCTTTTGAAGAATGTATTCAAATTAGTAGACACAGAATTATATGCTGTCCTTAACTGGGACACTGCTGATTTTTAAAAGGCTTCACCTGCCCTCATTTCTCTTCTTCCTTAAGTGGCAATTTCTCCCCCTTCATCCTTTATTGTGCTTTTCATTCACCCCATCTCTATCCAAATCTTATCCCCTACAATGCCTTTACATCAAGCTATCCATTTTCTTTAAGTTAGAAATTATGCTTATTTTTGAAGTCTTTGCTTTTCCTTTTATCTTAATTTCTCATCTCCTGTTTATACAGTAATAATAAAGTGTTGAGAATGTACAGCACGTCAATACCAACAGCATGCTTCTGAGTGCTGCAAGGTTTAACTATTGACCTCACTGTTGACAATCATTATTGACAGAAAACAGTTTTCTATTCTTCTTTCTGCGATTATAAGAAATAGGATATTGATTCTCATTTGTTATGGGATGATTTCCTACTTGCATGGTATGCATTAATTTCAAGATGACTTCTGTTATATGACTTCCAGACAAGATTGCTAAATGGCCCTGCAACAGGCCACAACTAAAAGAACATTTCATAAAAACCATCCCTACTTAAACAGAGTCAAACACTGTGTTTGGAGTATATGACTCCACAAGCATTTTTAAGAGAAGGAGCAGGAGCTTTATATTTGTAGTATATGTTAAAGTTGCTCTTTCTAACAGATATTAAGCTCTAAGATACACACTCGTCAAAATGTCCTGCCTGAATAAAGTGTAGCTATTATTGCTTTCAAAGTATCCTTGAAAACCAAAAATTTATGAAAAAAAAGTATTTTTTTAGAATGGGGGTCTGGTATTTTATTAAAAATAAACCAGTATTTTTAGGAGTCTCCTGTTGACACTAAACATTCCAAGAAATATTATCTGGTTTAGGCACATGTTTTAAAATTCTCATACACAAGCAATTTTCTTTTTTGAGATATATCTCCTTAAGGAGAACGTCAGAATCCCAAGTGCTGCAGAATAATTAAAATACAGATTTCAGGTCTGCTTTGCTAAAGCTAAGAAGCTTATGTGATCACGAGGTCTGCAAACATCTCTCTCTTCCCCTCCCAATAGTTTTCAACCGCTTGGCAGATATTTCTGATTTTTGACAGGATAGCGACCTCAAAGGTAGTGAAATTACTACATGCTTTATGGAGACAGATGGCCAAGTGAAGAACAAGCTTCTGATCAACAGCTCCAATAAATAAATTCCTTGAACATGATAAAAGCCGGGGTACGGATTCACATCATATTACACATTAGCTGAGCACACATGGAGAGAAACTTTACCATGCCTTAAAGACAGAACCATTGATCATAATCATCAGATGAACCACAACATAAAAATTCATAAGAAAATGAGCTTTACTAACTCCAGACCTCACAGGAGGACAGGCTTGCTGTTAATGATGATCACAGTTAATCAGAAGAAATAGGTAAATATAATACGAAAGATGCAGATTATGTTATCTTTAAATTAAAATCTTCTAACAAATATTGTCTACTGAAACTTTTAGTAGCCAAAACAACCTCTTTCTCAGAACATGTATTGCTCCAAACATCTCGAATGAGCAATGCATACAACTTTTTATGTATATAAAATGTAGAATTTTAAAGTACTGAAGATGTTCTTTTAATAATAAGCGAGTTGAAAGTGCATCTACAGACTAACCAGGATCCATTACGCAATTTCAGAACAAATTCTGATTAAATTATTGCATACAGCTTTCCTTGTAACTCATTTCAAAACTCATCACACTGCCAAAAAAAAAAAAAAAAAAAAAAAAGGAGATTGATGAATTCTGTGAAGTCTGTTAAAATTACTTGTTAAACTGCAATGTATGGAATTACCCACTTAAGAACAGTCTATACTAGTATAGTACAAATAAAAACAACTGCTATGTTACTTGTTGTCTGGCATTTCACCCTCAGTGCCAACACTAACTGCAGGATCATTTGTGGTATTTCATCACATGCACAGAGGTTAAAGTCATGTTCTTGCCCAGTCGCAGTAAGGTTGTTACTCTCAACAAGTGAGCCTGCTTCTACCATAAGAGAAAATCAGCTTGCTTTCTGGAAGCGTCAGTTTGTATTTTTTTTACACTAAGTACAAAAGTACATAGCAAGTTTTTCAAAAAAACCTAGAACATCTATCAAAATAATTTTTCCTTTGCATAGAATTTGATGTTTAGTAAAGACATCTGAAAGAAAATATTAAGTAATAAAAAGGATGTAGTAGCTGATTTCATCCCTAGGAAAAAAAAAAAAACCACCAAAATTTCAGTGTTGTTTTTATACAACTTGTCAGATACACACATGATGATGACAGTGAAAGTCCTGCAGTGAATCAATACAGGTGCTCTGTTCCCAAATAAAGCCTTCCACCTGTTCAGATAAAGATTCTCTTTCAGAGATCTATTGTACAGAGAGCCTATCCTTGAAGACCAATTACTATCTAAATAAGAATACACCTCCAATTCAGAAGACAGCAGTATCCTATAGCACTGCTGAATGTCTTTGCTCCCCTATATATGTAGGATACAGAAAAGCCCCAGTCTCGCTCTGGAGAGGTGCTCTGGCGTGGATTTCTATGCCAAGTCTGTACGCCCTGTCACAGCCTGCTCTGGAGGTACTGCAATTTCTGCTCCAAGACAAACCACGTACTATGATGCAAAGAGTAAAATTAATCTACATCCTAACAATCACGCATTTACAGTGATGACTGGCACTTGTATTTAAACTCCTTTCAAAGTATTCTAATTATCTGTGCTCTTACGCAACTGAAATAAAACAAAATGCTCTACCATGAAGCATGGGCTAATATTTTACAGGCATTAGTAACACTATTTATATTATCACATGTTTTGTTCCAGCTCACTTAAAAACATGATGAGGGCTTTAAGAAAATCTTTTTTTCCCTAAAGTACAAATTTTCAAGAATTGAGTCTTAAGCGTGAGAGTGAACATTTTTATCTCTATGCTTTCAGACATTTGCCTAAAACATCCAAGGAGATTTCTTGGTTGACATATTGACAACAAAAAGTCAATAAAAGCTATGATTTTTACCAAGACTATACCAGGAAAGAAAACTTCAATTACCAGGGACAGAAATCCAGGTTTTAAATTCAGTTCTCACCTCCTGTGACTGTAATCACCAAAAATTCTCCCATAGTTTCTCCAGCCTGACACTGCCATCTATAGCAGTCTCCTGCTATAGATGCTTGCAGCAACGATGCTGCTCATAGAGAAACAGATCGAGTGTTGCGAACATGAAGTGTTATGCGGAAAATGTTGATGATAAATATTAGCAACCAGTCACACAAACTGGTGGAGTTTCCGTGGGATTAGTGCAGCAGCCTACTCATTTCGAGTCTACGAGAGGTAACCCTCGAGCAGGAGCCACGGCACTCCTTTCAGGGCCAGTTTGGAATATACCTGTAAGTCACGGATTTTTTTTTAGAAAAAAAACCAACGTAAAGTCATCCACCTCCCAGAGAAGGTGAAAGAACACTGATTCGGAACAGCACTCTGTGCAATTTCAATCAAAGTTCAGACATGTAAGTCCTCAAATGTAGTGTGAAACCTGACAAGAGCTCATGGAAGGTACTGCAGAATTTCACCAGCAAACTGTAAAACTTTCAAAAACCTCCACGGGGCTGCATGCAAAGACTATAAAGTTCCAAAAAGCCAGCAAAAATTCCTAAGCAATACCATAATGAAATCTGTGCTTAGCTTCACTGGTATACTGACTGGTACCATTCTACCACGTATTATTTTGACACGTTCACAAATACATATTCACACAGCACACAAGTTATTTTTACCAGAAGGCATCAACATCAGGAATCTAACAGTATTCCGAAGCAGACTAAGGATGATAAGCATCCCACATTCAAAATGATACTGATACTGGAATTGAGCAATATTCAGAAATAGACTGTACTATGCCAACGCTTTTTTTCCCCTTCCTTTTAAGTCAAGCCCATTACTTGGGAGACTCAACTAAGAACGTGTTAGGATCCTTTCAGACTTCTTTGTTGTTTGTTGATGCTATTATATACATAAAATACTTGAACATTTACTAGGACAGCTGTTGGAACACAAACTTCCCAAGTTTCCCAAGTCCAAATTAAAATACCTAACTAGTAAGCATGGGCATGGTCTCTATTTCTCTATTCCATAAGAGAAGTGGAGAGGACCATCCTAAGGATCATCCTACAAAATGGTGATAATAGGATTCTCTGAGAAGCAGCTTGCTCCAACACAAACAGAAAAGGAATCTGACACTAGGCAGGTTTCACAGCCACGAGTGTTGTCACCACTTCAGTTCAAAGTATAAGGATCTGGGCAGAAGCACCTCTTTTTCCCAAATGCCTTATTAGCTCTAATCATTGAATTTAGTGGAAAATATTCAGTGAATTTGGCCTGAGTCTGGCATCAAGCAAGCAAAAAAAATTCTAATTAAACTATCTCCCCCCCAAATTAACCATAGATCTACACTGGCTACTTTTATCAGCAACAAGCATGTACCAAATTATCATAATTATGCATAATACTTTCTGAAGAGGCTATTAAACATTATTTGGGTTTTAAGCCAATTCCAAACTACAAAGCATTGGATTCACCTTGAAAGTGGGATGCAAATTATCTCACATTTGTTCTTACAATTCCCTCTGAAGCACCTGACATTAGTCATTGTCACAGACCCCACGTTTAATTTAGCACAGCAAATCCAACATTCAGTCCTCCAGGCCATAAAACTGAAAGTATCTGAGCTCCATTTTCAAATTCTGTCCTATAACAATAACGTTAAAGTAAGTGACAGGCTTTCTGTGCACACTACGCTAAGCAAACCACTCATGAGTCTAACAAGTGCCTTCCCTGTTTCATGTTCTTGTCCAAATTCAGACTGAAATTTATTATATGAATCACTGCTACCCTGGTCTGCTTGCAGACATATGATGATCTCCCCTTCCAAGATTTTGATCTTAACAGTTCAATATAAACTGTTTTAGCAACTCTGCAAATCATTCTCAGATACTGTCAAATAAAATGAAGCCTTTATATCCTCTCAAAAACTTTTATTTTATGGAAATATAATGTGTCATTAGTTTATTTATTTTACCGTAATGGCGTACTAACAGGAGATTATTTAATACAGACTGGGAAAAACATAAACAAAGTAGTCCGCTTTTTAAACAGAAAATAATGATCTTCAAAGCCCTAAAGTATTAGCTGTGGTAAAATTTAAAATCTCAAATATATAATCTAGAGTTCTGTGAGCCTGCAGAAGAGGTTTGAACACGTCAAGAATATCTCAGACTCACATAGGCACTACAGGACTAAATAAAACACTAAAAACCAACCAAAACCACCATACATTTGATTTCTTCCTGAGTGGAAGCTCACCACAATTAATATAAGAGCATAACTGTCAGGTGTTTGCATCATTATAAAATGGCAGACGCTCTCTGGAAAAGTAAGTTAAATTATTTATCAAATGATTCCAAATATCATCAAATTCTGTGCAGCCAGCCATTCAAACGGCTTCTAATAAATTATTTGATATGGCTCTAATGGAAACCATGAGTTATTCAGAAGCATTTGCTATTAAGCAGCATCATACTAATGTTCTGAAATTCTACCCAGACATGTCCAGAAGTGACATACTATGAATCACATTACAAATATATTCTCCTGCTTTTGAAATATTATCAGCAACATCCAAGAATTTACACAAATTAAGAAACAAGTAATTTTGGCAGTCATGTGTCATGCTGGAAAACATGCAGATTTTTATTCTGCACAGTCTAAACCCATTTTTTTTCCCTGCTGAATAGATGAAGGTGGCCACATCATTTATCACATCAACAAATGTCATAAATATCAGCCAAGGCTTCTCCAGAGCATTAAACATTGCCTATATAGTACAAAGGCAACTTCCCAGTAATAACAGGTTGTACTGTATTGTTCAAGGCACATCCCTTCCCAAGGAAAATCTATTTCAAGATTAAAGCCAAAAAGCTTTCCTTCTATTAAAATCAGCAGACACTTTGTCATTCCAAGAGACTGTATGACACTGTTAATGGTGAAAGGACTCTAGCAAAAGTTGGGAGCAAACTGATTCAAATTCAGGTTAAGGAACACAAGGCCAGTGGACAAACAGAGGTGGGTAAATTATTTGAGACATTTATTTGATGAAAAAGCAAAACAAGATATAATTTTCATAAGGTGTTTATGCATTTTAAATTAATAGGCTCATCTGCTATTGACCACATTCAAATAAATAGGAAATGTTAAGCAAATACTTGGGAAGAATAAATTTCCAATTTACGAGAATGAAATCTAGCAATTATACTTAGAACGATGTCATGAAACAATCAGCCCCTTGGTCCAACACACTAGCATGGTTTCTACTAGCTTCTAGAACTACAGATGCACATAAATATGNGGCTGTGGGGCTGGGGAGCCCTGGTGCTCTGGAAGCAGAGGGTTCCCTCTGCAAGGGCGAGCGCTCGGGGAGGGTGTCGGGGCTGTGTTAGGCGATCCCAGCCCCGCTCCCCGTGAGGGCAGGCGGCGAGTGTCTGCGGGTCGGATAACCCCGCTCGGGAGGGGAGATGCTGGGTGTGCGAAACGGAGAAATGGAGCATATCAAAGGGCGTAAAATGGGGGATTTTTCAGGGAAGCGTGCAGTACCTGACAGCAGGGTGGTGAAAAATGGGTGGGGGTTTGTCTGCCGTGCCAGGTAACTTGCCAGGTGACGGTATGTGTGAAGAGTCATCCAGGAAAGAGTTAAACCCGTTCACGTTGTTCTAGATTATTTTTTTAAAATACTGGGGAACACAGGCAAGTTGTGAGAAGGTTGTTCTTACAAGGATGAATGTGTTGGCTTGGGAAATAAAAAGTTTGTCAGCTGCGAGATACTACAATATGTATCAACTTCTACTCAGCTTTAGGAAGATAGGCTTGTAAAAGCAGCTCAGTGTCTTTTCTCCTACAGGAAACTTGCTGTTTCTTCAATAGCATAGCTGGTGAGGCCTGGTTTCCTAGGGGGAGGATGTACTTTCTCCCCATATCCTTCCTCTGAGTCTTCTGCGTCTCTCCCTCCTGCCAAAGTCACCTGTAGTTTTTTTCCCTCCTGGGTGTATCCTGGGCTGGCATCCACGTGCAGAGCCACCAGTCAAGAGACGTGTCATTAATCTTTCCAAATGAATGAGAGGCTCAAGAAAAACTGTGAAATTAGTGGCGACATTAATTAGTGGAGAGACTAATTGGGGTGTCTCTTCTGCTTCTCTCTGAATTCTCCTGAAATTTCAAAGAATATAGGGTCTTTGAGACTTGTATCCCAGTTCTCCACTTCACCTGTCAAACTGGTGAAGGCTTCAAAATTTGGTGGGGACACGCGCTGGCAGAAAAAAGGAGAGAATAACAAAATAACCACATAAACCCCACATCCCTGAAGATTGATTCCAGGTTGAAACCAGACCATACATGACTCATGTTAGTTTGTCATCCCTTGTAAACCATATGCTATATTACAGTTAGACACCTCTGTGGCAACTAAATTATTGCGTGACATGAAATATGTATTCATATAACTCGTAGCAATTAGTTTTGAAATTAAAACTCTTGAATCCCAGAGTAAATATGAATTGGAATTCTTTATCCAACAAGGATATATCTAACAGGGTGTCACAGGCTGATGAAAAAGTAGGTATTGTTGTCTTTATGTCATCCATACACCATCTGTGCTGTGATTTACTGCCAGGCAGCACAGACCCATTAGGGGAGAGTGGGGTAATAGACCTCCACCTGCCTTTTGGTGGTGCTCGGTGTTCTGTGATGCAAGGTCTTAAATATTTTGGGTCAATATCAGAGTAATTAAAACCTTATCGTATATTTCCTGTGAGGGTCTTGTGTTCAAAGTTAGTATGTTCAGAGTGAGGAGGTAAGAGACAGTGTTTTCCACACCTTCAGCTAATTCAGTGCTTCAGCCTTCCCTGAAATCTCACCTTTGACATTCTGTAGGAAAACTGCATGATAGATTCTTACACCCGAGAACCGCCTTAACTGTGGGTTTGCGTTTTCCAGATTAACCAGATTTATGATGTTCCTCATTGCATCCCTGCACTCTGCCTGGGAAGTCAGTGGTTTTCATCTGGAACCATCTCGTCTCTCCCTCCTGTATCTTAGGGATTATTTTATGAGAAAAATCAGCATCTTCATTTTAGACTTTGACCTTTATAACAATTAATTAATGAAGGTATAATTAGCTGAAATGGAAAGGTATTCTAAGGAGATACAGGAAAAGTGTTGTCATTACCTTTGGCACCTAAGGTGTCTTTGCAATCTGTGCCATGTCGTAGGTTGAGACTAAGCTCTTGAAAAGCATCTTGGAAGTTTGTAGGGGTGTTGTAAGGTTGTGTGAGGACCCCAATTGAATCTCTACACATGCAACTTTCGAAAGCTACTGGGATCCAAGAATTTAAAGGTTATACAGAAAATACTCATCTCCTAGAGTGAGTAGTGTGGGCTAGAAGTTAAATCTTGGCTGATTCCCTGGAGTACACTAACCAAGGCAGCTGAGCCACCACGGGACTGATTGTGATTGTGCATGCGGGGAGAAAATTACTGCCCTTTGGGGAAAGAAGAGGAGCAGAGGGGAAACTGTGACTTAGAAAGGACTGAGTGAGCCCCCTTGTCCTCAGGGCAGCTAGGTTTGTAATTACATTTAACTAGGATTATTCTTAAAGCCACAGGTTAATCTGTTTTTCTAATGTTTGTAGAAATAGTTTTTAAGAACCAGTGGCTTCCTATAGAAGGCGACTCTGTCCCACCTGTCTTCAGGTGTGGAAGGAGGGGGCTATGCCAACATAATGCTTTATTTATCTATTACTCTTTGAAATACTTGACTTTATAAAAAGAGACTGAAACCCACTATGTCGTATGTCCCTGTGTCCCATATTTGACAAATACAAACACAAAAGTTGACTGTCAAGTTGTCATGTGTTAGTGACTGGAAAAGGGCCAACATTAACTTTGTGTCACTCAAGTGCCCCTCTGCCATGAGATTTTCATGCTGAGAATGTTTTAAAAGATTTCAGAAGGATATAGCTGTGTGTTCATGAGTTTAGCTCTTTTTTTGTGTGTTAGAATGATTTCAGATGGGTTTAGGATGATCTGATTTCAGGTATCGTGATTTTCGTTGTTCACTTAATTAGGAAATCTCATTCCTCAAATGCAGATGGGCATCATCCAGGGCTGTTTTTTTTTTTTTTTAGCCAGCCTGCCCATAGAACATGATCAACTCTTTTTATGAACACATAAAAAATGTTATAATTTAAGAGCAATTTTAGCATTTCAGCTATCAGATAATGTATTCAGTAATTAGTTAAACTGTGGATCAAAACCTTGCTAAAACAAGCTGCTAGGAGGCAAGAGCAATCTAAGCTGAAGGCGAAAAGGTGAATTAACAGGAATGTAATGTTGAAAGGAGTGTGTAGCGAAGGGTTATAGGGTGTTGGTGTATATACTTAATGAAAGAAAGTGAAGTTCAGGGAAAGACTGTTGAAGAGCAGGAAGAGTGTTAGAAGTGAGGAAAGACGGCACTGAAACTGAGGGGAACAGGTTAGTTTGGAAAGGTACTGGAATGTTAGGGAGGATGAAGGGAGACAGGTGGGCTGAGAAAAAGAGGGTATGGGGGAAGAAAAGGAATAAAAAAGTGTTGAAGGAGAAACAAGGAAGGAAGGAAGAGAGGAACGTGTTATGGGGAGATACTGGGAAAAAGTGTTGGGTGGCTGAATGTGGGGACCAGAGCAAAAGAGTACAGAGTGGAAAGCTGAAGGACGCTGTAAAGGAGAGAAGCTGATGTGGAGGAAATACTGAACTGGAATCTGTGCAAGAAAGGACACTGCATGTAAGAGGAAAGGGAATGGAGTGTCTGAACTCTTTTGGCCTTATTTTCTATTATTTGTCTAATGACAGTGGCAGCTCTTCATAATGGTAAGTAATGATACTTAAGTCCCTTGCAAGCAAATTAGAATACCTGTGCTCTTACAAGGATACTGAAGGTTGAATTTCCAGCCTGAGATGATTACTCACAAGGTGTGCGTGCTGGCTGAAGGGCTGGGAGCTGGGCTGTCATTTAACAGAGTGGCCTGCACACTTTTAAAGATCGCACAATTTGTCTGGAAGCTCTCCGTAAAGCTCAGTATGTTTTAGAGTAGAAAGGTGGGGTTTTTTTAACATTTTATCTCTGCACCTCTTGGCTTTAAAAATGGCTGTTTTGATGACTTAACAGATATTTGGAAGCCACGTGTCACAGAAATTTTGTAGCACAACTTTTAATGAGAAGGAATTTTGTGCACTGACAAAAAGAGAGTGATACGCTGTGGCAGTTTGAGTTCCTTTGGTTTCTTGATTCTTGGTTTCCAAGGAAACATGCTTGAAATGAATGTCTAGAAAAACCATTCAGAGTTGTAACCAATAATTTATTAGTTTGATGAAATTATAATAACAAGTAGTTTTTCTAGTTTGGGCATTTTGGCACACCTAAGAGCAGAATATTTTTACAGTACCTTTTGGAAGAGAGAGCAACTCTCACAACAGCAGCTGACATGGCTTGAAGTCCACAACTTTTCTGCTTCTTCCCACTTCTTCAGTTCATGGCCTACCAACAATGAAGGACAAGGGAAGCATTCAGAAAAATTTCAAAATTATCAAATTCAAATGGTCAGATGTGATGGCAGTGGGAAGGCATTAACCACCTTTCTGCTTGACTTCTCTGCTTTTTCAAAGTATATACAGAGTACAGGCCCTCTTCAGCTGTTGCATTACATTTACTTACACTTTGGTAACACTCAAAGGTCAGCTTTTTTTGCTCAGTTGTGACAAGTTCTGTCAAATACGTGATTTTGCAAACTCCTTTTCCTATGTTGACAAATGCTACATTAGCAGAGAGATGAAAGAGGAAGTTGTTATTGCTAAGAGCTGGCACTTCCTTTCTCTCCTGACATTGAGAGCTATTTTTAAATAAAGTGCAAATATCTAAAATTACATCATTTTATATTAGGTAGAGCTTGCCCATTTCTTTTAATTTAGGAAGATCCAAAAAAAAATCGTATTTCCAATCATCAAAGGCCAGGATCGTAGAAATGACATTCTTAAATACAGTCTCAATTATTTCCAATGACTAGAACGGATCTTACCTTTTAAAAATTTACATTTCCTTTGCAGAGTCTTCAGTCCAGAAATGTCTTATTCCAACAGTGAGATTTCAGGCAGGACTTTGACAACTACTAACTCATCAAATTTGTGAACTGACCTCTGCCAGGTTCCATTAGCTGGGCTCGAATGGGAGGTGATAGTGGAGCTGACTTTGGCGTCTGTCCCAAGTGAGGAGGGGGGAGTATGTCTGATGACTTCAAAACGCAACCTGCAAAACATGCCACACGGAGATTCATCTTTTGAAGAGTAAGGGAGGAAATGCATTTTTCTAACAGCCTTCATCAGTTCATGGAGGGAGGCACTGCATTGAGGTACTTGTGTTCACTCTCCTTCAGATGCCTTCCACAAACTCTGCTTGCCATGCACTTGCGTCTAATTATACTGATTTTTCTGGCAGGGGAGCTAAAAGGTAGAAATTGGTTGCTAGAGTCTAAATAAACAAAACCGTAACTGTATGTCCCCTGAAAAGGACTGAAGTGTGCAGTGCAGCTCTCTGTGGCTTTCTTTGTCATTTTTCCCAGTGGAAAGGGGGTGCAAAAGGCAATGTTTTATGACACTTTCCGAAAGCAACGTCTCTAATAGCATGATTTGATTCAGAGCAATTGTTAATAGGGTCATAGCTGATTGGGAAATCAGCCTTAATGAAGTAATTACAGTTGTTTAACAGGAACTGCAATACTAGACCAAGCACTGAAATTGTATTCCCCACATTGGAACATTTCATGAAGGGTAAGGCAGAAGTTCCTCATTAAATATATGGACTACACCAGCTTCGTCTGTGTGCTGCTTCCCTGATCTGCGCTGGTCAATGACATTGCTGTGCCTTGAACAAGACATAGGGGAGTCTTAACTTTATTCTGCTTGCTTGGGTTTGTGTGTAGCAGCATGATTGAGATAATGACACATAAACCCAGTGTGTTTTTACTTGTTAAGATTTTGGACACAACAAGAGACCCTAATTTTAGAACTAAGACTTCTCATGCTCACCTGGAGACTCCGTCAGGAGTGGTAATAAGCCTGGTGTGTGTTGACACATGGGCTCTTTGAAACTCGGAGAAACAGCTGCTATCTCTGACTGTTGTGAGGTCTCATATCAAATGTTCTGCTGTCTCAGTAGTGCGAGGGCTGCCTGGATATTACTGTGTAATGACTCACCTAGCAAATAAGAGACCTTTCACACTTACATTTCACAGCATGTACTGCTTGGTTTTGCTAAGTGTTACATCCGCGGAAACTGAGTTTCTCCAAAGTGGGAGGTGAGACCTTCTTTAATGAATTAGTGATCTTAGTAGGAAATACAGGACTGAGGTATGGGCTACTTGAGGAAGAGTGGCCAAGAAGGTAACTGTAGGTGTGTGCTGCTGATGTAAAACTAGTTCCCTTTGCTGCCTGAAACATCATCACATTTCTAGAAATTTTAGAAAGAAAATAGGTATAATTAGACCCTGCTTTCATGTCTGTGCTTATAATCCAGGTGGCTTAAGCAACTGTCTTTTTGATTACATGTTTTTTTCTATTTATTATGAATGATGAAACTGTTTTGCCAATATACTAAGGAGTGAAGCAATAAGCAGGAGAGGCTTTTAACCTCAGGATGAAACATCCCAATAAATCAGTTGGACAAACAAGTGAAAGTTGGAAAAGTCAGGTAAAGCGGGCAGACCCAGATTTAGGTCCTAGACCCAGATTTCTTTGAAATATGGTGGTTGCATGTATCACGGGCATGGGCACATACACATGCACAGGCACAGCCCTGTGTATTTTCAGCCTTTTACTCTAAACATGCTGATGGTGTGCTGTAACCCAGAGCACCAGATCCTCCTTGCACTCTGGGCTGGAAGGAAGGTGAAGGCCTAATATGATCTGCTTAAGTAACCGCTGTAGCCTTTGTTTCTCGCTTATGTGGGTGGAAAATTAATTCTACAGCCCCCTCTGTCCTACTGCCTCCTGTTCCTCTACATCCCTCTGGTGTAAAGGAATTATCTCCTTACACAATACCTTTCAATATAAAACAGATACCAGTGAATCTCACCTTTGCTGAGTGTGTCCTAGTGATTGTAAGTGCAAGGATGAAGCAGTACAAATCAACAGGCAGTGTTTTAACCTTTATGAACAGGTAAAGATGGGCAACACTGCGCAGACTTCCTGGAGCTTTAGACTTAGAAATTGTCACAAGTTCCCATTTCTTCTTCTTTCTGACCCACCCGCCTGGCAGAAGCTTCTGGGCTGCGTTTCTGATGTCATTTAATCCTATACCTGGACTCGCCATAGGATGCACAGGGCTGTAATGATCGCGTGCACTGTGTTGCTTATGCTCATTTCACATAAATGCTTACTGTGTGTCACCATCCTAAATTGAAACTAGTTATTATCAATGGCTCTCTTTTCTTACGCAATACAATCTTTGTCATAGGAGTCATAGTTTTTAGGGCTATTGACAGAAAATACAAACCTAAAAACTCGTATGTTTAGATAGATTAAAAGTGATGAGTTTTTTTAAACGAGGAGGTAGGGCAGCTTCGTTCAAACATGTTTTGTTTATGGGGTAAAATTAATACTTAACAATAGTTACCTTTTTCATTCCAGAGCCTCCTTAAAGAAGAATTTTAAGTTGTCCTTAATTGCATGGTAGACACTCTGGGTGGGATTCAGCTGCCTCACCACAGACATCTGGTGCCCTTTGAGAAGGGCAGTTAAGACATCTCTGTGGGGTTGGCAGATATGGGTGGGGACCTGTGGAGACGCCTGCTCTCCCAGAGACCATACCTAGGCTTCTCAAATGGCACTAGACACCTATGTTTTATACAGCTGACTTTCCCCTTTTCTGGCAAGGACTTGCTTGGCAGAATTCCTCTGGTACACATTTCCAGATTTTAGAAGCCCTAATGCTCATTTTGGGTTTGATTTTAGTGGGAGTTTCCTCAGCAGCATTTAGGGTTCCATCGCTGGCTTCCTTTTTTTCAAGTGACTATTACTTAAATGTTTGTCTGTTTGATGAAAATAACTGTGGGAGGGGAAGGGTCTGAATCTTTAACACAAGAAATTTTATTTAATTTCAGCTTTTTGTCCAGAGCTAAGCTTTTAAGAAGCAAGTATTTAAATCCAGGTTAAAATTTAATTTGTATGACTGGAAATTCAGTCATTTAAGCTATTTCAGAAGCATCATTTCAGATATTCAGCAATATGAGCGATTGCAGAACTAATACATAAATTTATACAGTACTGAAAGTATGATAATCTTCCTATGGAACCATATAATTTTAATCCCAATTTATGCCCTCTGTTTTAATGATAAGGGCATATGCTTCTGCTGTCAGAAATAATTATATTATTACAATTTTTGTTCCATTGGTTTTGTGTTACGGTATTCTTTCAAGAACTGGCTATTTTATACTCCCTTGTATTCAAGTCCATTTGACAACATATTTATCATGGCATTGATATCATGTTCCATTTCAAGTAGAAATTTGGAACCAATTTTGGGGTATCCTGAGGTGCCTCATTGCAGCAGAGCCATCAAAGGTGTTTGCAAGTGCATCTAGTCCCTGTCTCAAAGGATTAAAAAGCAGAATTCACTGAAGACTAACACTTGGTTTTACGTTCGGGGTGAAATGATCTAATGGTTTGCTCCTGCCAAAAGGAACGTGGCTCTCCCTTGTCCCCCATTTTTCTCCTCTCCAAGCTCCTGGTTGCACTTTTCTGTTACTTATGCCAGCTTTGGTACTCACTGAACTCTGCAGGAGCTCATTTAATTCACCAAACTGATAGAAAAATAGTCCATCAAAAAAATGAGTATTTTTTTTTGTGGGTTAACAATTTGAATTGGCTCCTAAAAAGGTCAAATGCCAGAGCTAATAGAAAAAAAAGGGGGGAGGGCACGTAGCTTGGTATTGAAGAGGGGCAGCGAAAGAAGAGTGGGGAAGCAATGGGAGCAAGACATTCCACTTTGTAAATCATGATAAAAAGCCCGCTGCTTGTATAACCACAACCAGAATTCACAACTGGAAAAGCACTTGGAAATGGGGGTATTACTGTTACCCTTAGCTCTGTGGATCTCGTGGCCAAAATACCTGCTGGGCCACGGGTTGCATGAGCAGTTAGTATGCATCTGTGCAGAACTGCATCCCCTAAAGGAGCCGGTTAAGGTGTATATTTAATCAGATTTCGTATGGTCACTGCTAGATTAACAGTCATGAGATACCGATTCCTATGCCAGCACGAGTGTTTGGCCACTTGCATCCAAGTTGGTTTACGTTTACCTGTTACTTGGCTTCTATATAGATTGCCAGGTGCTACTTTTTGGTGCAATTGGTTCAGCTTTTTGCTACCAAAAAGCCAAGGCTAGCATTTTGACCAACTGAAAGGATATTTCAGAGCTCAGACTGAAAATATGAATGTACGTTTCCTGTACACAACAGACTTGCTTTTTAAACTGAAGGCAGCACATAAGCATGTCGTGCAACAAAATATTTCTGGGCACTGAAAACCTGTGAAATAGGTATGATGCTTTGAGCAGATCAGTAATTAAGAGATATACTGCTCTGTGTTATTCAAAATCTTCCTAATTGCAGGAGAAACTTAGGCAAATACATTTCCTGTGTGGTTTGGGGTCTTGGCATTATAAAAATCTGGATTTTGTGTGTCCAGAGAGCAAGGTCTGGGTCTAAAAGGTCCAAACATAAATATGCTCAATTTAGCGCTCTCAGGAAAATCACAGATGAGTCAATTCTAAGGGGATTTCAATCAGTGGTGCCAGAAAGTCTAGATAGTTCAAAGCAGAACCCTAGATAGCTAAATTTACCAGTGTTGGAGTTTTTTTATATCCCAAAATACTAAGACTAAAAGTCCTTTTATGTTTTATAGATAGATTTTATGATTTATTTATAGATTATAAACTGCTTACTGGGGACACTATAACTTCAAGCATATTTATAGTTTAAGTATTTGTGGAAATGCTAATAATGACACAAATATTTTTTCCCATTTTATTTCTTCTTGAATTATTCTTTCTGAAAACGTGAAAGGTACTCCTTTGAGATGCTGGCTCTCAAACGGTCCTCACACAGTTATGAGTCCAGTTTTCTAAAGAACTTGTTCTGCCCACCCACCTGACTGAGGACATGGGTTTGGGAACAAAATTTTTAAAATTAAATTTAAATTTAAAATTGTTTTAAAATACCTTGATGAATCATTTAATAAATTAGGAGGAAATGAACTGCTTTCACGTGAAAAATCCACGATTTTTCAAAAGTTGAATGTAATCTAAGAAAGACCCAAAGCTTCCATATACTTAATAAATTAGCGCATAAAAATGTCATAAGATGCAGCTTTCTGGGCTGTTTTGGAAGGAAGCCAATATACTTATTGAAACTCATCTTAAACCTTTCAGTAACTTCATTTTATGGCTTCTGAGCTGAACTGTGCATTCAAGTAGAAGCCCAGGAGTATATACCTGCCTTTTGGAGGATTTTGTTAGCTGACTCTTCATTAGAAAATGTAATTACAAATATTGATGAACAGAACATACTATAATACATACCTGCTTTCAAACAGACATTGTCAATAAAGCCTCATACTTTATAAAAACTTCCTGCTTATTGTGTTACTCATATAATTTTAAAATATTAATACTGAAAGGAACCTTACTTATATGTGGCTGCTTGTTTACTATTTGGATTTCTCCACAATAACATGAGGAAAGAAAACATTTTTCAGTCTGTTTCCAGAGATCTTGTATGAATACTCAGTTTTAATTGTGTTATAGCAGAGGAATACTTGAATAAAAAAATGGGGTTTGAATTAAAATAGTCATTGGTAATGGCTTTCAGGTCTACAGATGAAGAGTAACACGTAGGAGAAAAGTGGCTTTTAGTATTTTCATATCAAATTATATTTCTTCATGCTTTTTAAGATATTTGCTGCCGTTGGTTTGGGGGGAAGAGAGGCCTTTGGCTGTGGGCCCCCTCTCTCCGCTACTTGCAAACAGTAAAGCAAATAATGAAACTTCTGACAGTGCAGCTCCGAGGAGCGTTCCCCGAGCCTCCACCTGTGGCCCCATGACATCATCAAGCTGATTTAAATATTGTCAGCCACTGAAAGTGTCACCACGCTTCCCCCCATCCCTGGTTGCTGATTCCTCACCCCTCCCGTGCAGCAATGCTGGTTTTTCTGCGTTTATTCTGTGGGCTGACCTGGGGCAGTGCTATGGCTGGGGGCAGCCCTGCAACACCACCTGGCTGGCCACCAGGACAGGGTCGGGGCAAGGAGGAGAAACTGTGTTTCAGCACCGAGAAGGGATGCGGGAAGTCACTTGGCCAAAGCTATTCCACCAGGACACGTTCTTCTGATGGCACAGCCCATCTGCTGCAGCGGTACGCTGGTGAGATGATCTCACCCCACGTGTGTGTGTGAAGAAGGATCAGTAACATCATTCCAGTAAATCCAGCAATTGCAGAGCTGGAGCTGAACTTCTCGGGCAGCGGACCCCAATTCTTTGCCATCTTCTCTATGTGCTCAAAGCTGATTTACACGAGTGGTATTAAAAGACCCCCAGGGTATCAGAGCAGAGGAGTTTTACACCCTTCAACAAGATTGCAAACTCTTCTGTAGGCAGGAAGCAATGGAGACTTGTTCAACGTGTGATCTCAGCGTCTGTGCTTGGATGTTGCAGTGCTGGAATAGCATTTCTCTCATGCTGAGTGGAGCTGATTTTAGAGATCTGAGGTCCCTCCTTGGTAGTCAGCAACAGAAGGACATTTTCTTATTTCACTATTTTCTTACCCAAGGTGCACAACTGATTCAAGGAGAGGAAATGGTAATGGAAACACCACGGGTATTTCAATTAAAACACTTCTACTTTGTGCCATCAAAGCCACACTTTTGGGTCTCTATCCCTTTTGGACTTCTCAAAGATGCTCACAGGTGAAGAGTCCTGGTCCCACCTCATCCTGTTCATCTGGGGAACTATATCTCATCAAGGATCACCCGACATCCAGAAGTGAAGCTGAAGGACTCCTCCCTTTGAATAATATTTTTTAATAGAAAGAAATGTCAGAAAACACTTGCATGGGCTGGCAAAGAGCACTTTACCCTGACATAATCCCCTCAGTAGCCGTTAGGGTGAAAAGAGTATTGGATTCTGAATGGTGATATATAGGTGATTTGGTAGATTTATGGCATTAATGTTTTTTGCCATCACAATAGATACTGATAAGTGCAGTGTTCAATAACTCTTTTGCACTTAAGTTACATATTGGTCCATCTCTGTATGCTATTTTTAAAATCATTGCCTACATACAGTTTAGTTTCATCTCTTTTCTTGATGTTCATAATCCAAATTCCTCCTAATGCTTTAATACTGCCCGTGTTGAAAAGCAAAACAGCAAGCAGACCCTGGGTGGCTGGGGTTTTTGTGGCCAGCAGAGTCCCGTGGGGAGAGGTCAGATGTAGCAAAGCTGCCTTGGACCCTGGAGGTCCTCAGGGGTGTCGTGCTGTGGTCACAGCTCTGCTACCCTTTAAAAAGGTACAGTGTGAGCACTCCTTGCTGGGCGACCAACTGCTGTTGATTCTTATAAAAACATTAAAGCTTTACGGGCTGTGTCTGCAGTCTTGTTATACTGCTTGTGCCGCTTCCCTAACGAATTCCCTGCCTCTCCCTTTTGCCTGGGAGCCCTCGGGTAACCCTCAGCCCTGCTCCCAAAGCACTGGGAAACGCCTGACCCTGAAATTGTGACTGGCATCAATTTTGGTGGCATGACTCCTCGGGTATCCTACACATCTGGTGTTGCAGAATGACAGATGGTGCTTCGTCCACTGCCTGGAGCTGTTTGAAGCACCCAGCTCTCCTCCCTCTCTCCTTCCTTTTTCTGGGATTCATGGCTTGTCCCACGGGGACTGCTGAGATCAATGTGGATGCTGAGAGGCTGCATCAGGAGCAGCTCCTTCCCTAGAGCTGTACGGTGGCATCTCAGGGTGTGATGGGGGAAATGTGAGTTAGGGCCAAGGTCAGCAGGGACTTGCTATGGATGCCATAAACCCTGGTGGCACATTTTTGGTGCCAGAGGGCCTCTTGAGGAGGCTATGGTAGATTTGCTCAGGGCAGTCTACGTGGAGGTGCTTGAAACAGCCTTAGAGGTGTGGTCTCTGGGGGTGTGAGACACTGATTGTTAAGTGGATTTAACAGCAGGACTGCTGTTATTTTTAACAATGCTGTCATGAAGGGCATAAATATCTCCAGTAAAAGTGAACTCCTTTCTTGAGATATCTTTTCCCTTGCAGTGAAAATCTCCCACGTTATAGAAATGATTAGGGAGCTAAAGAGCTGCCATGAACATCTTGTTAATTCCTTTGTGCTGTGCTGCTTGGTGAACCTTTACAAACGAGATTATTTACTCTCCAATTCCTCCATTGTCATTCTCTTGCCCCTTTTTACGTGTGGTAGCAGAAGCAAAGCAAAAGTAACTAAAATGTCAGGTTCTGAAAAGCAGCATTTCATTCACTTACACGATGTTATCAGTGCACACAAAACAGCTGAAAAATAATACAGGAATAAAATGCAGATGAAGAAAAGACAGCAAACGGCAGGGAGCATAAAAAAAAACCAAAAAAACAAAAAAACAACCAAACCTTGAAAGAAAGGAGCATCTTCCTTATTCACATTAAACTCTAACTTGAATTTTTTGTCTTGTCTTGCAATAAGGTGATGAACGAGCATCAATTATGCTGTGCTTCAAAAAGTGCAGGGCAGGTTGCAACCCCTGAAACTCTGTTTTTAGGTGCAGGCAAAATTCCCCAAATATTTTTAGGATTTTCTAGCCTTTTCAGTGAAGGAGGGATGTCATGTAGGAGATACTTGCACTATTTGCACCTTTGCTTTATTAGTGAGAGTCAAATCATAAACAAACACATCAGATTAAAAATTAATTTTCAACCAGCGTGCACAGCCAGCACGGCAACATTTTACCTTAGGTGTGATGGGTATTTCAGTGCTTTGCTTTTCTTACATTTTTAGGCTGCAGAACAGACAACACTGAAATCTACTCATACCAATGGACACATCATCGTGTTTGACCTTTCAGAAACTATTGATATTATTGATTCCTAAACAGTAGAATAATAGGAGAAGGCAGCCTAAGCCATGAATGTGTTTTGGTGCAGCCTTTTTTTAGAATTAAGAGGCTCTCTTTTGATACATAATTTATTTAAGACATCTGTGTGCTTGAATGCAGAGACGTAGTTGAGCATTCAGTCCACTATCACCGTCATCTATCAGACTGAAATACTTTTTATAGATTTATGCAGACAGGAAGGTGACTAACTTTACTTTCTGCTCCATTATTCATGTGTTGTCCTGAGGGGACCTTTGTTGATGTTACAGTGTGTCTCCTGAACAACCTTTGTTCAGAGTAGGAAAACTAAGTGTTTTTATCCTGGACAAACAATGAATAATGCACAGTATTTTAGAACTATCCTAGGGGCACATACTTATTGTAAAACACTAAACATTGAAAATCCTGAATAAAATGGGTTTCTGCAAGAGTTTTAAAACCCCTGTTTTAAAATACATCATCCTCTGGACATAGTTTAGTATCGTTGCAGCCAGTCCTGTCTGATCTATTTTATCTTCTCTTTCGAGCAGGGAGATAATATAAAAGATTACCATTTAAAAGATCTAGCTCTGAGTTAGAGTATCTCCTGGTAGGATTTCCAAGGCTGCAGCGTTTGTGGATCAGTCATTCACTGATAAAAGCTACAGGGGAATGTTCTCTGCTGCCATCAGGCTCATAATAACCTCAAAAAACTTCCCTGCATTGCAGACAAATGAACTGCACTTGGGATTTTTACTATTCGCCTTCAGTTCCTGCTCCTGTGTTTCATTTGTCATTGATCACATACTAGCTCTGAGGGACAAGAAATGATTTTATTCATCACTGCTCTGTCAAAAAATTATGTTGTAAAACCAACTGTTAGGTTTTTCCTATTTGCCTGTTGAACAGAAGCCTGTAAAAAATGAGTAAAAATGTTTAACGCAGTATAGAGGTAACTCTCCATTTAGTTCTTCATGGTGGGCAATTATACAAGCCATATTTGTTCAGACACAGCTATTTGTTCTGATTTTTTAATATATATATAATTATTATTAAAACTTAGGCAAATAGCTATGAAAATGTTCATAAAGAATTACATTCAAAAGAGGGGAAAAAAACCCCACAAAGCTTTTTTAAACCCCCCTAATATTTTATATGCTAAGAAACTGAATAAGGTCATATGAGGGGACGTTCCTGAGGACTGGAAGAAAGAAAATGTCACTCCTATATTCAGGAAGGTCGAGAAAGAGGATCCAGGGAACCACAGGTCAGTCAGCTTCACATTGATCTTGAGTGTATCCAAGACCGATTTCCCTTTCCATTCCCCCTCTTTAGCCAGTGCAATTACTTGGGCAGAAACCCATGGATAGCACAGAGGTGCAGCTGTTGGTGTGTCAGGAGAAGGTGCAGGGGAGGAAATTTCCTCTCTAGGACCCTCCAGGGCACATGTATTTTAGGTGGCAGAGCAGCCTCGCTGGGGTTCTGCTCTCTGAATTCTGCCCCAGCACGTGACCACCCCTTCTGTGGTACCAACAGCAGCGGGGCTGCTTTGCTCCTTCCCTGGCATCCTCATCCATCGGAATAGCCTGGGGTGTATCCAAAGTCCTGCTGTGTCTGGGGAGAGGTACTTCCTATCGCCCCTGCAGCTGCCAGAACCTACTTCACCTCCACAACTACGAGCAGAGGAACCACGGATAGGAACCAGCAAGCTGCTATAGCTCCTCTGCCCCTGGACTCCTGCTCTGCCACCACCAGGCACATGCTGAACCCAGGAGGCTCCAGGGACCCTTCCGGCCAAGCAGGACCATGTCTACCAAATTAAGGCACCCAGTGGGTTGGTCAGTACTGGAAAGTAGGTCCACTGGGTCACTAACTGATCTTATGATACCTGAAAGGAAATTTATATTTCTTCAGACAGAATCCCATGCTGAAGTGTGTACTTTGTGAATACTTGGGTCAAAACCTCACAGTTGGGCTCATTGCCACAGTACAATGACCTTATTATTGGACACGACTTCCTGCCTTCGTGGTGGTTCAAATATATCCATCGTATTTCACAGTCTGGGTGGGCCTGAAGCACATAGTCAGTCTCGTCATCTCAGCTGAGAAATGTTAACTCTTTAGGCTCCTCTTCATTTTCAGTGATGTGCCCGTGTACTTGGGGTTGTTCCTCCCTTTCCGGCTCTTCTTGTTGCTCCGAACTCCTTTTGTTTGATAATGCTTCAGAATGATCTATGAACTGGAGCTTCTAAAACACCTTCTGGAGCTTTCTTTAGTAAATCTTAAAATAAAAGGTAAAGGCTTGCTGAAAGTTTTGCTGTACTCTTCCTCTAAGAGCTTGATTCTTCTATTTATAACAGGTAGGCAGCTCATATGCAATAAAGTCAAAATATAGCTAAGGTGGTTATGAAAACATAACTAATAACGGGGAATTGTTCTTCCTTGCAAGTGCCTCAGTCCCGTGAATGCTCCCCCCGAGCATGTGCTTACCCGTGCTGCCCGGATGCCTATGCTTCATAAAACCTGATGCAATGAAAACTGAATTGACTGCTTTCAGGGGTCGTTCTGAGAGCTTCATTATTTAATTTTTATTTCAGTCTGGGCTCTGTTGCTTACACAGGAAGTTTCACTTGACTTTTAGTACCTTAAAAATATTGTAATAACACTGCTCGGGTCTTGCAGTTCTGAGTAGTGACTTTATGCGCACAAAGAGACATTCACCACTCTGCAGAGCTCATGTATTACTTAAATCTTAAAAGATTAATATAGTTTTACACGTTGCATCGTATGTTCTGGCCTTCTCCCAGCAAGGATTCACATCCCCGGGAGAAACACCTCTCCACAAGGATATGTCCTGAAATTGGTAGTACAGACCAAATGAGACAAAGGTCTTTTTCCTTCATCTATATATATTAAATGAAGACTATAGCTAGCAAGTACAGATACACTGACTCTCTGGGGAAGGGGGATGAGTAGTAGAAAAGTATTGCTGTTTTTAGCCTTGGTGCACAGTCTGCTTGTGTTTCAGTCTGCAATACAAACCTCCCCTGATGAATGCAACGGTTCTGATTTTATTTTCCAGGAAGGTGAATACAGAGATGGTAACGGCCAAAAAGGGTCTACATTTGTATCTCAAATTGATTAATGCAGCTGAAAGGCAGTTGGGTCCTGTTTCTATTATCTTGCTGAGAAACAACCGCTTGTAGATTGGTAAATAAAAGTTAGTTCTGTCCTCAGGAGTTGTTTTGGTTTTTTTTTTAAACTCAAACATAACTGAAGAGTGATGGATGAGGGAATTGTCTGTCTGCATCACTGAAGTGACCAAAGTTTTTTCATCATTTTTGAAAATTGCCCTCCTTCAATGGCTGTCCAGTGGCTTCTTTAACTTCTCCTTAAAGAAACTAGCTGTGAGAGTATAGAGAAAGGGGTTCCAGGCACTATGTGTTGGCAGAACAAATATGATTTTCCAGGGAGGGACAGTGTCTAGGAAAAACAGTAAGGCACTTTGTATGCTGTTGTGGGAATGCTAAAGAAGCAAACATGTCCTTATGTAATTTTTACTTTATGTCATTTATTTTATGTCACTTTATATAATTTTTTGCAGAACACTACCATAGTGTTATTTTTACAAGAAAGAGGTTTGAATTTAACATTTCTCGTCATGTTTTTCATTGAGTTCACCATGACTTTTCATGAGAAGGGGGGAAAAAAAGACCTTTTCACTAGAGAGTGTCTTTCTCTCTATTGACTGGAAATTAATAAAAGCACTAAACGTGAGCTGAAATCCATCTCTCTTTAGGATAGTATTTAATATAAATTCAAATCACATACCTATTTTTTACATGTCAGTTTTTATCAGTAGGTTTCAAAATACTTTACAAAAGCTAAAAGAGGGCCGTCAGCTGGGCTGTGTAGAGCCTCACCATCGTGAATCCTGTGCCAGCTACAGTTGTGCATTTTCTGAACACCCTCACATTGGCTGTGTTTTATTTTTAACAACCTACATGTAATCACTTCTCTCCTGGTTTTGCAAATGGAATTCAGTGCTCCCAATGAAGCTAAATAGGTTTTACGATAAAACCAGTGTCAATTTACTACATTTATTTAATGTCTTTCGTATTATGGAGAATCATTTACCCAATTTTCTACACACATGAGGTATCAATTTTCCAGCGTTATAAAGGAAGAGCAGGATGCCTTTATTACTGTGTTATCTGTTAGCAGCTGCAAGGTTATAATCAAACTAAGGGACCTTTTCATATGTATTACCATGGGATTTTGCAGCTGTAGCAGAGCTACAGGTCTTCTACTGGGTAGCTCCTCGGGGTCTTCTTCACGGTCTTCTGCTGTAGCTCTTCACTCGATAGCTCATTCTGGTTCTCACCTACACGCGTGGACTGAAGAATTTATGTATGTGCTTTAAAGCTCAACTTCTGAACAGAGAAAAAGGCAAACATTTTGGGCACTACTTACTCTTCACCCACAGTTAGCTAGAATTTCTCTGGCAGAATTGGTTTGGTTTAAAAGGAATCTTTAACAAAAGAAATCACACTCTTACATGGCATTACCTGGAATGTCCACCTGGAACAAGGAGAGGATTTCAATGACAGACAGGAATCCAGCAGATGGCATCAGTGAATGCTATTAAAAACAGTATCAGTTGGCAACAGCCACATCTCTGTGAACATGACTCTTTACTTCTGATGTCTGAAGGGCAGTTTTTTGAAATGTGCTGACACATGAAAACACTGTGGTGATGGAGGCTAGAAGGTTCACACCAACAAGATTTGAAACAAGTGGCATTGAAATGGTCTTTCCTCTCTTTCCTTTATCCCAACCATTTCTCTGTTTCATTCTCTTCCATCATTTTGTTACAATTTTTACATTAATTTTTCTGTAGTACACTGATACCAATTTTATGTTAGAAACAGCTCCTCAGTATCATCTAGTGTCACACAGCCTGCTCACATACCACGTGTTCCCATCTGTTACACAGCGAGATGTGAAAAAGTTGTAAGAAGTTACTATAGAAACACAGTCAGTGCACGGTATGGGTGGGCTCGTGATTCCGCAGAGATCTGGTCTCCTGACTAGAAGCGCAGCAGTAAGTCTGAAGCAGAAACCACCTGCAGGAACCTCACGTAGTACGGAGAGAACATCATATTCCCCAGCGAAGTGACAAACCGAGCTGGGGCGTGTGTTCATTTCAGACTGGCTTCCTCGGCTCTGTATAAATATCCATCCCAAGTTACTGGTGGGAGAACATGTGCAGACCAAGCTGTGCAACTTGGATTTTAGTCGCACTGAGCTGCGGTGCAGAACAAGGCTTTTAACAGACCTCAAAAAAAGGAGAAAAGGAGGCTGAGGGGAAACCTTACCGCTCTCTACAATTACCTGAAAGGAGGCTGTAGAGAGGTGGGGGATGGGCTCTTCTCCCAAGTCACAGGCCATAGGACAAGAGAAAATGGCCTCACATTGCGCCAGGGGAGGTTCAGGTTGGATATTAGGAAAAGTTTTTACACTGAAAGGGTTATTGAGCATTGGAACGGGCTGCCCAGGGAAGTGGTTGAGGCACCATCCCTGGAGGTATTTAAAAGACGGGTTGACATCGTGCTTAGTGACATGGTTTAGTCAGAGATAGGTTGATGGTTGGACTAGATGATCTTAAAGGTGTCTTCCAACCTAGACAATTCCATGATTCTATGATCAGATGGCAACTCCATGGACTGGAGTACTTGGATAAGTAGTTGAGAGCCATGGAAGGAGCCAGTTATGTCATATTTCTTGATCAGAAATATGGATTGAAACAAACTAAAAGAACTGGAAAACATAATCTTTTTATTGGTGGGAAATCACTGCATGAATCTGATTTGTCACGTGTATTGTCTTTTTTACTTTCTACTCAGTATAATGCTAAACAACTGATGTTATCTTTTGGTATGTAGCTTTTACATCTTTTTCATGTCCTACATTCATGGCAGAGAATAAGCAAATATAAATATTTGGGAGCAATTCTAGACTGAAAGACCAAAATCAGAAGGAAAAAATAAGCCTCATCTAGAGGCTTCTCGTCAAGAATGAAATTTTAATTATTTAGAGAGGCAAGAGACATTTGAGTATATATCCTGGCTGGCATCAAGTGTGAAAGTGTGACACTCCTAAAGCCCTTTGCCTCAGCTCAGAGACTGTCGTTCAGAGGCGCCTGGTGTTACTGGCAGGTAGCAGTGACGTACTGTGAAGGAAAAAGGGATGCTTTATGACAGCAAATTAAGATGTGTTTACAGCACACGTTCTATCTTCTCTATGAATATATATGGCTTTTATTCATGTCTAAAATATAATCACTTTACTGTTTCTTAACCCACTTCTCAATTTTGGTGCACATGAGTGAGGTATTCTACTTCTGCTTCCTCAGCTTAAGGCTACAGTAACTCCCAAGTAAGCAAACAGTTTTGTTTATTCTGCTTCAGCCAGAAAAAGAAGTGTGAAGGGCAGAAACAGAAGTGATGTGATACTGTCTAGAAATGAGGGAACAAAATTAGGAGCATGTTTCCTTTCTCTGTTTAAAATAGTGAAACATTTCATCTATGTTTGCAAAAATTTGGCTACCAGTGGAATTAATACGAAAAAAGCAACACCCTGGGATAGCTTTGGACATTTTTATATGGATCTCCCACCCCCTTAATTATCCCTTCTTTTATTTTGCAAACATACATGTGGGAGAGGTTCCTCATATGTTGAAACATTCTGCTGTTTATATTTAGAATCTCGATCATTTCCAGGTATCTGTAAAATATGTAAATGTTATGATCTGTCAATAAATTGCATGACATAGGGCTTTCTGTAGTTATCTAATTTTGAATTACACAAACAAGCATTTCCATAGATCTAAAAGAAGCTGTGTTATGGAAAAATCTTGACTATATTCAGTCAGAATGACCCTATGAGTGTTCATCACATCAAGCTTTTTGCTGGGAGATCGTGTCGCAGAGATGCGCCCATGGCCTGAACTCCCTTTGTAGTTATGCCATTCCACAACCGATGCAATATCCATTAAGGGAAGCACAAGAAGTGACTTGCACAGGTTTTTTGTCTCTTTCCCTGGTTGCTAAGCCCAGCTGCTCACAGCAGTGTGATTTAAAATCTTATTATTATAAACCTTGGCCACAGGGCCTTCTGACTAACAAAAGAGTCACAGAACTGAAAGCGCTAATAAGCCCAGAACAGGCAGAGATAAAAGACAGCTTCTGCTATGAAAATCAGAAGAAGAGAGAAAGAAATAAGACAAGAAGCCAAAGGGATAATTCTCCCAGCTTTTCCTTGGGGAAGTGAGAATTCCCCTCCATTGTTCAAGGTAAGATTGACCTGCAAGCTTTTGATGAGAAATCCAAAGCGGTGGGAGGTAGCTGTGGGCCAGCTGAGGAAAGACAAGGTCACTGAAGATCTTTGGGGTTTGACTTAGTGGAAGCAGCTGCTGTAGACAATACAGAGCTCCCTTCCTTTGGAAGGACAGACAACCTACAGACAGTCTAGTAGGCTGAGGGAAATGGAATATTTTGTCACTTTTTTGGGGTTTGCACAAGCCATAGGTGCTAGATGCCCAGCAGCGGAAGCTGCAGCAGCGAGTGGTTCAGCAGTGACCTGTACAACTGGAAGTACAAACCACTGAGGAGCATGTGTTTGCAGGTGAGGACCTGGGCCTTCCTCCATTGGCCACCCAAAGCACTAAGATGATTTTTTTTTAAATTTTTTTTTTATAATCTAATTTTATGGACTCAGGCATCTGGGTTGGGTTTTGTTTCGCCTGACATCAGACCTCTCAGTATAGCTGAGTTTCCTTTGGACTCGGTGGAGAGAGGCATCTCCTCCTCGACACGACTAGGTCAAACGACTCTTGTCCTGCAAGGTTTCTTGCTGCCTGCTGACTGTAGAGGGAGCCTCACAGAGCAGAAATCTTTGGAAAAATAGACTAAAATATATCAGAAAATTTAACATTAGAAAATATTAGTTTGAATAACCAGACCACATCAAACATTTAGGTTATATCTGCATTGGTAAAATGAAGAGGCCAGGCTGGATGGGCTTTGAGCAACCTGGTCTAGTGAGAGGTGTCCCTGCCCATGGCAGGGGGGTTGGAACTCGATGATCTTTAAGGTCCCTTCCAACCCAAACCATTCTATGATTCTAAGAGGGCCAAGATGCGGGTGTAAGCAGCTCCCCATGCTGCCTCATTGTTTTGTCCCCTGTGAACTAGTTAGGCCAGACTGTTATATTTACCAGCATAAATGGAGCGTAGGGACCAAAGAGACCTACTGGGACCAGTCATGATGTGCACGCGATGAGACAGAGGGACATTTAGTGTGCAGGTAGCTTCCTCCCACCCCAAGAGCGACGGAGGAGCACAAAACTGAAGGAGAAGGGTATAGTCAGGGGCAGATGAGGTGTGCTTGCAGGAGATGTAGACTGCCTTTATACGAGGCAAGAGAGATGCAGAGCACTGAGAATTGTTCGTATGGCGTGCCATGGGGCAACCCGCTTGGCTCACGTCATGTGCCAAGGAGAAAGCACAGGGTGTAGAGGTACGAGGCGGGCAACCAGGGACACCTGTAAGCAGAAACGGTATACAAAATTTTGACTTCTGTTCTGCTGTAATACAAACACTAACAGGACAGCAATGGGCGCATGTAACTATCCCAACAGATCCCAAGGAGATGCCAAGAACAATTAAAATGAACCCTCAAAACAAAATAATGGAGAAATACAGCCCTTCTCCTGTCTGTGACATGGCGTGAGTCAATGGCACTTGCTGTCTGGACAGGACATACACTCTACACAGCGGGGAAGTGTGATATTAAATAGTGGCAAAAGGAAAAGATTTGTATAATATTCCGTGCATGCAAACAAACCCAGTACTGGCACTGAGAGCCTTAAAAGCGTTCAACTTGATAAAAATCCTCATGGTGACAGAGCCATGAAAGGACATTTTGTGTACTGAATGTATTCAGTAAGCGTTTCCTGAAGCGTCTGAAAGCAGAGCTTCGTTCTGCAGCATCCCAATGGACCTTCAGTCTACAAATTCAGTGTCAGGAGTGCACGTGCTGGAGGATTAGCAAACCCATTAAGGCCAGGAACAGTGACAGAACTTCATTATTTTGCACATTTAGCTATAATGGAAAAAGAAAAGAAGCCACGGGAACAGGTTATTTGATTAGCTGTGATCCAAACAGGAGGAGAAACTCCTGGCGTTATCAAAGCCAACTACAGCCACTCGACAGAAGCAAAAACTCTAACAGAAACCTGTGATACTGAGAGAGCTCTTTGCAGCAGGGTCCCAGAGCAGGTACTGGCATCCTTGCACTGCAGCGTAGCATTTTCAGCTCTCCTGTCAGGCAATAGCGTTTCAAGGGATTTGACACATTATCTGCACAGGCGATATTTTATGGAGAGGTGTGCGAAATATTAGAAGTGTGACAGGAACTGAAATCTTGTCAATGATGCTCTAGCAACATGAAAACCAAAACCTGTTCTATTCGTATGATGCAGCTGGCATGACCTCAAACTGGTTCACAGCGATGGCAAGGCAGAGCACAGGTGATATGTTCTGATCGTGTTATAGAAAAGGGAAACGTCACAGTTGAACCAAAAAGGAAAAGAACAAAATTACAAAATTAGCTGATCTGCTTAGAAAAAAGGCACTTGGGTTGTCGTATCCCTTTGGAATGACTGTGACGAAAGGAGAAAAATAGCAGGTCTGTAAGAAAATGCATCTAAGGATTCCAAGTACGGTTTATAAAGAACATCTCAGTCTGGTAAAATGGGAAAGGAAAGCCTGAATTTGAAAGTGCCAATAGAGGAGATGAGTAACAACTTCTGCATTTGTGAAGAGTGCCAGAAATAACAACTGCAGGGAACCTCTGATAGATGTGGCAACAGGTGTGTAGCATCTGCCTGGGCCTTATTGACCAACACAAACAGTGTTATCGCTATGGCTGTATCAATAAGACCATCAGAGTGCTCATATCGGTTACAGGGAAAGATTAAATCCCAAATTGTAAACTGCAGAGCTTTGGTCCTAGGGCAGACATTTGATACCTAATCTGGGATTCCTGTATTTCCAGGGAACCTAGTAGATGCTCCTGCCTCCACTATTCCCAGCTCACTGAAGAGACCTTGTGAAATTATCCCTCTTGTCGCTGCGGTTAGAGAACCCAATGTGTTCTTTGTCTCACTTCCAGAAAGACACAGGGGAGATTCTTTTTGACAAGAATTTCAAATTTTATTTGAGAATAAGGCTGAGATTTGGTTTGGCTCTTATCTGGGTCCAAGCCAAGTGGCATTTTTTCCCATAAGATTTTAAACTTTAAAAACTCTTCTTTGGATTATATAATGTCTATCCCATGAAATAAAACACCTGTCATTCTGTCAGCAAGGTTTCTGGAAAAATGAATGTTACTTAGATCACTTTGTTCTGGTTAATTCTAGCCCAGTTAGATTTTGGGGGAGGTGGCACTTTGTCTGTCTTACATTCTTTGTTCCTGTACGGCATGTTCTGAGATGGAAATGTGGCTCAGACAATCATTTTGACAGGAAGGCAGGTGGTACTATTACACTGGCAGTACCTTATCTATCACAGTTAATGTGCTCTCTGATTGAAATAACAACAGTTTCCCTCGCTGGTCAAGGTTTATGTAGCAGCAGAGCATCTCTCCATCCATATTTCAAAACAGTGCCCTGTCTTACGATAACGGTCTTGTTCCTGTGGTGGCTTATGGACTAGAATATTGATACTTGCTGCAATTAACTCTGTGAATAATAACGAAGCAAAGAGCTGTAGCGCAACTTCAAAAAGGATCTCAAAGGAAGTTATTCTGGCACGGCTGCTGCATGATTGACTCAGTTATCCACCAAAAACCATTTGAGCTGCCCTGGAGACACCCATCTGAGATGCCCATGTAGAGCTGTCTGATAAGACACAAGACCTAGAAGAGACCTGTGGCCTTATGGATTAGCAGGTGACAGCCAGGTAGGATAGATACCTATATGTGGGCAACTGAATAAGCCGGTGGTGAATACAGTCACTGGGATCTGGAGAAAGGCCCATCTCGACCTAGACTAGCTTTTGGTTTGCTGAAGTAAGACTAGTACCCCATCTAGTATTATTTGGTATGTCCTGTGGTATCTGAGACATTCGTGTGGGTGGGCAGGCACATATGACACAGGACCCCTGAGACACCAAAAAAATTGGGGATGCTGTAGAGATGTCAAATAGCACTAGACATCTGACCTGCGGGCAACCAAACCAATCATTTCAATTTTGCCCTTACAGTAATGACTTAAGACACATTGATCACCTGGTTAACCTTGGATGCTTAGGAGGAAAGGAACTGAATATTACCCTCTGTGTTGACTTCCTCACAATGGTTTTCACAGTGTGGCACAGAAGGAAAATATCAAACCATGAGTTGCAGGAAAGCTATTCAGATTAATTCAGGAAGTTCTCCTTTTGCTCAAGAAAAAAATATTGTGAATTTAAAAATAACATTTGGTTCTTCTTTTGGACCACTTTTTAAGAAAAAGCCATATGGCACAGAATGACAATTTTAAAAAAGAAACTTTTCAACATGCTTTTCAACTCTGAATGCAATGAAATTATAATAGGTACTTTTAGATGAGGGTGAGTCTTTCTAAATTAAAGAAGAAATAAGAAAAATTCTGAATCTGAGCTTTGTGTAAAATACTTAATTAAAAAAAAATGTGGCTGAATCATCAACCCTGTGAAGGGAGTATTTTATGAGCCAATACAAAGGAGATTTTCTAGAAGTTCTAAATTGCTTGTTACCATTTATTTATGTCCTTATCTGCCCAGGTACCCTAGCTGTGATTGCTGTGTAATTTGTTCTTAATTTATGTGGTTTGATTTCTCTTAGGCTTATCATTTGTGAATAGCAGTGAAACTGAGCACACGGTATGGCTGTCATTCCTGTGTCTTTGCCTGCTACCTTAGGGTGTTGAGCACTCCTGTAGGAATAGAAATTTGAAGGACATTCAGCATCTTTACGTGACTTTTATAGTTGATGAATATTTCTCCTGAAAGGAAAGGGTATTATTTAGTGTACTACGTTAGGAAAATATTTCAGCTTTTACTTACAGTGACTGAAGCAGCTTAGAGTGACTTTCAGAGCGATCTTCAGAGAGGTGAGAAAGTGGATTGAAAGATCACTGAAAGAAAGACAAACTGTTAAACTGTTTCCTATTTTATTTCAGGAAAAAGACAAGCTAAGTTATTACATTTTTAAATTCAATTGGGAATTCTCATTTATAACTCCCAGCTTTTGTCAATACTTCAGCTCTATAAAATATAACATGGTAATTTTGTAATCATGTTGCTGGACAGATGCTTTGGAGAAACAGAGAACAAAAGCAATCAGGTTCATCCTTAGTATTCCACCCATCCCTTTCAATACAAACTTTAAGAACTCCAAGACTCAGATTTTCTCCTTTTTATATGTGAGGAGGCATACTATCTTATTTAAAATTTTAATAGCAGCAAAATTATCTTTTATCTTTACTTCAGTTCATCCAATACTTCCTTGCCCTTATTGTACCTGTAAGTCACTTTGAAGCCAGTCAGTACAGGCACTGATGTTTGGTGATTGCTAAACATGGATCATTTTAGCTCTGATTCATCATAACTAATTCAGCTGAGGTATCTAATTTGGGAACCTGGTTGCCTGAGGGTTTCTCTATAATTTATGAACTTAATCATTGCTGAGAGGTGAGATGAATCAAAGCATAATTACATAGATGTGAAGCTTTTACATTTAATATAGGTAGAACATGGAAAAGCAAAGAAAAAAAAATTTTAAAAAATCCCACAGGAAATTCAACACTGAAGATTGGTATTAGTAAACGAGGTTTCACTATGCCAGCAAATCAGTGTCTTTAACAAATAACATGAGTTGCCACTCTCCTTCCACAGCCAGTAGCAGCCTGTTTCAATCACTCATGTCACTCCAGTCACTGACAGCTCCCCTTCTCCTTCAAGCTTCCCCATCTCTTTTTCGCTTCTGCACCTTCTGCAGCTGTTTTGTGTTTCTGCTTAAACATGTCATGCTGGATAATGAAGCAAGCAAAACCCACATGCAGTGTGACTGCTTTACATGCAGATGAGCCTAATGCATACACGGTTATGCCTAGGGGAAGTGGCAGTCTCAAATCTTAAAGTAGGTGCCTAAATTCCCCAGACAGCTCCTGGGAGATGCTGGTTCACCTCCAACACACAGAGATGCTGCTGTAGCTATCCTTCTAGAGACTGTACAGGGAACATAGGAACCCTCAGTGGATGAGCCGAGGGACCTGAGGTCCACAGGACCCAGGTAAATCTGGGCACTCTTACGCTCAGAGGGAGGGGGCCCAACCATCGCAGGGACAGAGGGAGACCTTGTTTTTCAGCCCCTACAACTGCGTCGGTTGTAAAACCTGGAATGTCTTGGAATAAGTTTCCATATTTCCTGTGATGCTGCTCTAAGCCCCCCTGCAGCTCCCTCTTGCCGGGTATCTTTCTGTCCTCTGCCTTTGATTCTGCATGGCCTCCTGCCTCACCTTTGGCAGGAAAGGTGCAGTACGCTCACGGGTTGCAGACATGTAATAGCTCACTCTCTGTAATTTAAAAATAGGCTTTAGAAGGCTCACATTTCCCGCAAATCTTTTAATAAGAAAAGGTATTTGCAGGCAGCAAGTGAATTTGATTTCTGTGAAGAAACCTGCAAAGTAAAATATATATTAGAATAAGTACTTAATGATTCAATATGGAGTGCTAATTTCATGTTTCAGTATGACTACTTGGCATTTTATTTTTCTAGTTGTGTTAGAAGTAACACAGGAGTCTGGTTAATTTTTCCAAGCCATAACAAGGTGTCTTATTGCAGTCGGTGCAAAAGGAACTTACTCAAGACTTAGTTGCTAGTTAAATAAAACTTTCCTTAGTTTTAATTAAAAACAAGGAAATTACAAAGTAAAAGAGAAATATGGAATTTTGTTTGATTAAAGACTGGGATTTGCTATCCAAACAAAAATTTTACATGTTCATATTTAACCTTTTTTCACTTTTGCTCTCACTGTGATTGATACAGTCCCACTGCAGGGAATTCCTGTTCCTCACTGGTAAAACAACACATGTATAACAGCAAGGAGCACTTCATATTTTCTAACCTATAGAATATTTTCTTCATGAGCATTATCCTCCTCCAGATTCTGCTTTTCTTGTCCTGTGTATTGTAGGAGATGTAGCTGAAAATAAAAAAATCCGAATTCTGCACTATTACTTTAATTATTTAATTTTAGCAGCAACAAAATATTTTGCTCAGGTTTCCTGCAAAAGAAAAACCCAGTCTGAAGGAGTAATGAATTCAACAGGAAAAAAATATCTGCGGGTTGAGATACAGACACACTATCTTGTTTCCTCTTCGTGCTCAGATTGCAAGTCCTAGGATTTAGTGGAGTTTAGAAAGGACCCTGGTGCTCATGATCAGATCACAAGGCAGAGATAATACAGTGTGCCTGTTTCTTATTCTCTTTGTTGAAAGAAGTGATCGTGACAATGGCCAAAATGTGCCATGTGACTGTGCATACAATAATTCAATTAATTGTAAAGAATACCCCCTTGACAATAGCCCAACTGTCTCCATGAAGCTTTATACATTGAGAGGAATCCTGTGTCGAGGACTGAGAGTCACGCATATTCAAAAGGGTTTTGTTGCCTTATTTTCATACTTCTCTTATTTACAATACAGTGAGCACATCACATGCCAGGAAGGTGGTATTAGTTAAGGACTTAATATGATTGCCTTCAAAATCCCCGCATAACAATAAGGAAAGTGTTTTTGTTCATGTGTTGTGCAATAGTTTCGCAGGAGGGAGTTTAAGCTCTGGGCTAGTCCTTTTTTTTGACCTTCCTTTATTTATTTCTTACAAAACTAGCCCAAATTTATTTCCTAGTTTTGAATATGAATGTATATCTCAAATAAAGCAAATTATACCCTTCTCTTTGTTGTAATTTTGTCTCTGTTTAGAGCCCAGCTCACCAGCCATTTCAGCAATAATAGACTTAATACATTGGCATTTCTTAGGTACGATCTGTTTGCCAGAATAAATAGACACCACTAGGTGGAGATTCTACATTTAATTGCAACGTGTGTCTATATAGTCTAAGTTACCCTTAGGATAAACATGCAGTCACAATAACCAATTTCATTTTCACTGGGAAACTAAAGTGAAAGACAGAATTTTGCTAAACTCATGAGAGTCATGAGAACAAGAAGCACCTCTAAGGATTTATGCTGGCAGAGGACTGTGGTATCTTTTTAGAGATCCCATTGAAACACTGTGGGGTTCAACTTTGGCAAGGTTATACTTATTTTAGACTGTCACACATTTAAAAGTGGCTTGGTCTAGCAGAATAAACAAATCATAAATTTTCATCTTCACAGAAAAGATATATTCATTTATGAAATGAAACTTTTGCATAATTTACGTATTATGCAGTTAATAGGAGGCATTTGAGTACAGATCCTCTTGGGAACAGGCTCAAGTGAATTGTTTATCATTGATCTTCATAAATTAAAACATGGTTAGAAAACAAGATGTTTTATCATACTTCGTAACACAATATGTAAGTGTAAGAAAGATATGCAAATGTAAACTTCTGAGAGAAGAATCCAAGATTAGATTTACATTGCTTTGAAATTTAAAGTAAATGTAGATGTTACAGAAAATGCACAAGAAAATATATTTTTTTAAGTTACTAGTAGCAAAACATAGCACAAATAGTTGCTTCTGATACTAGTTTATTAATGTATTTTATTTATAGGCAATAGATTCATTGAATGACTGAGAAATATGCTGAATTGAACAACTCAGAAAAAAATGTGTCTATTAAATAACTTACATTCTCAGTATGGTTACTGTAGGTTTTCCACACATGCTGATGCTGTGACCTTCCTCAAACTCCTTCCCATGGAAGCTGGTAAGGGTGGGAAGGTACTTCAGCTCCTGCTCCATCCATTGCTTCAACGCACACCCTGTGGAGACTGGTCCAAAGGTTGCTGGTGCCAGCTCTGATGCCAGCAGCGGCCTGCCATGAGCTTGGCTGAAGCAGTTGGGTGAAGCGGTCATTAAAGACACAGAGTTTTTCATCTTCTCTGCTCTGAGCCAGACTAGTAGCAAAACATTTTCTGTTGGGAAAACCAAGTAATTTATTTCCCTGGATATTATTAAAAAGAGCCACTCTCTGTTCTAAGAAACCAAGATTATACTTTTCAGGTGCTGGTTTACTTGGTGAGGGTGATGGAGAAGGCTTACAGGACTTCACATCTCCTTCCCACATACTATAAGATCTGCCTTATATAGAATTTTCTATTATAGTGATATCTGCCTGGGAAATTGTTGAAGTACCTTAATACTGATGGAGTTTTCTAAAAGGAGGTGCTAGGTTTCTGCTTGCTGTATCCAAGAATCTCTACTGAGAATAGAGATATGATTCTAAATAGTTTTACAACTTCGGGAGCACACTTTAGCTTTAACAGAAACATAGTAAATATTCCTAGGATGGCAGACGCCTATGAGAAATCCAAATCCAAATCTGGATCCAGCATGACAAGTGTGATTCCTTGATGAAGAAGATGTTTGAAAGTCTTATAGAAAGAAAATAATTTGGAGGAACCCCAAAAAGATAGAAAGGAAAGCTACTTGGGTATTAATACCAATATGAAAATGTGCAAGAGCAATACTTACCAAAAAACCAAAGCCATTATCTTAGTAAATAACTGCTGTGAAATTTTCACTATTGGGTTGTAATCTAGAATTCTGGAAAGAAATAATAATTTCCTGCATCACCTATTCTCGTAAAGAAACAATTAAAAAATGTCTCAGATGAGCAAATCATGAGGGATCATGAGGGAGCTTTTCCTCTGCAAATCCAAAATAACCAGACCTAGATATTGTCTCTGGAAATTGAAATATTACCTGTGTGATAAGGAGTTGCAAGCATCAGTAGTCATTCCAAATTTGTTGTGCAGAATGTCATTTGTAGACCTAGCCTTACTGCCTTTTTCCTTTCTTTTTATTTATATTATTTATTTTTATTTTATCTTATTTATTACTTGCCTCGTTCTCTTTTTTTCAATGCCATAAACACACGTAATGCCATTGATGAATGGGACTTTTACAGACAGGGAGAAAATGGGTACTTACAGCCTTTTCAATTTGTGTAGATCTCTGAGTATTCCAGGTTTCAAACTAGTGATACGGTTATGGGTGAGATACCTGTTAACAAAAACATATAACATGGAAACTAAAATAACACTATCTAAAAACCAATAAACTACTTCTAAAGGGAGGAAGCAGAGAAACCTTTCAGTCAGTTGATGAGAGCAGCCAGAATAATAAAGAACTGTGACAAGCAATATTTGATTTTAAAAGCAAATGCTGACTGAAAGTTTTTTAATTTTTCTATCTCATAAAAGGCTGACTGTTACTGCAAGGGCAGCAGCATTTGACTTAATCTTTTCTCATATTTTGTAGTCAGAATTATGCTGGGTAAAGCACTAAAAACGTGCTTTTATGAATAGTTTTGCACTGCACTGGGGTGCATCTGTTTTGCTATGATACAATGGACAACCTTTGCCTAGGTCTTATACATATGCTTTTTAGACCAAGCTAGATGTAATAAAAATGCTTTGCTATTGTAGACATGAATCTATCAAAATGTCAATATCTGTAGCTTATTATTCAAAACTTGATAAGGAACCAGAAAGATTAGCCTGATTTTCAAAGACACTGAACTTGTATCGGCTCTTGGAAGTGGTAGGGATACCTGGGTGCCTAATAATGCTGTAAATACTGGCATTTGAAAAATGTGATCAATATGGTTTGTGAACTTCAACTTATGAGGCAGTGTCAGGTACACATAGGAAATGAAGTTTATAATGGGTGAACAATGATAGAAAAAGAAATTGAGCAATTTGTCTTTGTGCCGGTGTGCAATTAGAGTCACAGCAAGAGTTAAAATTCACGAAGTGCACACTTCTAAGATCTTTCTCGAGCTACTGGGATATACGGAATAGTGGTTGGATGACACTCTGAAGGGCTGGAGTTTAGATGCTATTTCCTGTATTCTGGAAGGCTGGTTGCTCTGTGATATCCAAGAGGCAATCAGTAATTTAAAAAGGCAAACCAGCACAATAATATACTCACAATTTGTAAAGCTTGCATAGTCCAAAGAATGCTCTCCTTGATATTGTCTGAATGCAGTTATCTTGTAGAACTCTGGTACAGGTATGGTAAGAAAGCCAGGATAATCATCGTTCATTAACTTTTTAGAAATGCAAGTGTTTTATAATCCCATATTTATCCTCTTCTGCCATTTTAATCGCACATCTAAATTAATGCCTGGTGTAACACCACTGAAGTCAGATTCAATATTTTCCACCAGAACAGAACTTTCTAATGACTTCTTTGAGGCTGTTCTGTATGTGTTTGTCTCCAGGGTGCATCGTGTCTCATTTCTTAATTATGCTTTTGGAATAGAAGATCATAGGATATAAAAAACAAGATACAAAATAGAAAGCACTGGAGGCTGGGGAGAAACAGCAGTACTGTGCCAGGCTACAGGTATATTGTTTTGAGTTTTATTAAATGTGAACCACAACTAGCCATCCTTCTTGGTACACTTATGCTAACATACATTGCAGCTGCTGATGAGACTAAACTGAAAATTAGTGGCATGTATATTTTTTTTTGTATAAGACTGGTTCTAGCACTCTGCCCACTCTTCAAATGATACAGTCCTTTCACATGATGCATTCTTGCAGGCTGTTACCTGCTTTTGGATGGAAGGCAGTTTGAGCTGTAATTAGGAACTGTTGAATAAAAGACACAAACCATCCAGTCAGAAGAAAGAGCTAAACCCAAATACTGTGTAGTTAAGGGCTTTATAATGATTCATCTTAAGTCTCGTGTATGAATTCTTACCCTTGGAGCTGTCCCTGTTTTCTTATGTAGGCTTCATACCTGCTAACTTTGTATGTATGCCTTAATCCTTTAAGACTATCTGAGGTAAAGCGCTGATTGATTTTTCATTATTAACAACAGCCATATTTTAAAAGGACACAAGTCATTCTACCTAATAACGTAATATATATGAACGCCTGCCTTCTTCATAACTCAATGAAGATCAGACTAGTTCTTACAGGAACTTGTATTGAAAGCTCTCCAAGTCAAATTCCAATAAAAAGGCCATCCTACTGTATAAAGCACATGGAAGACACCACCCAGCTTGAAAAAAAGAAAAAAGCACTGGTGGTCTGTGAGAGAATTGACTACACAGGAGAAATTGCCATGTGTACTACTATTTGCACAATTTTGCAATTGGTTTCCATGGTAGCTTAGCATCAAAAAAGGAAAGAGAAAGGAGAAAAATAAAAAAAAATGCTTTATTTAACCTTTTAAAATGGCAAGGTGCAGTTTAATGACAAAATGGTTGTATTTCTTATTAGGCAGACTTATTTTCTGCTTACTGATTTTTCTGTGGCAGGCAGCAAGACCAGATCTCTGTGTATTGGATATAAAACTGTCAGCATTTGTGCACATCTGGCTACACTGGAAGACCAACATGATCAAAACATGAATTTCAAAAGCAAATGCTGTGCCACACAGTTAAAAAAGTGATCAAACAGGTGACTGTATAACAATTTTTTTCATGCTATATACTCCAGGAGTTATGTAATAATTTAATAAACTATCAAGACGCTCACATTTTCTTCACCTTTGTACACTTGCTGAAAACTTCATCCGGAAGAGAATGGATCGCATGGTGTGTGAGTGACCTAAAAGTAATTGGTAACTGATATTTAAATTTGGTCTTAACAGATCAGTGTCAAAACTGTCAAAAATCAGAATCTGAGTGCAGCTGACATAGGATCAGAGCATAGCACCAGGGTGCATTACCCTGCCTGAGAAGCCTGGGTAACCTCAGCTGCTTTGTCATCTGTCCTTATTGTTTAAATCCTGAGCTGAAGTTTGAGTGCCCTTCTGGGATTAGCTGGGAGAAGACAGGCCTCCTTTTGGTCTCTTTGGAAAGCAAACGTGCTTGACTGCTTGAACAAGCTAGCTGAAGGCCAGCAAACTTCATTGCCAAGTTTTAAGACTGGCCTTTAAAAAATATTTTCCTTCTGCGATCCAGACAGATCCTCGAGAATGTCTCATATTAGCAAGTATGCAGCCATATATAAATTTTGACAGCCTGTAGGACTGGAGCTGGCAAAATGAAATAGGGAGCTGTCAGTCACCATTAAGAACCAATAATCCTGAAATTCCTGCTTTGGTAAGTTCAGCAATATTTGGTGGGTGCTCATTACCCCAGTGCTGGCTGCACAACCAGTGATCTTTAGTGAGTGGCCTGGGGCTGGCAGGCTTTAATCAATAGGAATGACAAACCCAAATAACACTCAACTCACCTAATTGCAAACTTCTACAGTGCAAAATGCACATCTAAGCTAACACCCCAAGCTCTTTTTAGAGGAGAGACGTAAACTTGTTCTGTGTGCAGTACATATGAGCTGTATTAGATGACTGGTTTACAGTGCTGACACGTATTTTTTTCAGATGAATTCCACTCTGAAGTGGGCCTTGCAGCAAAATGCTCACAGCATTCACTGACATACTAATAAATCACCTAGGAAGTATCTATAGTGGGTCAACCCTTTTGGCAGCCTCTGAATGCAGAGAACCCATACTTGGTAGCATAACACTATACAAAGTGTGTTTAGGCACCTCTTTGTAAAACAGCTCTACGCTGGAAAGCAAAGGGAACTCTACTTACAGGAGGATTACCTTACTTGAAAGAGGTGGATCAGACTTTAACAGCAGCACATTCTAGTTCTGTTTCCATGCACATGCAACCTTCTGGGTATTGGTGGAGACCCAAGAAAAGGAATTCTTGAGTGAATGTCTTGCATATGACTCACCAAGTATGTCTGATCAGATGGAGTGTCATTCTGGGACCTCTTTTTACAAAGGGATTGGACGTCTAGATGCAACACCCAAAATTACCTTAGTAAGGTTCACTTATCAGAAAGGCCATAAGAAACTGATGTTGCACTTCCTAGAACTGTGAGGCTATACATGTAATGAAAACAAACATAAGTAAAAGATAAATCAAATTTAATAACTTACTGTCCATAAGCTACAATAAGGGTAGCTGAAACACAACATGTACTTGATGTACGTATAAATTGGTATGTACATACAAATGAGAACATCTGAGAAACTGCTGATGGAACAGTTTACCCTGGAGAATACATATTTGTTTAAGTCACTACACTTCACTGAGAAATTGGATGCTTTGATTTCAGTGCAGACCAGAGGGAACACACTTGCCTCTTGCTTGCCTTTTGCTTGCCAAGACACTGTCCTTGCTTCCTGGTATTTAAGGGAAGGGCTTTTTAGGAACCCCAACTTGACAGTCCATCTGAAGAGCTGTCCCAGCTTCCCCTTTTACTGAACTGAGGCTTTTGGATTTCTGACTCTTCATCTGTGGGCAGGAAGAAATATTCTGAAGGGATCAACATAAAACATTTCAAGATTTTAATTACTTCTTAAATGTTTCCTAGAGAAGCCTTTCTTTTTTCTTTTGTTTGTGAGTGGGATGAAAACAAGTACTGACTTTCCAGAAGTTTCCAGAAATGTAATTACCATCTTCCTGCAACTTTATAAAGCTGCAACCTGGCATGAACAAGTAAGTTCTGCATTGCGTCACCCTGCTGTGCTCTGATATGCATGCAAAAATCTCTGGAAAGTAAAGGAGTTCCCTCAGTGCATCTAAAATCCCAGATATCTCTATAATTATAGTAAATATATGTATGCATTGAAAAGCTTTAGAAGTGTGAAATAGTTTAAGGATATTAATAAGGGAATTAGGATTACGTCAAAATTCTTCTGATAAATCCAGATAATTAGGCTTTCTATGAACCATATCAAAGATATTGCACATCCAATATTATCTCCTATAAAAAGTGTTAATGTTTGTCAGCTGTACTTCAAATTGCCTATCTGCTTTTAATGAAAGCCAGAATGTTAATGCCAATTTGTCTGTGGGGTGCATGGGTTTTCTTATATATGATGGAAGCAAAAGTAAATCTTCGAATGGATTGTTCTTATTTTTTTTTCTGCTGATTATGAATAGCAATTATAAGCCCAAATTAAGAAATTTCATGCAAATTGAATATCAGAAGTTTACCAGACTATAAGCACGGCAGAGAGAGAGAGAGAGAGAAATAGAGAGAGAAATCTAATGTTGATGAAAAATATAATTAGAAGATGTACTGATAAAAAAGAACTGAATGATTAATGTAGTGGAGAATTAATTCATGGTATAGCAAGATGAGTTACAAATAATTTACAGTGAAAATCTACACATGATAATAGAAGTGTTCTAGGACAAGACTGAAAGTCAGAAAGTGACTCGGTAAAACCCAGAAAGTTTACACAGTTTCAGTACATGAGTATGTTTGGTGAACTCAAATTTCAGGCAAACCCATGGAAAATGATGGGAACAGATCATTGCTGAACCAGCTAGATGTATAGGCAATTGTACAAGTTATATGAGATTTGAGAGAAAATAAGTTAAAATTTATAAAGCTTAAACATTTTTATCTTTATTTTTAATAGATTGGCAGCAGGTAGGAATCTCTATTACATATGGAGAATATCAGTCTTTGAGGCAATCAGTGTTAATACACCACAGTGCACCAGTAACAACACTGGTACGTAGGTGAACGGTAAACAGGAAAGGTGAAATGTGTGGAGTCATAAACACAAATGACCACATCCAAAGATGGTAGATGAGGGGTGATGGTAATTGATTGGATTGAAAAAGGAAAGAGGCACAGGAGGATGATTTTAAATACCTGGACAGAAGAAAAGGAGGTGAAAGACATGTAAGAACTTCACTATGAAGCAGGTGGGGAAGGAGGATGCAAAGCAGGAGATAACAGTGGAACTGACACATTATCTTCTGACCCAACATGCTTCAGAGTCACAGACGTCATCAAATGTGTTGTTGTGGGAATCATACTTCAAAATAAGGATAATTTATTAGCCAAAAATGGAGATTGGTCTCATTGATATGAGTTCCTTATTGCTCTTTTGGACTGAGAGTGGGAGTGGAGATCAATAAGATGGAGAGGAATGGTAGTGTGTATGTGCTTATTTATGGACATATACAAACATATGTATATATCTAAGACTCTTACAACACTTTAAATCATCATAGAATAAGAATTCTTCCCTTTTGCTGGTAGAAAGTCTTACTGAGCATAAGTATCACTACTTATGTGCAGGAGTTCATGCACACGCTTTGAAAGACTCCCCACACCGGTATGCAATGACTACCAACTGTCCACAGCAGAGGATAATGTAATAGGGATTCCACAGGAATCTCACCATTGGAGTTTGCCTGGGCCGTGCCTTAAGACACCGAGTCAGTTTTCTTCACTGACCAGCGTGGTGTAATTCCCTCATTCTTTGAAGGAAAGAAAGTATTCAATTACATTGAAAACCCTAGAGTTGTGCAGCTCATGGATGATCTGCCAACTATTAGTGATTCAGTGTGTATTAGCTGGAGGGGCACATCCCACCACCAGATTTGGTTTCTGTATCCTTATAGATGTTGCAGTGCTCACCACAGTTCTCTTCATCTCCACCATTCTCACAGTCATTTACGCTATCTCAATGAAATGCCCACAAGAAGCACATGGCCTGATTTCTTCATGGAAAAGAACCCTTTTGGCAGACACCACCGACTGAAATGTCTTCCATCAGCCAGGATTCTGAGAAAAGATATTTCCTTTGCAGTAGAGCATGTGTCAAATTAGAAAGGCCTGATAAAACTACAACCACAGCATGTGACAGAGTATTTTCATTTTTAATTTTCAAGTACGTTGTATGTCATTTTAATTCTGCCTGTTGCATTACAGTGTCAGCTACAAATGGCTTGCCACCACTGACATAAAGAAGAGATGGCTTAAAGTTTCTGTTTGGTTTTCTTCTCTTTCCCATCATCTGCAGAACACATTGCTGGCAAGAAACTCATCAATGTACTTTCCTGTTAGACTGACTCCTCAGAGGTGTGAGAATTAAGTAGCAGAACCTTGCAGCATGGCCAGGGATGGACAGGGAAGTGGTACTTGGATGGTCCAGGCTGGAGAAAATGTAAGTCTCATGTGAAGCAAGAACTTCCAGCAGGGGCTACGTGGTATCAGCAAGGATGGAAAGAGCAGAAATTCAGCTAAATGTTAATATTTAAAAACTGAGTATATTTCAGTCTCACCTACCTAACACTGTCCTAATAATACTCCTTTTTTGTATGATGCAAAGAATTGAGGTTGAAACACAGTGATAGGAGTCAAAATACATAGTTGATTCCAAACTCAGGCTTGAGATCCAAATTCAATTAATTTTGGAAATATTGTCAAGATATGCCTTGCCTTTTCAGTGAAATACCTCTAACATTCTCTTGCTACAAAACTTAAAAGATGACTGAAAAGGTTTAGCCTAGCTTTTCTGAAGGCTTTTGTTGGGATCCACTATGTGGATAAAAAAGGTAGTTTAGACTGTTTAAACTATAGATCTTTGTATATCAGTATTTTGAATAATGTTACAATTAGAGTCTGCTGGTTTGCTGTTTTCATCAAAGTCCTTATGGTAATGCCAGTATTTTTAGCTCTAACTCATTTTTTCATGTACCAGATATCGCACAGAAGTTGGACTGGAAAAAGCTTTCTTTCTATATTCATCTGGGGACAGAAGGAATATTTTTTCAAAGTAAATGTATATGTTCAGTATGGCCTGACAGTCCCTTTTAAAGAACTGAGTGTGTCCATGACCTCTCAAGAGAAGCAAAGCTACAACAGAACACATGTGGGGTGGCAGAGCTGAAAAAGAATTCTGAGTCTCTCTTTGCTCTCAGCATTCAGTTAATTGCCCTTGCAGGCAAGAAACCAGCTATTATCCATACAGAAAGGGCTTGCTCTTTTATTTTTCTCTTTGAGTCTCTAAATTAATTTTAACATGTCATAATTTGCTCTTTTATCCGGCATAGTGCATTTACTGCTCTGATGGCTGCAGTTGTTCCTGACACGCTTTCCAGTAATGCTGACACACAAACAACAGTCATCTGCTGGGGATCCACATCCATTCTCATCAACGTCTGCAGAATTATGTGGAGCAGGACCATCAGACTCGTGATTTACTACTCCATGGAAAGCACTTTGGCTGATGAATAGATACAGATAAAAGTGGAAGCTTTGCTTTCAAAGCAATAATGCCATAAAAGCAGTTCTTTATTCACCATGTGATAAAATTCAGTCTTCACATTCCTGCCTCTGATGGAGTTGCTCCTTCTCTAGTTACTACTAAATTTCCCCTATTTCTCACCATAAATTTCTGAGTGGGAAAAATTGACCAAACCATATCACATATTACTGAGAATCAGCTAGGTTCACACAACATATGCACAGTTCTCAAACATGTCACTGTTATTCAATGTCCTTTAATGAACCAAATCTATAAATTGATTGCAAACATGGTAGTGCAGGCAAGGAATGTTGCCTTCAGTGGCTGCAGTTGTAAGAACAATTTTGTTTAAAGCAGAAAAACAAAACTGAAAGCTCTCCTTTGCCATAAGACAGATCCAAAGATTTCACCACTGATTAAAATTAGTTTAGTGAAAGCCCCTTGTTGAATCGATACTGCTTGGAGCTGTTGTAATACACGTAATTAAGACACATTTCAGACAATAACAAAATATATTTTTTTTGATCCCCTTATTACCACTCCCAGGTCACTGTGAGAGCAGACAGGCCAGTTTGCTTTACTCAGCTTCAAAATCAGTGAAATATTATTGACTGGGAGCTCAGTGGGAGCACAGATGTTTTTAAGCTCATGTATCACTTAAGAAGGAAGAGATGAAAAGAAAGAAAACAATCAAGTTGAATTATAAGCACATAGAATTGGTAAAAAATTTTGAAAAATGGAAAGAGAAATCTTTACATTTCTGAATCCCATTTCAATGAAGACACACACTAAAACAGACACAAAATTATTCACTTGTGCACAGATCTACATTTTCATTACCATTCTTTTCCACCAATATACCTTTTTCTAACTGGGAAAAGAAGCATTTGTTTTTTTATCAAATTTTCCCTGAAAAAAACCTAACTTGATAGATTCAAACTACAGGTTGAAGAGGTGTTTGATGAACTGCAAGAACTGTTGTCATAAAATTTTGAAAGTGCTGTGGCTTGTCCACATGCAACATCCATGTAATGGTCTGAATGTTGAGCAGGATTAAAGTACAATGCAAATTAGATATCATCTGCATGTGAAATTTATAAAATCTACAAAAAATGGCACTAGTAATTACGTTTTCACATTAATCTAAAATGTGCTTTGTTTAGGGTTCCTGCATTTACTAAGGTGACAGATGCAGGTAAACCACATCCCTAAACTCTCCTTTTTAAATTAATGGATCCTTTACCAGGTTATTCTTTTCCCTGGCTGAAAAATGAGTCACAGTATAATTTATGCTCAGAAGTATATGACACTGAAGTATGATTGACTGTCACATTTATAATAGGTAGGGGTTTTTTATTGTTAGAACTGAACAACTCAACTGACCACTAGCCTGCATTGGCACTATTATTAAGGTCTGGACAGTAAATCCCTTCCTGACACTGAGAAGCAGTTACTCACTGAAGAGCTCCTATAGCTGCTGTGAACAGCAGGTCATCATAAAAACAAAGGGCTTAAAAAATTAAGTTTAAATATTTTATCCTTACATTTGTCACGCATAGACCCTCTCAGCAGTTATTTAAAAAAGTCTGAAATCTCTGCTAAAGATACCTGTTCTCTCAGCTACACTGGAAGATCTCCCTGGTCTATCAGACTGATAATATTTATGCAAGAGCTGAAATTCCAGTTACTGGTGTTTTAGACGCAGTCTGGCTAACTAGCATCAATTACAAAGTTACGGTTCTGATTTGAATAACCTTTTTTTCCAGTTAACATGCGAGTTTTGCTTCTCCAGCATGCCCAGGATGCTGTATAATGACTTTCTATAGGTGTTGGCATGTGAGGATAATTATGCAAGGTTTCCTTTTGTCTGGAAGACTTCGTGTAATAGTGGCCTATTGGAGAGAGCTTCTGGGGGAATAAATACCAAAAAAAAAAAAAAGGGGAGCTGTTTATCGCCAGACATTAGAGGGCAGTAAAACACCACCTTTTTATACAGAATCAGTTTAATCCCACTGAATACTAAGGGCACTTTTTGAAGGTTAACCAGCCATTCAGGTATCAACAGTATTTATAATCAAGTGATCTTTTCTACTTTTTTGGAGTGGTCTCATATATCTGTTCTAGGAAATGGAGTACATAACTAGTGAAGTTTAAACAGCCTGGAATTAAAACCCATTTTACATTGCAGATGTTTTGCCTGGAAACGTGCTGCAGATGTGGGTTTCCCAGATGCAACTGTGTCCTATGACATTCCTGAAGCTGCTATACTGAATGTGTATGTTTGTAGGCACATTTAGGAGGAGAGGGCAAGACGGGAGCTGATCGGTCATTCTCTTCATATTTCTGTATTGCTTGGAACACAGTTTTGTGATAGCTGTGAGGACTTGACCACACAGGAAAAATCTCACTGATACATGTCTCCTTCCCCACAATTTTTGCTTATACCTGTGGTTATCCAAGGCTGTTGAGTGGGAACCTGTTTAGGGTGGTGTGCTCAGTCATCTTAGGTTCAACCCCTATCTGGAGTAGTCTGAACTAGTCTGGTTTGGCTAAAGGGAACAGAGATTTTGCCATTAAACCAAGATAATTTATGGCAAAATTGGTTCAAGCCTTATTGTCTACTATTGGTAGGGAGTCTATGGAAAAAACAATTTGAAAATATGGGATGGTGGATATTTATATTTTTTTCTAACAGCTCAAAATAAACAAAGATGCATTTCATGGTGTGCAAATAGGAAACATAGGAAGGGTCGCTTTGGTAATAAACTATTTCCAATTATTGTTTCTGCTAATGAAATTTGTGACAATGAAAGCAATACATTGATCTGTGTAATGAAAAGGTGACTCGTATGTTTTTTATTAACTGCATTGTCTTAAACCAAATGTTGGAAACATAATAAAATAAAGCTTATGTTAAAATAAAAACTTTGCATGAGTAACATTTCCTTCAGTGATAACAAAGCATAGTGATTTAAAAATAGTTATTCTTAAATAGAGTATTTAGTAAAATTCAGTACATTGAAATTCTGCACATTGCCCTACTTTATAACAGGGTGTCTACAGAACAAATAATATATTCTTTAATACTTACTTTCTGTCTCTAACAGGCTGGCAATTTAAAAATTTTCTTTTCTTTGCAGTCATATATTTGCTGTTTCAATTTCTTATTTTGATTACACTATAACCTGCCCTTTATGCATTATTAGAAAAAATACTATTTTGTTAAAGATCTTTTCACAAGCTGAGAAATTATATTCATGAACTAATTACATTGAAACCTATTTATTCACTTTTCTGTAATGCTTCAGGAATTACTAAGCATAAGAAAACTATTCATTATTAAAAAAGAAGTTGTGCAGGAACTAAAAAGTCTTAATTTTGGAAAATTTATATCAATGACATACTGTAGCTTCTACTTGTATATTTTTATAGACAGTGTTTCTGTGGGAAACAATTTTTCTCATAGCTGCAATATTTTAGGCAATCGTGTCTGAGATCCAAAGTGCTCTATCAAATACATAATTTTAATTTTAACATGCTGATAGTGAAAGGATCTTCTTCAAATCAGCAAAACCCAGGATGTTGCAATACAGAAATATTTATGAAAACTCAGTTGCGAAGTTAAATACTTATTTTTTTCACCTAGGTAGAAATGTGTAGAAATTGTGTCATGATGCTGGTATGATGCTTGCTGTTTACAGCAATGTTTTATTACATTAAGTACTTTTTCAAAAAGCATCAGTTTATCCTTTAGTCTTACATAATTTTCCCCCAATATGTTTTTCAAAATCATGTAAATGATTTTTTTGATTCTTTGCTTTAGATAAAATCCCTTGTTAATTCCTTAATTCAAATGAAAATTCCTTACTGTATTCCAAAGGGCAATCAGATTTGCAAGGAATTAAAAAAGAAGCGGTCTGACCTTGGATTTCTAACAGAGTGACAAAATGGAGAAGAAATAGCATTGCTGACAGTCTGAAGTCAGTAAGATTAAAAGAAGGATAATAGTATATTTATGGCCATCAAGCAGTACGTATGCTCTGGACACCTTAGTAGCTGCTCTCTTAAAGAAATCTCCAGTTCAGCTATGTGTGGCATAGAGCATGGTCACAGCCTACTGCTTCTCAGCTGTGAAGGAGAAATCTCTTGTCACCCATCAGGTTGTTGGCAATTATTTTAACCATAATAACATTTTTATCTGGCTTCTGGATTACTACTGCTTTCATCTGAGAAAGACTGTAAAGGATTTAAATTTTACTAGATTCATGAGTGATTTCTGACAAGGTAAATTTAGGTTTGGACCTAAACCGTCTGGGCACGTTCCTATGCAACCTGCTCTAGGTGGACCTGCTTTGGCAGGGGGATTGGACTAGATGATCTCCAGAGGTCCCTTCCAACCCCATATCGTTCTGTGATTCTGTGAAATTTAGGTTACAGGAGAGGTTTCTTTTCTAAAAATAGTAAGTTATCTTTGTAAAGGAGATAAAATCTTAGCAGTTTGCTGTATTGTGTTGCAACTGGGATTACAAAGATGCAAGTTTTATTTTTTTAGTTACAACGCCACCTGAAGTAGTCTGTGTACAGCGGACCTCTGTAGAGACCTCAGATTTTTTAGGTGTCATTTTGCTTGATGCCATGAAACCTCCCTTTTCCCTTTTCAAAACCACATATAGGCAGGGAACAAGGAAAGAAAGCTCCCGAGGACTGAAAAGACCTCTACCTTTGCATCCTAAAAGCTCATGTTCAGAGAGGGATCCAAAATAGCAGCACAGGACTGTGTCCAGGAACACAGAGACATGACTTCTGAGGTCAGTAGTTCTTGGACTACATCCTCGATATGAGGGAAAGATGTGAGGTGAAGAAGCACAAAGAAGGGCAGGAGAAGCCTTTCCACACTTGATGGGCTATCTAGATTACAGAGAGTGCTGCTGGGAGGCTCAGCAGCTAGGACCTCAGTCCTGTCTGCTGCTAGCACAAAGGAGAGAGTTGGATGGTTGAAGTGATGCAGCGTCCTGAATTGGAGAAGGAAGATGCAAAAACTGAGATGATTGGAGGTGAAGAACAGGAAAACAGAAAAAAAAAAAGAGCACCCATCACTTATAGTGTCAACAAAGGCAGTGGTTTTGTCAGTGTCCCCAGGCACAGAGGCAGGCAGAATTGAGCTCATCTGCAAGAGAGGATGAGCAAAAGGAAGGTCCAGGAAGGAGACAGGCATAAAGGCAGTGCGCTGCTCAGGCAGGAGCTGGTTGATGAGTGCCAGGTGATGACCTGTTTGCAGACAAGGAACTGTGGTGTGCTCCTGGAGGTAAAAGCATAAGAGAGTGCTCAGGAGGATAAGAGGAGATGTTGAGAAAGGCCTTTAGTAAAATGGAAGGGAGGATGTCTGCTCTGAATGCCAGGCATTTCATATTGAATCCCTGAAGCAAACACATGATTCCTTTTGAGGAAATGAACCTCCAAGATGAGATATTAAAAAAAATGAAAATGGAAACTTATGACTTTAAGCCAGTCCCCTACCATTTTGGCATCCATCTAGTGATGTTTGAATGTTGCTGGATTGGGGCCACTGCTGTTTCTCATCAGGCTGTGAGGAACAGCTATATGTTTCTAATGATATTCTGTTTGTTGGCTAGTTAAAACTGGCATCAGGGAAGTGGATGAACCATCACAGGCAGAAATGGTTTTTATTCCTGTTTCAATCTTTTAAAAATAGAAAACAGATGTTTCCTTCATTGTCTCCTGCCAAGCTGTAGGGAACCCCAAACAAGAGAAGCATCTGTGATGCAGGCAGCACTGTAGAGCCTATAACCGTGGCAGGAATAGCAATGTGGGCAGGACACTGCTTTGTGCAGGGTTTCTATGTTACCAGAGTCAGTTGGTTTCAGTCTCTTTTTTCTCATTTAACTCTGTTTTCTCAGTGTGTTTTCTCAGATGACATTGTTTGTCATGTTCTTGTGGTGTGACTAGAACTAGTTAGAGGTTTTAAAGAGAAAGCATAAAAAATGTTTATTTGCAACTGGTGACTTTCTTCCTCAAATTTGTATCAGCTGCACATTAATTCAACTTAACTCCCTCCAACACTTTCAATATGCTAGCAGACTTTCAGGCTGTGCCTCATGATCATTTTCCCAGAGAACTGTAACCATTTGGAAGAAAACATGTTTTACCTGTAGTTAAAATTCTACCTGTCAACATACACACTATGGAGTTTTCTGAGTTAATGAGTGCACTATCAGGTCAGCACTCCTTGCAAAAGACACATTCCAGAGTGCTGTCACCAGGTACTTTTCTTGCTTGGATAGTACAAGACTGGCCTAAGGCATGCTATGACATTATGTTGCCTGCAGTGTCATGGTTTACCATTTTAATAACTCTTTACATGTGCAGGGAGAAGGACTTGTTTTCATGCTTCACTGTAACCTGAGCAATGTCCTCTTAAAACTGTCTTTGTTTGCTCCATTCAGTTGTAGTTGTATTTATGTAATGAAACTTGTTTGAAACCCAAAATATAGCACTACTTTAAGTAAATGGGAAAGTGAAATGAAACAGTGCTGAAAAGGAGTGATTTCTGAGGAATAAAAGTTTAATTCTCACTCATTGTTTTCAGGAGTTTGATGCAAAGAACCTTTTTTTCTGAGATGTCAAGAATACATTCAAATAACTATTCACCAGTCACAGAAGGCCAGATTACCAAGTCACTCTTTCTATGAAAGTCAATACAAAATTCTAGAAAAAGCCTTTGTAACATCAGGCAAGGGTACAAGTGAACCCCCTGACTCCCCTGAATGCTGAAGTGGCTAGCTTCAGTGGTTGCCCCGTTGAAGGATTTTGATACTTCAATTAATGGAAATAAGAAAAAAAACCCAAACTGGTTTTGATTTCAGTTAAAAAATGGAAGCAACAGGTTATAAAAGTCAGTTTGTTGCATGTTCAAGATGTGTATTTATTTTTTGGTATATCTGAGAAAGCCATAAGAGACTCAATGCCATTGGGACATTTACGATGTAGTCCTCTGTAACTGGCAAGATGTTGTCAGGGAAAACAAGTCTTTGTTGAAATGGTTGCTGCTTTATGGGTTGCATTTTATCTTAATACAAATATGGCACTGCTTCACAGCCTGAGTCATTCCAGATTGAATTGCTGCTTAACCCCTTAACTACAATTCCTATGTGCAATTGACCCTTTAACTACAACTCCTATGTGCAATTCCTGCAACTCCAAACATCAGCATCAGTGTTTTAAGTTTGTATTTTAGCCTATCACTGTTTTAGGAAGAAAGCTTGAGAAGCAGCAACTGTCTGGAAGAATTGGTAAACACCAAAGCTTCACACTACACACCTGTATCTGCCAGGTGATGTGCAGGGTGGCATGCACTCAGTACTGCTGGAATTCTCCAGAATTCATATACATGACTACACAAGACCACTGCTTATAATGGCATAGCAAATTGGACAGAATTACTTGCCAATAGACTGTTAATTTGACCCAGAGTTCATTGTTATGTTACTTCCAGCCTTCTCCTTACAGTTGACTGAAAAAATCGTGTGTGGGGATGAGGGGTAACTTGCATAAGAAACTGGAAAGAAACATCAGTCTGAGAAGGTCATTAATATAAAGGATAAGCTCCGTCAGTGAGACACAGAGGCCTGGGAGGGCATGGCTGCCTACTTCCCTGCTCCCTCAGGCCCTGCTGGGCTCCCTCAGCTCTACCCGCTGCCTCTGTGGGAAGGAAAGAAAAGGTCACTGTTTAAAAATATCATTTCACACAAGAAAATACTCACTCCTCTGTCTTTCTTCCTCACCAACCTCCTTCAGAAGGCCAGGCTTTCTGCTAGGCTCCTCCAAATTGGTGCCTCACAGCTACCAAGAGCTCACTGGCTGGGCTGAGGCCTTCGGGCCTGCCAGGGCTGTGGGACAGGGACGGGCAGAGTTGTTCAGCTGTCACTGGGTGCCTGAGCTTTCCCTCCACATCCCTCAGGGCAAGGCATCTCCTTAGGATGAGCTCCTGGGCACCAAGCAGGAGGCCTGGCAGCAGCCACCTCGGTGGGTCGCGGGGCACTCGGCTGGAGAGGACGCTGTCAGTGAAACACAAATCCAAGGCAAGTTTCCTTTAAACTTCTGCTTAATTAATCTAATCAAGCTAAATTTGAACACTGGTGTGTTAAAAAGTTGAATTATCTGGTGTTAATGCACTTTGTATGCCCCCAAAAGCATAAAATGCTATCCCTGTCAAGGGCAAGAGACAGGACCACATGGTATTGGTGATGCTGCCGGCCTGAATTTTCGATATTAAATATAGATCTTTGCAGTAATATTTGTGACAGCCATATGCATAAACATTCACCAGAATTGCAGAAAAATAGAGCTTGAGGAATTAGAGCTGTCACCAAGCCTGAAAGGAGGACTAAAAGCAGTGTCCGTGCTTCTCATGATGAATGATTCACGCAGCTGTTGTCAGCCCTTTCCTCACCCCCACCAGTAAACATGTCCAAGCTGCTGCCTGGCAGAAGCACAGTTGCCTACAGGCACTGCCCACAAAGGCCAGCAATGGCAGCAGTTTCATCTGTGAGGGCTAAAGACCCTTCCCACTGCCTGTGAGAGATTCCCACCCTGCATGGTCTGTGCTGGTGACCCTGCCTGTTCCAGCTCACCAGGGGTCAGTTTATTCGACTGCTACAATGGCAAGCGAGAGTGGTGTCCATGGCCAGGGACCATGTCCTTGCTAGGCATGGGAACCTCCTCCAGGTGAAAGATGCATGGACAAACCCACAGAGCTTTTCAGTGCAGAGCTTTCTTCAGCAGATATGTGGAGGAATCAGTCAATACTCACTAAGGGTTCCTACGTCTCTCTGAAAGAAGTCATTTGTCATGCTGTATTTTTAGTGTGATAAAGCACCAGATGCAAGCAAGGAAACATCTTGCTGTGAAAGGCAACTGCGTGGAGATGGTGTGTTTGTAAGGCTCCTTGGTTTCCTGGTACACAGAGAGAGTCAGCATTTTCTTGTTTTGCCATTCTGGTGCTTTGATAATTCTGTAGGTTATGTGTCAGCCAATTTATAAATGCTCCTTTTGCTCTGCTATTTTATTTATGAGCATTGTTTGTACACCTTATTGCTTTGGACCATCTCTTGTCTCTGAGGTGCTTCTTAGGGATAATCAGCTATCCATCTATTTACTCATCTATTAAAATAACCAGTGATTCACCTCTGTTTCAGGCTGTGTTAAAAACTAAACATTCTCATAACATTTAATGTGACTTGCTAATTCATGTAGCATTGCAAGCTCCCTGTTCTCCTTTATGGCATTACAGGAGATGACAGTATGTCTCCAGTGTCCCTCTGCTTCACTGTGAGATGGGCTAGACCAGGAGCACAGCCAGGTCCCAGGATGACACTGACCTCAGAGCTCCTGCTGATCCTCTGGTAGCATAGGACACTCACTGACTCACCTTCTAGATTATCAATTTTTATGTCTTCAGCTATTAGCTCATCATACACCTATGGGACCAAGCTAGATTATTCATCTCAATGACCATATTTTACCCTGTGCCAGTTCACTTTGCCTAGATTTTGGAAGTCTTCAGACTTCTTTTTAAGATATTGACACAAATTATTCGGATATCATTCTTGACTTGATTTTTGTTGAGTGCATCCAGGAACTCTGTGGAGAACTGGGATCTCAGGGAAACTGATGTTTCATTTCCATAAATATAGGGCTCTGTTAAAGAGTGACATCTGAAGTGGTTTTCTATGGGTTATTATCAAGGGAAAAGGGTTCTACAATGTAGTCCTTGAGTTGGGTGGTTTCTCCAATTTTTTTACAGTTTTTCCCAAGTTTTCTGTGGATAAATGCTATGTAGTTTGTAAGAGGAATGAAATTTCCTTACACATAGCATTGTATGCTGTAAAATGGTAGTCTTGAAGATGGCACATCTTCCAAGGCAGTGAAATGCTGTGTATACCTCTATGAGATTTTTTCCAAGTAGTAATTCTGTGATGTTGGAGAATTGAAAGGGAAAGCTCATAATTTTTCCTCAGTTTTCTCATGGTATTATATGCTGATGCTTCTTTCACAGGCTCTAGTATGTACATTGTTCAAATCCAGAATTACGAGGTAAGGTGCCAGCTTCATTACCCTTCAGCCAAAAGCTGAATTCTGATAAAGAGCCCTGGTGTAGCCTATCCATTTGGTTGTTTCCAGATTGATCATGCAGCAAAGCTCAGAGACAAATTGTTACTGGCCGGGAACACTCAATACCTGTACTGCAAAAACATCGCGTATGAGATGTGGCTGCACCAGCACCTGCACACCATGTGCTGTCAGGAAAAAAACCCACCATACCCTCAGTTTTCATTTATGTGCACTTTGATTGTGTTCTTGGCATTGGGAGAGCATTTTTGGGCTACATGCTCATGTTCACGGCGCCTGGAGCTCTTGGTCAGATTAGAGTGTGGCTGTGGTTAGTTTTAGGGCTGGAGGAGTCAGAGACACCCCTCCTCTGTTCCTCCTTTTTCCTGCCTCTCTGGCTGCCTCTGTTGTTGGACCCGCATCAGTTCTTGCAATGAACCAGGCTGAGGTATGTCTCCAGCTGAAAAACAGCCTGGCAAAAAAGGAGCTGGCAAGTTCCCTATTGCAAATGGCCACACAGCCCGCAGATTGGGAGGGCATTACAAGGGTGAGCTGGCCCTGACAGCAAGAAATAGTAGCTGCCTGGCTCACCTGTAACAAAATAAAATGGATCCCAGTGGGGTAAGGCAAGACTTAAATAGCCTCTGTGCCCTGCTGAAGTTATTTTCCTGTGTCTGGCCATGCAGTGTGTGAGAGATCTGGGCTGCTGATGCTGGAGGGGTTAGAGGCTTTTGTGCTTAAAGTTGCGCTGTTAGCTTCATTTGTCTAGAGGCTCTAAGACAGGAAGCAAACCTGTTAATTAACTAGGAGTATTCACAGGCCCCCAAAAGATGTTTTATTCTTTAATTGATTGCTGTGTTACCAGGTTGCTCAGTGAAGGTGAGGTTTCTCCTTAAGGCCACCAGATAGACTAGCCTGGCTCCTCCCTCCAATTCCACGGTCACATCCTTTGTCATGCCAGCTCTGGCACAGGACAGTCACTTTCTGCAAGAGTAGTTTTCTTCTGGTTTAGTTTACTTCATGAGTTGAGTGCTGGTCTGACAAGCATCACGGAGGGGAGAGAGGTGGTGGGAACATGTAGCCAGGCATAGGTAGGGGTAGACAGGACAGGCTGTTCCTGCCAGAAGTCACCATAAGATCTTCCTGAGGTCTGGAGATCGAGGATTATCAAAGAAGAAGTGGGGCAAGGCCCCTCTTAAACTTTTTTAGACAGACTTTGTTGATGATAAGTTGACAACAAAAGAATAAAAAGAATTCTGGATAACGAGAGACGGAATGTGACAACCTGCAAAGCAGCAGAGAAATGCTGGCAAAGTTGGCAACTGCCTGTTTTCTGAGTGAATTTGGGCTTGCCCAGGTATTTCAGGGTGGATGAGGACTGTCCCCAGATATGTCACTGACTTTAGTCCCTTGTAAAATACCAAGTATGGATGAGGGATGGATTTTAAGGGAAACTGACTGGTCAGCAAGGCAGGGGAAAACAGATGGGGTGGCACTGGCACATCCTGAGATAATGTTGTAGTTCCAGAGCTGAAGGTAGTAAGCTCCTTCCTACTCCTCCAGGAAGGTGTCAGCTGGCAGGAGGAACTAGTTTAAGAGCTGCCCTGTAGCTGATATTTCCACAGGCCAAGAAAAGCAGAAATAGTTTAGGCCCACAAAAACTTGTTTCTTTCATTGCATTACTGATGGTGTCTAGCTTGTAGCTTGGTCTTCAGTTTGCTACACTGAAGTGTGAAGCCCAGCCAGGGAGGTGATGTGCTGGTGGGCAGCCAAAGCCCAGCCCTCAGTCGAAAGAGTGAGCAGGTTGTGGGAGGTGAGCTGGGATTATTTGCAAAATAATTGGGGGATCCAGAGCCTTGAAAAGTCAGTGGAGATATACAGATTCTGCTGACCCTCATTTGGGAGTTCCTGACTAGGTAGTGATGCCCAATATCCAAGACTGGATTATTTTTATTTCTTTTTTTTTTAATATTACATAGTATATGAGCAAGTAAAGTTGCAGCCTGCTTTATCATGCTTACTCATGCTGAGTCTCACATCGTTCAGAGCTGATTAGGTAGAGTCTTATAAAAATGTTTTTGTAAAAGTGACTGCAAAAGCCTCCTTTCCTCAGGTAAGGATGTGGCGGCTGGAAACCAGCCAGGCCTGCAGTGCCTCTTCCAGTATGTTACAGAACACACAAAACTCACTCCACTGTGCTGAGCCAGAGGGGTCTGTAAGTGGCTTTTGGGACCTCCCGGTGATGGTGCTGCAGCACTGGTTTGGGGATTTACTTGTGTACCTGCTTTGGCTGGTGGAACCTGTAAAGTAGTGTCCAGTGAATGCTTCGATATACACAAGCATTAGTTTACCTACAACCAGAGAGCCAGCAGGTCAGAAAAATAGTTACTTGCTGGATAACACAGAAGAGGACTGCTAGAAATATTCAAGACATACTGGTGTTTTGATAGGTGTCATTGAAAGCTGCTCTGTGACTGTTAAGGGATTAAAACACCCTCCCTAGTACCTGCTGCTGAGCAAAAAGCTTTATGCCTTATTCAGTGCATTATACTGTGCCAATGGCATGCAAGAAGCCAGAAGAAATCTACAAAGAGTCAGAGAATAGGGTGAAACCCGTGCTACAGTATTTACAGTAAATTATAAGAGACTTTAAACTGCTGGACTAAGGTTAGGTACAGTGAATTCAAACCCAAATGTAAGGAAAATTGTGTTCACTACACAGGGAAAAATGAACTTTTATCCTCTGGCTGAATTGCTTCAACAAAACTTGCTTTCTTTTTTATAATTGCTGTGTTTAGGTTAAAAACATGCATTACAAATCACAGTAATGCTTCCCCAAATATTGTATAAGGTATTTGGTTTACTGCCAAGAAGGCATGCAATGAAAGTTAAAAATAGATATATTATTAAAAAAAAAAGTAATCTGCATGCATTATTGCTTACATTGTTGAATAAGAGGGGATATGAAAAATTATATATAGATTTTGTGAGTTAGAGCAGGGAGTGAAATAGAATCAAAATGATACTTGGGGGAATATTTTTATGGAATATGGTAATAAGTGAAAACATTTGTGAAAACATTAACTCAAAGATAAGAAATATTCAAAGAAGTATTGAAGGTTTTAACACAATAGAACCATATGCTTATGTTTAAAATGTAATTGTCTACAAATGTAATGCATGTAAATGTTTTAAAAATACATTAATCTGAAAACAGCTGAAGTTGCTGAGAAACTGCATAACTCACAAAGCCCCCAGGCACTAAAAAATGGAAATAAAAAATTGGCAAAAAGTATTTACATTGCTTCTATGGTAATAGGAGTGGCTTATTTTTAACAAGTACAAAGAAACTCTTGGGAACATCCTTTTGATTTGGAAACAGAACCTATTGGGCATAGGTTTTTTTGTCAGAGGTTACCTGTGCCTTTAGAGTTTATTATACATGTTGTGACTTGACTAAAGCAGCATAAACTGGATTGACTTAATTTTTACTGAATTTTAATAGAAAGAATGAGCAAATAAACAGATTCTTGAAGAAAACAAATTAAAGACATAACACTGCAAGGTTATGCAAACCAAATTGAGTTTACAATTAAAAATTAATCAAAAGGCTAAATTAATTACCAAATTAACACATCAGGTAATCACACAAACTCTGTGGTTGCCTCTAGCAGGGATCATATTATTTTGCTTTTAGATTGCAACTTCTTCTGCCTACATATCTACCCAGAGCTCTAGTTGATATATTACATTTATATACCTGATGAAGAATGTCGGTATGTGTCAGATATACAAAATTTACAGACTCTAAGTATCAGTACTGGTCTTAGACATTTGTCAAGGAAATTTTTCTGGTTCTTTTCAAGGAAGCAGAGATTAATGAGGGCCTTAAATGACAACGCTTTAACACTTAGGGCCAGAAATTATATAGTCTGGCACTTAACATGTAATCTTGTCCTTCCAGATTGAGATGCAGAAACCTATAATTAATGCTTTATATGAGTGTTATGGAAAATTGGACTCCCTCAGACAACAATTCCCAGCTCCTAACACATTGAGCTCAGCAAGTCTTTGACTATTTTCAAAGTTGTTCTTCTAACTGACTCTCAGAAAAGCAGTAATTCAAAATTCCTATATCTAAAATCCTCCTCTTGTCTTTCCTCCCAGGAAAACACTTTTCCTCTTCATGTATCATGTTATTTTCCTAACGGCACAAGTCTTTGACAAATATTTACATAGCAAGCAAATCATCAAACATGTTTTTTGTTATAAAACTGGATTTCATGGCAGCTAAAAATTGTGTAAATAATCCACATTGCATTGTTTGTTTTTTCCTCTCACCTCCTTTAGAAGAATGTTATATTTGCCACAGAAAATGTCCAATATGTAGGGATAGTTGTATAATTTATGTAATTTAACATTGACCAACACTGAAATTTATTCGGATGTGTCTGTTTGCCACCCTCTTTGTCTCTTCCTGTGTGCTCATATGAAAGAAATCTTGCAAATCTCAAAAGTTTCATGATTTCTTTCTCCTCCGTTTTGAACTAGTTTAGTAATTTGGTTAACTACTAAATGTCTGGTGACACTTTGGAGTGCTGTCCTTGTTGGCTTGAGGATGCCACATCATACTTGTTACAGTTAGCAAGGCTACATATTTCCATTTTCTGTCTAAAATCCGTCACCTACAAAAAAACCCAACCCCTGGTTGCACATCCCAGCATGCATTAAACTGGTAAAAAGATGATCTCAAAAGCTTCAAACTAACAACCCGAGTGAGTAAAGGAAGGCTGCCAAAGTGATGCAGCACTAACATTTTTCTCCTTCAGAAATTACTAAAAGCTAATACCCAGAACAGTAACATGTGGCACTTTTATGTGTGCTTTCTCACGGTGCAGGAGGACAACATACATATGCAACTCTTTTCAACAAAGACTCAGTAGTCAGTTTTTTTTGTAGTGAAAAGGGTGATAAATATTACAATAGAAAAGGAGAAAGATTATCTGTGTCAAGCAATACTTGCAATAAAAGGGAAACCCTGAAGCATGTTTGTTTATGATAGCAAAATCTGAAGGTGAATGAGCTCTTTGCTTTTCTAGTCAAGTTCTCTGTTTTAGTTCTAGCCCTACCTTTGCTCCTTAGATGTAAATCTACTTTCTCCTGTCAGATGAAAAAAAGCACACTTTGTTTAAAAAAAATAATTGCCAGGCCATTGGGTTTTTGCCTTGGCCTTTGGTAGTACAGCTGTCAGCTGTACTTGCTTCTGGTCTCCTGCAATTTTGCTTGATGAAGAGGTGCAGAGCCACTCCGTTCAAGAGCTAGCTGGTCTGTAGAAAAAAGGACACAGAACTTTAATAATACACTGAAACACATACATAAATATTGAAAACGTACCAAGCTTCAGGAAGGACAATACACTACCTTCTGAAAGAAGTCCAGGACCAAAATCAGTTTCCCATGAAGGGTTGGGAACCATGCAGCAGAAACAGGGGACCATCTACCTTAAAAATTGTACTGTAAGTAGTAGATGCTCATTACCTTCCTGCAATCATTCTATGTTTTCTGTCAACCTGTCTGTGTGTCAGATCTTATTATACCCTGGGCACTGTCTACATTGAGCTCAGGCTTGTCTGGGAGCAGCCTACAAGAGTCCATCACAATAAGCCCAGTCCTGGATGCTCTCCAGTGCTCTTGGAGGCATCATGCTTACCTCAAACCTCCACTCCCAGTTCTTCTGACCATGACTGGGATTGAATCCCTGGCTGTATTACCAGAGCTACTGGAAATTTCTGTTACTTGAATGTGTAAGACAAGTAATAGACAATACACTAGAAAAAGCAATACAGATGTTTTGAGTTCTTTAATTATTATGGAGACATGGATGACTCCATAGCCAAACTTAAGAGACTGGGAAACATGAATACATGTAAATGCAATCCTAATTAAGAATTTTTATTTAACCTTTCTCTTCTAACATATGGTAGAGATTACTGGAAAAGAAGATTTTGAAACTTGTTAGAAGAAATGATGAAAAGCATGTTAGAGAAATCTAACTGGCTTAGAGTAAACAGGAGACGCTTAAAGACAATGAACAAGTTAATATATGAGACCGTGACATTGTCAGAGCCAGAGTGACTGTGTGTGGTCTGGAAGTTTTCACACCTTTCCCATAAAAATATATTCTAAACTGTTATCCCTTATTCTCTTTTTCCTCAGTTTACTCATATACTTAGGCTGACTCAGTTCAGTTCATTACAGTTCACCTTCAAATCCCAAAGCTGCATTTTTTGACGAGTATTCTCATAACAGAGAGAGGGAAAAAAAGGAAGAGAACTCTGATTTATCAGGGACATCAAAATATGGCATATTTTGTAGATATAATGTCAGAGTAGACATTTTGTCAAGCTGTCCACGGTGTCTGTAGCATGATCTCTACATTTTAAGAATCCTGAAAGAAAAACGGACTCATTTACCAGTATGAAGTCATCCTATATCCAAAATGGTGTTGTGTTGGAGGAATACGTCATGCTCATAAAATATGTGACAAGTAATACAACTATTTTCTGAAATGTACATAAGTTTAAATGCAGAAGAGAAGGTCACAACACAGCTACCTAAATCAACTGTCGTTTTGCAGATCACTCACTGCACTATGTGTATAAATTCCCATCCAATGAAATGGGAATGTAAACCTTAATGCATAATTTATTGCCATGAATGGTTTTACTGTCAATTGATAAACTGAACTAAATGCTAGATTTAAAATTAGCTGGCAACTGAGAAAATAGAACCTCTAGGAACTACTTTCTGGAGAAAAAAAACAACACAACAAAACAAAAACAAAAGCAAGAGAATAAATTGCCACTGTTAGCCAGCATGCTGTTTTGCTAGTGTCTAATTCAGCAATGGCTGCATGTTACTGCACTTCTAGTGCAAGTAACTCCTTCCCCCACCAAAGCTGCCTGTGTCTGCTCCTTCCTGGCAGTGCTAATTTTCTTCCCATAGCTAATCTCTAACCACAATATTAAAAATGAACAAGTTTTAACAAACAAGATACTGTAATAAAGCACCCAGCAGCTGAGGAGGCATAATTTTCTCATGGCATAGAAGAGTGACTGGGGATGGTAGGGAGAAAGAAAGAAAGAGAGGAGAGAAGCATCAACAACCACTGTGAAACAGTAACGTGTACCTGTAGACTTTAGGATCAGCCAGGACCACATTTTACTAATGCCAGAGGTATCGTGAAAACGTTCCTGCTTTGGAAATGCAGGTCAGAGATGTTAAAAATACTAATAAAAATGCTATCCTTATTTAAAAGGAGCAGCTGGAATTATGTTGGCAGAATTTAATAACAAATTATTAGAAACAGATTCACCTGTAAAATAGGCAGAAGCACACCATGCTGAATATGTAAACTAGGTCAGCTCTTATTTAAAATCTGTAATGCTGACAAAAGGACACCAAAGGGAATGTGATTTAGCACTAGATCCATCTGGCAAATCATAGCAAAAAGCTAATGTTTTAATTACCATTGCTTTATCAAATCATAAAATATCACAGAAATGTGGAGTGAAAGGGACCTTTTATATGCTCTGATAATCAAGTAAGATTACACCTCTTCTGAGAGATACTTGGCTAAGCCAAAATCATCCAGAGCTGGGGATTTTACTATCTTTTTAGAAGCCTGTTAAAGCCTTTTAGCACTTTCTTCTCTGTTAGCCTATAAAAAGAGGAAGGTTTTTCTCATATCTCCCTAACACCTTCATATCTGATAATTAAGCTCATTATTTTTTCTTCTAGCTGTGGTAGACACGGAGAAGAGCCACAATACTCTTTTTTTACTGCAGCCTGTACAAAACCTCTCTTACTCCATTCTTTTCTAGGCTACTTTATCCCAGTTCTTTGGATTTTCTTTTTGTATAGACCATAGTTTCTAGGCTTTAAACTACTCTACTTACTATGTTTTGCATTTTCTTCAAAATGTTCCGTATACACCCCAAGTGTGGTGACCTGAACTGAACATTGCTTTCCAACTGATATGTGATCAGTGCCATATGACAGTCTTATCAATGCATTCTGTATCGAACTTAAATCTCCCCTCTTCTAGTTTAAAACTGTTGCCCCTTGTCCTGCCGCTCCACTCCCTGATGAAGGGTCCCTCCCCATCTCTCCTGTAGGCACCCTTTAGGTACCAGAAGGGGCTATAAGGTCTCCCTGGAGCCTTCTCTTCTCCAGGCTGAACAACCCCAACTTTCTTAGCCTGTCTTCATAGGAGAGGTGCTCCAGCCCTCTGATAGAACTCTGAAGTTTCTGGGTAAACTGTAGGAATGGTATTTGGCATACATGTTATTTTGGTTTAATATTATTTCAATTTGACAAAACTGTGAAGGTTCAAAGGCATATCTTTTCATTTGCACAGACTCCTCAAGCGTTGATTCTTTTCATGTTACAGCACCTTCTAATCTCTTGTCAGCGTTTTGTCTCCTTTTTTGTTTTTAATTTTATTTTGGATTGACAATGATATAGAAGAAATAGGTGGAGTTACCAGCTATCCACTAGCAGAACTCCTAAGGTGTTTCTCGGGGTTGAAACATGGAAGTTCACAAATGCTCTCCTCTGCAGCTGCAATAGGGCGTGACTGGAAGAATGGATTGTGGCCAGACCTGCCCAAAGGATCACATGGTACCTCCTGAGGTGAAGCCAAGATTGCAGACTGGCAAACAACTAGTGCAGGATGGTGGAGGGATGCCATCTAGGAAAGGAGGAGAAATAACAGTTTTTAATTTTGTTTTTGTCTTTCTTGGGCATATGTGCTGTAGAACTTTCTTTAAGTACATTTTAATTTTCCATATGTGTTTGCGCTGCTTGCACAAAGAAATTAGTTAGGGGCTTTTGATGTTTCTACAGCATGATTATTTAGAGTGAGATATATGTGCAGTATTAACGTACATTACTGCTATTAGTTAGTTCAGTAACCCAGACAAGGACCTTACCTTTTATACAGCTCCTTTATATTTCTCTCAAGACAGTTTACTGCATCTATTATAAATGGTCTTTAGTTAATCCTTCTAGTGTTTTTAATTCTTCCCATCTAAAGAAATAAGCCACATCCTTCTGCATTCAGTCATGGGGAAAAAAAAACACACAACAAAGCCCTGGTAGCTAGGGAGTTTCATCAGTGTAGCTTACTTTAAAGCTGGCCTTTCTTACATGACATTTATTTCTGTGTTTACTGGAACAGGACATCTTTTAGTAAATAGAGCAAAAATAGATAGTATTTTTCTATCACTGATTTAGTAAGCTAGGAGCCTTAGTTATGCATGGGAATGTTGTACCCCTCCAGGGGAACAATATAACTTTCTGTCCTATGACAACATTTCATCTTATTATTTTGAGGAATTGTCTTTAGTGTGTTTTGTGAAATTCTTTGGGATCTCAGAGAAAAAGTCTTATGCAAGAACTTGACCTAAAAGATGCTGAAAATACTCTGGCCTTGATCCAGTAAAGCACTTAAACACGTATTTAACTTAAAGTGCACAGGAATACCCTGGGGAATAAACACGTGCTTAAAGCTAGGTACATGCTTCTGTGCTTTGTTGGATCAAAACCAAAGCACTCAAATCCTTGCAGGACTGAGCCCTCACGCTTTTTGTTTTTACAGCATATTTGTTTACTGAATTTTATAAATCTGAGTAGATCATTCAGCTCAAATACAGCACTCAGAACGCTTTCAAGTCTGTACTGCCTGACCCTGCACTGTTTGACATCGACAGTAAGCTTTATTTCAGTGGGAATAAGACCAAATGGGAATAAGACCGTGGTTTGATGAAGGATTGATGTGCAAATCCTGCTCATCCATCAGACAGATAATACATGTACTGAATGGTAAATGATCACAGCCTGTGTCCTGAAGTTATACACAAACAGTAATATTTATTGCTTATCAAAAGCATCCAGAAATGTTCTGTGCATTTTACAAACAAAGGCAGATGCCTTCCCCAAGGCATTTCCCATCTGTATGTAGGGCAATCCAGCAGGGGAGCATCACATATAAGCAAAGGTGGTGAGAAGGGAAGGGGAAGATGATCTAGGAATAAACACACACTGGAGCATGAGACCTGTGGAAGCACTTAGTGCAAACAGCCTGCAGACTCTGCCTAACTGCAAAAAGAATGAGTTGACAACCTGCCACTTTGGGAAAAAAAAAAAGTAAGCCTTCGTTTTCCATTATTTCTCAAACGTGAGAAGGTAGAAAATATCACAAAAGGCAATAGTGATGAGAGGCAATTAAAAAAATAGAAAAGGGCAGGCTTAAGAGACACAACAGAGTCAGGCTGTGGATTTCTTGCTCGTCTTTGAAAAGCAAAAATAAGAAAAACAAGGAAGTACCAATGGTAGGCTTTCCTGCTGGGCTTTGACCAGAGTTCAATAATATGCCTGCATTTACCCCATACAGAATGCCAGAGCTGTGTGTGCTGTCTTGGTAAATCACATCAGCACTGCTATAACGAAATTCAGGGGTATATTTTTAGCACAACGCTAACTATTGCAACTGACTGGTTATACTGTGAGAACATGCCAATGAACTTCTCAGTTGTATCAGTATCAGTACTTAGCCAATGGTAATATTTTATATTGTTCATATGCTCCTAATCTACCTTTTGCAAATATTATGGGTTTTTGTTTGTGCTTTGTTTGGGTTTTTTTTTCCTTCTCTTTTGTAGGCTCTATGTGTGGAAAACTACTGGTCTTTTCTCCTAGTAATGGTTGTTTCTGCATTACAAAATAAAAGCTGCAGAGGTACTGGCAAGATCAGAAATCACAAAACTTAAATAACTGCAAAGAAGCTGAAACAAAAGATTGAAAAAAAATTAAGATGGTGAATAAGATGTGTATTTAAATAAAGAAAAAAGTAGCAAAAAGGTAAGTGTATTTTTAATATTAAGAACAACCCTGTTTTCATCAGTCTGTTAAAGGAGCAACCTTCAAGTGTGCAGAAGAAGAAGTCTTACTAACTTTTACTAGACTCTGAAAATGTTTACCTCAAACAAATGTGTTATGACTGGAAAACAGGACTGCCCCACCACTTCTTTTCATTTCCTGTTTTATCATCGCAATAATGTCATTGCTTGAAACATTTAACATGTTTTTAAAAAAAACCTATCTAGTCAAGTTGAGTATTTTGTCTTTCTGAGTCATGGCTCTGTTAGAGTCCGGATGCTACCAAAACTCTTGTGTTTTTATTCATGCATTCTTCCACAGTTTCATTCAGTACACGGTGCGTGTTTCTTTTGCTTCATTTTGTGGCCAGTCCAGCCCAAACCATGCCCTCATCCTACCTTATCTACTGAATCTAGTGCTAATAGCAATTGTGTCCAGAAAATTGCACCTGCCGCAGGTTGGGTTAAAACAGAACTTTTCACCCATCAAGGTCCATTTAAACATTATCAAACTGAAGTCTATATTTTTTCATATTTCTGTTCTTTCTTTCTGTCTTGGAGGATTTCCCCCACATCAGAAAGCTTATGGCACCTTTTCCTGTATTCCGTCTGGATTCCTTTCAAGGAACATGCAAACACATCAGTCATCCGAGAAAGAGCAAATGAAAAAGAACTGCATATTGATATTTCATGATTCTTCTGAACTTCCATCAAGTAAAAGTCTCTCCTCTGAACTTGCAGCTGTTTTCCCCTGAAGTCTGTGTGATGTGTGCCCGCTGCAGCAGGGTTATTTGCAGTCTCTGGGGATGACCTGTTCACATCTCTGCCTTTTTCTCTGGCCCTCTGAGTCGTATTCAATTAAACCTGATGGTTTAGGTCTTTTCCACAGCTCATTGTCCTTGTGAAACATCATTACTGTCATCTACCCGAGATGTGGTGGTAGCACTGAGAGGTGCACTCAGACTGTGGAGATGCTGTAGATGCCAAATGTACTGTGCTGGATTTTGGTAAATTAATCAGAGCTGCACTCGTGAGTCCTAGTTGTTGTATCCACTCTCTACACCTACAAACCTGCTTCTAAATGAAAAATATAAGAGATTATGTTTGACATAGATCTTTTTCAGTTTATCTTATTTTCGAACATCCAGAAAAATCACTTTGTAAGAGATAAATAGCAAAATCTTTAATCAGCATAGTTGCACTGGAAGCCCTACTGCACTCAACACAGTGCAGTACTCAAAATAACTGGAAAATAACTGGAGATAAATCATGACAAGATTATTTTTTTTTAAAACTTGTAATAACTTCACAAAGTGCATAGCTCTACAACAAGTAGACTATGGCTACACATAGTTTAGATAGTAGTAATTTCCAGTATTCAAAATGTTGACAATTTAACATTCTACTGAAGCACGAACAGAAACATGTTTCTTGTGTAGACGCCTGCCAAAGATCCTTTTTTGCTTCATAGAGACAAAGGTGCAATGACTGCCACAGCTGATGTACGTTGGTAACAACACAATATCTTTATTGGATTAAGCCCTAAAATTCTGGAAGATGGAATGATTTTGTTATAAAATGCACAATTTAGTGATATAATTTCTTAAATTTGTTCAGCTACTAACTTCGCATTTGAAAGCTAGTCACAATACTCCAGTGTTTACTAGTTTATGTTTTCAATATATTTTAGCTCTTGCATTACTGTAAACTCATGCAGTACCTTCTTGCAGACATATCCTCTTTGAAGTTCAAAGAAAGCTATTAACACTTAAAAGAGCTTTGGATCTGTTATACCTGAAATTTAAGTCCATGTGAAAAGTCCTATGAAGATAGCTCTGTCAGGAGATAGAAAAGAGAAGAAAGCTGAAAAATTTTAAATTAATTCATAGCAAATAAATCCTTAGCAGCACCTTTTTTGTATATAAGGAGCTGTATTTTTTCTCTATTCTTAGTTATTTCCAGTTTATTTCTACAGTAAAGGATTTTTAAAAAAAAATGACTATGAGAAAACTGCAAAGAAACAACTTCTCCTAGGTGGGCATGAACAAATTATTCTGTTTGTGCTCTTTCTGTTTTCCATGGCTTTGAACACAAGACTGTGCTGCATTTTATATCACTTAGATTTTCTGCAAATTTCTGTGCTTATGAGTGACAAATATTCTGTTTTTGCCAATGGAGTACATCAATGAGCAAATGCCGGAAGCATGGCAAGCATGATAAATTGCAGCAGTGATCAATACCAGTATGATTCAGTGCACAAAAGATTTCATATTGCCACTGCCGTTTCATTATTTTGCAAAGCATTCACTGCGTGCTATGGACCAGATCCTAATGACAATTACATTGTTAACAAATCTTTTGCCAGTTCAGTGGATTTTATGTCTTCTCTTTAATGGGGCAAATATGAATATGCAGGTAAATGAACAAGTTACACCAGATCTTCTTTAAAACTTCCGTCGGTTTGGCACTGCCTCATTTCCACCACTTTCTTGCTTGTTTGACACCCCTTCTTCTCCACTGAGACTCACAGTCAGAAACCCACAGGAGTTAAATGCACATCAATAAATCTGTGTCAGAGTCCAATACTCTCTCACCAGGTTCTTTTAGATATTCCACATGTGGAGGGTGTAACATTTAATATCAAATTTATTTATTTGAAGATATTTGAGGTTACACAGGATTTCTGATTTAGTAGACTGACACAAAATATACTGAAATCATAATAAAAATGTAAGTCACGCTTAGCAAAATACGGCAATTGCAATACACAGTTCAATCACAACAGTGTGATCCCCATTACCCCGCTCTATAATATCATCGTTGTCAGGATGCTGGGTGCCCTCAGTTGCTGAGGAGTTTGTGGGCTGAAGGCAGCTCAACCCCATTTTTCTTTTCCAATTTTTTTAATTATTTATACTCTGTGCTGCGCCCAGTCAAATATTCAGTCCCTCTTTTCTGGTCTGGCTAACTCAGGGAGCCATAACACCACCAGTTGATCCACTCAACTGTGATATACTCAGCTGAACCACTCAACTGACATGAGTGTTTATGTATATATAGCAAAAGCCACCTGCTGCTCCCTTCATGTGGAGATAACGTCAGCTTATTTGCAACAGCTGTGATTGATCACACCCTACATTACTCTCCATGCTTCATGGGCACATCATCCTTGCTTACCTCTACTGAGCCTTCTCCCATTTTAGGCATTTATTGGTCATTCATGGTCTGTAAGAAGGCAAACTGTCGCGTCTTTCTATATGACCATAAAGCCTTTTCTTCCTACTCTCTACAGCTTCCTGGTCAAACACTGCAACAGGCTTCCTAGAGAGATAGTCAATACCCCAAATCTGTCAGTGTTTAAGAGGCATTTGGACAATGCCCTTAATAACATGCTTTAACTTTTGGTCAGCCCTGAAGTGGTCAGGCAGTTGGACGAGATGATTTAAGCCTTCTGCCCTTCCCACGATACACATGGGGACATGCCATCTTGAAATCAAAAGTCACAAGTGTTCTCTGTGTCTTCTTACCACAAGGGCCAAAGAAAAGGAATGGCTGCAACACGAAGCATATTGGCCAAACAAGACTTATCACTTGAAATGTCTCTGAATCTTCCCTTCTCTTATTTTCAGTTTTATCCATTCATTGACAAGAGATATAGAACATCCCCAAACCAGCCTGAAATTTAGAAACCAGGAAACTCAGCAGCTTTTACCTCAACTAAACAAAATCAAAAGTATTGGGGTCATGTAATCTCTTATTCTTGGTCTGAATTTCAGAAGAAATGAACTGTCTGCTCTTAAAAATCTCTCTTGTAAAGATTTGTATGCCTGTCACAGTGCCTTGCAGTGAAGAGGATGACGTGGTGGTAAATAACAATCCTACATCCAACTTGTGGGGAACATAGAATTTCTGCAGTTTTATTACAGAATATGACTACAAGGTGCAAGTGAGGGTATAAAGTGAAAAAAACCCCAGGCGTAATAAAATTAGAGTGTTTATATGTAGATCATATATTTCAAAGGAAAATGGCTTTGACTTTTTCAGCAGAAGAACCTGGACTTTTCAGCTCAACTTCTCCCAGGAGTAAATCTTGGCTGTTTATCACCAGCTTCAGATAATTGTGGAAGTAAAAATGTGACTCAGTTGACAGGTTATACAAATTTATAACAGTATAACTATTTTTTTCTTAAAATAGAGATTTGTTCTCTCTTTTATGTGTGAGAAATAAAACATAACTTCCCCTTATTGTATTAATACTCTTTGGTGAACTGAATGAATTTTCTGAGATTTTACAATTCAATCTGCTAGGTAGCTTAAGAATGAAAATTAATGAGAACTGAACTCTCTAAGAAATTTAGTATGTGTCAGACTCTATTCATACCGGAGTTGAGCTACGTAATGAAATAACTCAGATGCATCAAACTTCCCACATGGTTAAGCTTATTGAGAAACGATGCATGTGCCAAATCTGAAAAAATTTCGTATTTACAGAAAAAGGATTTGTATCCCCTTCCCATCTTCATTAGTTTCATGTATTGTGCCCCACAGGTGTTGTGTCATTGTAGGTGTGCCTCTGATGTCCTACCTTGTCCACACTGCACCTGACTCTAGTCCTATGGCAATGGCTCCACCTAAGTGTTTGTGTAGACCTCTTTAGTAGAGCTCCTTCCATTGCCACGGTACTTCCTATGGTATGGGCTTTATTACTTTTCCATTATTTTCAACATTTGCTTGTTGTCTCTGGGAACAAAAGCAAAAGGTCTGGTTACTACTGTCAATGGTAGCTTTGCACACCAGTTACGTGTATGCTTTAGTTTGCCCAAATTCAAATTAGAACAAATGGTGGGAATAAGACAAAAAGACCAAGTCTATATCTAGCTCAGCCTTTTTTAAATTTTTTTTTCCTAGGTGTCAAATACCATATTGCTAACAAGTATCCCCAGTATTCCAGGAAAGTTACCACTGCATGAGATTAGCTGTTCCCAGATTTCCATTGTGTGGGACATGTCAATATTTTTGCGTTTGATTTTCTGTCACAAGGACAAAAGTCAGAATGCAGAAATACTTCATGTTCTAAAAGTCTAATTGCCTTCGTATGCAAAACAACAAAACAGTTAGTTACATTTTAATCTTTTCTGTTTTAGAAAACATCTTTGCATTCTCTAGGCCCAGCACGTTGCCCTCTATGAATCATAGGCTCAGGAATGTGTGAGCTATGATTCTCCTCCTGCGGCACATCTTCCCTGCAGAGCTGTGGTCTTACCTGTGGCCTCACCTCTGCAGCACCTAGCTAGCAGGGAGGATGGGGCTGAGTCCAGTGTGATGGGGACCGATCATTTCACGGGCACATAGCAGAAAATTGAATCAAGGCAGCACTGGGACTATGAGCACAGGATTTTGAAGTGCCTGAGGTGGACATGAGGATTTACACAGACAACATGTCATTTGGATTTTCCTGGTAGAAATGTCTCCAGGAAGACTATTCTTTCTAATAGAAAATTCACACATTTTACACATACATTTTGATAGCTCCCTGATATCATTTGGCATTACAGCTAATCAATTATACAAAACTAAATAAGAAAATAAGATAAGAAATGCCCTCTTTTGCAGTGACATGGCTCTATATCTATTTTTGCATTACAAGTAGTACAGCTAAATAAAGACAGATAGGCATAATTGGTCTCTGCTTAGGAGTAATTGATTATACAGTAAAGCAATACTATTTTAATAATCTTAAGACTTATTAAAAATAAGTACCCTTCTGCCATTTAGCCAAAGCCAACTTTTTGGGGGCCGGACTCCTACCTAATATAAACGGTCAGAGGGCCAGCGAAGTCCAACCAGAAAGGGACTCAAATTTAAGACATGCAAAATTGGATGCTGTTTTTTTTGTTCAAGGCCAAATCAAATGAAAACACTTATAGTTAAAACACCGATTAAGAAGTCTTTTAAACACTCCTTTTAAAGCTCTTTAACAAATGCTGTGACCCAAAAAGCACTTCATTCTCAGAAGGACTTCATTTTAAATACACATTTAAGATCTATTGATATCATATTGGCACATTTTGCAACCAGTTATGTATTTTTCAAGTATTAAATCATTTTGGTGTTCATGTCACTTCAGTAATGTGAATCCATTGCACTAATGTCCTGGGCACTCTCTGTTGCGTGCCTGAGGAGCAAAGAAAATGGATGTCTGAGAAGACATATAGAGTCCCATCATTGTGGGACTCAGGGGTCTGGTATGGGGGCAAGAAGTTCTCAGGATTGCAGCCATCAAGGGAGAGACAGAACTCCTCAGCAAACTTTCTAATTTATATCCAATGTGACGTTCATGGTATGACATTAATTTAATTCATGGTATGAATGTGAGAAGGGATGGTAGAATTGATCTAATGAAATGTGCACATCTGCATTGGAGCTGGTCATCCCTGGCTCCCTTTATGGTCAGTGAAAAGAAACAGGCACATCAGAGCACAGTTCTTCTTGTCCTTATGGGGACATCTAATGTACAGCTGTTAAATTATGTCAAAACTGCTTGTACTCCACTGCTGGCCATTCAGGGTAGTGACTTAGATATAAATTTCAGTACTCTAAGCAACTGAAATTATACAGATGATGCAACTGGCCAGGAAAAAACCCTAACTTCTGTCAGTTTGCCAGCAGTTTCCAGATGTTTTTGCAGTCATATCCCAACTTGTGACTAATCCTCAACCCATTTTCCCAAAAATACCATAAAAGAAATGTTTGGAAGAGCTGAGGTGTTGCAATACCTTTTTCTGGAAACAGCAAGCTATAAGGCATTGACTAGCTGAGGAACACGAGGCTTCTAGGTGTCCGGGCCAGCCAGATTACTGGGTTGCCCAACTTCAGGCAAAATGACCAGGAGTTTGGAAGCTGTAAGTCTCTAGCCTTTGGAGAGTCCATAGGACAGGACTGACCTGGAAACAGAGGACTGCGGCTGGCAAAGAACTCTGATGTGTGGGCACAAGCAAAAGTAGTTTTTCTTTTGTCTTTTTGTAAACAATTATTTTCTGAAGAGTGTTGGTTATTTTGCAAACTCTGAGGTTGGCCAAGAGGAGACAAGATCATGTCAAGGATGAGGATAATACGGCTGACAGCAAAGTACAGTGCCGGTTTGTGAGTCTGACTCTGCAAAAGGCAAAAAGTCATAAGCAACACATAAGGAATTTGGAGTTGAAAAAAAAACAACCCACAGAAGAGATAGCCTCGGTGAAGGATGAATTTTAAGGAAAAAAATACTGCAGTGTTGCTGTGGCTGGCAAAGCAAACTCAGATTTAGCACACGTATCTGCAAGTCACATCAAACTAAAAGATGCAGCAAAAACATAGAAACAAATGAAGATTACAGACCAAAGTGTAAACACGGTTGATCTGAATGTGTCATGTATTTTTGTTTTTACAAGTGAAATATACACCTCATGCATTCTCTTATGCTGAGAGTCAGTGCTTGGTGAAGGAGTGCCTTCCAGAGCACTGGAAGATGAGGCATAGTCAAAACAGAAAAAGCAAACTGTTTATAAAGTCATCAGCTTTCTCAAATTGTTGATGAAACAGCAAATTTGCAAGGAATTCCAGGAGCTGCATGATTTCTAATGTGCAGTATGCAGTGGAGTGGCAGTACTTCAGAAATGCCATATGGTCCTCCAGTTACGGTTCTTTCGCTGTTCTGAGTGATAGTAGCTGGAAAATCTGGGTGTCACTCAGCCATGAGCAGGCGACAGTCATGCAGGGAAGTTCTTCATTGGAAACGCAGTAGATCTCTGAACTCCTTGCTTCAGGTTGCTGAGGATAACAGCAGTTCATATGGGTTCAAAGATTCAATTTCATGGAAGGAAAACTAGAGGATTCCTAACTACACAGAGACGGCATCAGTTTAAGGAGGTCCCTGGAGCTGAAAACAGTTGGAAGCTTGGAGTGTATTAGGAAGAAATATTGTATATGCATGTCTTGTTCTCATCGTATGTTCAGGTCCCTGCTCAAAATCCTATTTGTGTACGTAGCTGTTTGCAACATGTTCCCTGTGTTGCTCATCTCTTTCATGTAGCAGCTGATATCCTAACAGCAGGGGATTTTGCCATCTTTAAGAAAGCTTGTGATAATTTCACAAATATAATAAAATTCACAACAAAACAGTGGGTTTTCCCTGCTGCTGTCAGAATCCTAGAACTCACTGCACTTGGGTACTTATTTCTGGACAAAGGGTTAATGCCTAAATGATGGTTCAAAGTAATGGCAATCAAACTAAAATCTATGCAGGTCTTCAGTTTCTGTTTTTAGCTCTCAAAAATATTACTATTATTCACAAGGAAAATTAAGACAATCACACTCTTGAGTGATAAGATGGCATAATTGCAAACAAGACAGTTACCGTGCAAATAGCTCGTCCCCTCATATTGGTGAAAACTTCAGATGATGCAGTCTAAAAGTGTAATATGTTACAGGAAGTGATGAATATATTCCATGCACTTTTAAAAACAACTTCAGATGTTGAAAGCCTTAGAGTCAAGATGGTGAAAGTAAGGTATTTACACCTGCCAGAAAAGTGAAAGCAAGTTTAATCTAAAAATGGCAAAAATGTCCTGGCAAGTAGAGATAATAACAAGATATTATCAGGAGGGAGAACAGCAGCAATTTCATAAACTCAATGCCCTGGTTTTGTGTGTAGGGCATGTGTCTGGTGCATCTTTGAATTCACTCAGTTTATTTCAAAAAATCCAGAATAAAAGATGAATTCTTCTCTCTAGCTAGCACATCAGACAGCTGAATATGTCTCAGTTTTACAAAGAATTTCCAGATGACTTTGAACATTACAGGAAAATGTTTCGGTGGTGGTCCTGGGGAATGTAAAGCATCCAATTCTGACAATGAGTTATAAACAGAATATATAATTTTGCAGCCATTTAGTCAACTTCCAGCTTGAAATGCTGAAATCTACATGAGGTGATAATGGAAATTTTATTTTACTTCTCTTTCAGACTTCAAACTGAAGTTATAAATTGCCAGGCATCAAGGTGTTATGTTCAAAAGTGTGAGTATCTAATTACTGTTTAAAAACTAATCTCAGTATGATATGCTTAAATATAGCTTTAGCATATGAACGGCTGTAGACTAACATCAAGTGAAATAAGTTGTCCTCCAACACTGCCTCTGATTACAGAGGCTTTCTGAATTTATGTTTGTTGCTTTAGTATCAAATTGATGAAAAATTGTAATGAATATTAAACATTCATAAATATACATAGATTTTGGCTTTTGAATTTTGTTAGAGGTTGCAAGATCCAGTAAACCTGAGGACCAGGAGGCTTTCTCCTGAAGCTGCCGGCTGATTCTGCTCACTGTGGCTCTGCATCCCCAGGACTTGCCAGCAGGATGCCTGATTCTGGCTCTGCATGCCCCAGGACCTGATTCTGAGCAGGTGTTCCCCGTGGTCGCACACGTGCACACACACCCTCTCCATGTGTGTCCCCAGTAGCTGTTCTTTGACCCTGGATCTATCCAGCCTCAGTCTTCCACTGCCTGGTCACCTCCTATTTTTGACACTGAGGGGCCCCTCAGACCTGTGATCCCTCCCTACTGACTGGCACTTGGACCTCTTGCCCCGCTCTCCAGCTACTCCGACTTGCAGTTTGCTAGTGGATCAAACACACGTGCACACACAGAGAGCAAAAAGCACTTACATACAGAAAATGGGAATACTTTAAAAGGAAGACTGACAGGCTGCCCGGCTGGAGAGACATCCAGACCAGCAGCCTTGTTTACATGTGACCAGCAAAATTCATCTCCTTTACCCCTATATTTTCTCATGTATTTCTCCCTTGTGCACTTTGAGTCCCTCCCTTTTCCCACCTTTGGTCCTTCGCCTAATCATAATTTTCATAAGTTCTCACAATTTCCTTTAAATATCCTATAATGACTTTTACACCCTCCCTGAATTCTCTTGCCCCTGCACCCAATAGCAAGTCCCATTCCCCTCTAGGCAATAACCCCCTTTATTTTGCATGGCTTTCGGAGTGCAGAGATTCTTTGCTTGACTCCTGTTGGCATTTTCCCACTGGGGACATTGGCTGAATCATTGCCCTGGGGTGGCCTCAGGGAGCAGCTGGAGTAGCGGGCTCCATCTCTGCTTGGTGGGTTGTGGGGTTTTCCACTTATCAGGCATCCTGTAATCCTTGCTGGGCCTTTGGGATTATAGTGTTTAGCCTTTAATCCTTTAAAATAACCTAACAAATTATAAAAGATAATTCTGACTCCTTCTAAGCCTATCTTGACAAACTGAAGGCCCAAGTTCAAGTAACGTAACTCTGTACGTACTGGACTGTGAATGTGCCAGGACAATGAGTGTCTCACGAAGGATGAATGCCTTGGATGCAATGTCTCTCTTAGGTGTAAATCCCCTGTGGTTTCCAGGCAGTGGAACAGGTCTCGGGGTGCAAAGGAAGGCCAAAGTTTCAGCTCTACCTACCAAGAAGACATATGGGGTCAGGGAGGTGAAACTTGCAAAACTCCATGTTTCCGAGCATGATATGTTTTTTGCTGTTGGCAAAAGCCAACAGTTGCTCCTGTCTTCCCAATCACTATTTCCAGTTTGCTTTTATTATGGATTTGGAGCAACTTTTTGATTAAATTTTCATTGCATTTTGTTTTCACTTTTAGCATTTTAATCAGCTTGCAAATGAAAAGTGCAGAATATGAGAAAACGTAAATCTGCCATTTTTCTTTAGTTTCCCAATGCACACACTTTCCAGAGGTGCTGTAATCTGACATCATTATAATACTGATTCATTGCACAAAAGGAAGAGGAAAGGAAAACAACTGTGGAAACTTCATGCTCCATTAAAGGAAGTCTCAGTATTTGTTGAATGAATGAGTATAAAACAGGAAAAGTGAGACTGTTTTCTAGTTTTATTTTAATGCATTAAGAATGCATATAAGATGTGCATTTTTCATTTATACTATATAAGGTTTCTATGATGCTGGATCCTTTGGGACACCTAATAGGTGACAACAATTGTAAAAAATTGCAGAACAAATATCAAATCAGTCTCAGGTTCTGTATATGTGTTGACAAAGCAGGAATGTTAAATTATACATTTTGCTCAGGACCAGTGGATCCACCCTTTTGTGCATTCACGTTTCCATGCCTAAGGTCTATTGCTGAAATGTTAGGAGGTCTGCAGGCCTTCAAATAATTATAAAGCATATGTAAATCATTAAATGATCAAGGAGTTCCTCCAAACCCCAAGAAATGTGCAGTGAGCACACAAGCCTAGGCCCTCATTTTGAGTGTCTTTAGTGCTTGTCTCAGAACAAGACAGCAACCAAAGCCACTGGCCAACTAAGGGAGGGCAGAGGTTTTTATTGATGTCTCTAGAACTGGTGGCTGGAGAAGGCACCTTTGGGAGTTCTCTGTCCCATTGTCATCTAAATTTGTTACTGACTTTGTGCCAGTAACACAGCCACAGTCAGTAACACCTTTGCAACAAGACTCTTGAACGCCAGGATGCAGGTTCACAGCAGGTTTCTCTCAGAAGCATTTCCAGGGAAACCATAGATGCCTGGTGTGAGCACCACGTCACCAAAGGACCCAGTAGAGGCTAGGATCTGTGTGGCTGGGGAGCACCTTGCTGAAGGTCCTGTTGGACAGCAAGCTGAACAGGAGCCAGCAGTACATTAATGCAGTAACGAAGGCAAATTGGCTCCTGGGCTGCATCTGCAAGGACATTATTACTAGCAGGACAGAGATGTGATCATCCCACTTTACTCAGCACTTGTCAGGCTGCACCAGGAGTACTGTGTTCAGTTCCTGTCTCCACAATTCAAGAGAAACACAGACTGGAGAGAGTCCAAAGGCCATGAAGATCAGAGGGCTGGAGAACCTGCCCTATGAGGAAAGACTGAAGGATAAAAGAAGGCTCAGGAGGGAACCACATCACAGTATTCCAGTGCTTAAAGGGCAGCTGCAAATGGGACACAGTCTCTCTCTTCATAAGGAGCCATATGGAGAAGACAAGGGGCAACAAGTTGCAAATGGGGAGCTTTCATCCCAATAGAAGAAAGAAATTTTTTACAAACAGCCTCCCCAGGGATATGGTAGACTCTCTACTGCTGGAGGTTTTCAAGATGTGAATGGACAGGGTGCTAGATAATCTCATCTAGGCTCCCTTTCACCACGAAAGGATGGAGCAGATGATCTTTCATGGTCCTTTCTAGCCTGGGCTGTTCCATGATTCTATGAGTGTATGATCTACATGTATCAGGTAGGGCTGTAAATCCTACAAATAATTACTGAAGCTGTCACCACTGAAACTCGGATGGGTGTGAACTGATTAGTCCTCAAGTGACAATGGTAAGAAATGAACAGTGAAAGCTCAAAAAATAATTGGAATAAGCTGTAAAGTATAGACAAATGCAGAAATAAAATTAGATAATGAAGAAGTGAGAAAAAGGTTAATTGTTATCTTAGATTTTGCCAACCAGTATGGTAAACTGCTGCATCACTGGGAAAGCAGAATTTGTGTTCTGCAGTGAGATGACATAAATTTATGACAGGTGGGAGTATAATGAAAATTACAGTCATTCCTGAACACACACACACACACACACACACTCATGAGGAATAGCTTCAGCTGATAAACCAGAGATCAGCATCAGTCGAGGACAATTTAGCCTTTACTGTTACAAATACCACTTTCTGGACTGCAGATATCCACGTTATTCACAGAAACAGTGGGACTAGCAAGCAGTAACCAAGCAGAATGAAAATCATTATCAATCAGATGATTAACTTCATCACATCATTAGATGATATGGTAGCCTTTCAGAAAAGGAAGAAAGTATGAATAACCTTTTTTCCAAGCAAAGAACTTGAGAAATCTCAATTATATTTTCCAAGCTCACTTTGTGGGGACTGTTAATGTCTTTGATGTCACTCTTCCCATTACAGCTTCTTTCAAGCTTCAGAAATATTTAATGCATGAATACCACAGAATATTTTCAGGAAATGTTTTTATTAAATAAATGTGCTTTGACTGAGTTCACAGTCATTTTCTGTTCACTTTCTGTAGGTATACCTATATAACACTTCACTTGAATGTCAGTTCAAAATGTCTACAGAAAGCACCTGTTCTAAATTATAAGACTTTTCCCAGGAAATTTGTTCCAAATCATTCTATTCACCCAATAAAGCAACAGAAACCCTCTGTATTACTCACCATATAGTGCACAGACCTATCTTCACATGGATACTCACACCACTTCATCACTTCACCAGTCCACTCACACCTTGGAAAAGAACTGGAGCAGAAAGTCCTATATTCGGAGGAGGGGAATAGCTGTCTCCAAAGGTTACCTCCACCACTCGTGTCCCATACAAACACCTATGACCAATGCTTGCAGCAAGTTGTACACATTTGCACAGCATCCCTTGGATTTGCAGTCCAAAGGGATGCAGAAAGCCTTCATGCATCTAAAGCAGCATGGTCTGCTGGGCAACCTGAGATGCTGCTGGCTGAGCCAGCTCCCTTCCCTGGAGCATGGGATCTGGCTGCTACCTAAAGGGGTGAATGAGCCCCTTCCCTTTGCCTACTTGCAGTAGCAAGTGTGGAGAAGGCACTACAAAGGGAAGAGGTGGTGAGCTGGACACAAGGCAAATAGGAATGGAGGGAAAGGCAAGCTGAGCAAGGGGGCTGTGGCACTAAGAAGGTTGTCCACCAGCAGGAACTTGTCAGGTGTCGATCTGGTCCTTGCTGCTGTCAGGATTCAGCCATCACCAGGTATCCATTATCCACAAAGTTCCTGACAGCCTAAATCATGGTGGGCAAAGGGCAGGTAAGTAAGTTGCCCACTTCAAATACAAATCTACAGACAGACAGGCACTCAAAGGCATATTGTGCAGCAGAGAAAGTGATTTTACTGGGGCGGTTTTTCCTTTCATATAAAATGGTGCAAATCCACGGTGAAGGTGGAAATGCACATTTGGAGACATTACTGTAAAAATGGTGAAGATCAAACTAAGCATGATCAAGATTTATCCTAGTGAGAAAACACACTGTAGAGTGATTATCAGACAACGAACACCAAATGACAAGGTGGCTTGGAATCTGTAACTGCATATGAGAAAATACCCATTCTCAGCGGTTTCTACTGAAGCTAAACCTAAGCTGGATCCCCTTGTGATGGCCAGTCCTTGCATGGGTGACTCTAGTACATTGAGCCAGATGTGCTATTCACACTTTTTCCTCCAGCTGAACTGGTGGTTCAGTTACTTCCCATTTCACTCCCATAATTTGAAACCAATTTGTAGCAGTTCCAAATGATTATGGCCAATTTCCCAGCTGGCAATTTCAATAATAAACAGAAGTAGCTATTTTATTTACTTCAGTCAGGTTTAGATTTTCCATGGGTACTTAAATCTTATTTTGACAGCTGTTTCTACACATACCCGAATTGAAGGAATGAAATTTGACAGGTGGCAATAGCAGTAATTCCCACTCCACAACTCTAAGTAGTTTTGATTAATTGCCTGTGTTTATCACTTTCTATCCAAGATCACTCATGTATCAGAGCTTTCTGACTGTTAGTATGAGTAAACAACTGTTCCCTTCCCCATCTAGTTCATGAGTAGACATCTCTAATTATCTGGAATAGCTAAAGTCATTTTATGCACAAGGACATTGGGTCCTTAGTGAGCTGTATGTACGCTGCTAGTCCCAACACTTAGTGTTCAGTCTTCACCATGGGCAACTCCTAGAAGTAAGGTCTTCAGAAGAGGATATTCTGTAATTAAAGTTCGGAGAACAAACTCATTTCCCCCTTCTCCCCTCATCACGGAGTGTACCACTGGCAAAATATTATTCTTTCTTCTGCAATGGCTGCTGTAATTGGAAGCAGGCTGTATGGCCCTTAAATACCATGCTGCAATAGTTCAGTATTAAAAAGCACGTTATTATATGACACGCTCAGGAAGAGACAGCAAAACCTACCAAAATTCAGTCGATAACTATTTGGACCTATTAATTTTAAAACTGGCCTTTTTAGCAAAGAATACAGTTTTCCTCAGCTCTACACTTCATGTCCTCTGTTTCTCAGGTTTAGTTATCATAAGACTTTGACAAGGTGTTGGGAGACACTAATGCATTGAGAATTCCTCAATGGAAAAATTTCATAACTAGAAAGCTTTCTACCAGTCAGTAATGCCTGTTATGTTCTGAAGGCTCCCATGGTTTGGTCCAGCATCTACCTCCAGAAATAAGAGTCATCTGGCAATCCATGCAGTCTACCACGTGCCGTGGGGATAACTGGTACCCATTTAGAGGGGACTCGCACCTTGTTAACTCAGTTCCCTCCGCAGTCCATCAATTCAGTCTATACATCTGTAATGCTGATTTTTCTACACTGGGGAATAGCAGCTCTCTGGAGATGCTAATTTCTCTCTCTCTGTCCCCTCCCTCATTGAGTAGAGGTAGCCTTAATGATTAGCTTAAACCCCTCTTTTATATAGTTAAGGTTAGACAGGATAGTTATGCACCAAGTTTCACTTTTCTCACTTATCCTTCAAAAAGCCTGCAACTGCCATAACCTGAGAGCATCCTTTGACTCTACCAACTTTCACTGCCAATCTTAGAGCAAGATGGTAGCTCACTGATAGTCCTGTCTGTCCCTGAACCTCTTGGACTGCGACTCCGCTGTAGTCTAAAACACTGAATTTTTTGTCTTTCTGCAGAGGGATTACATGTGACCAGGGAACCTACACTGCGTTCACAGTGAGGTGAGATGTAGTTGGTGCTGTTGGTGGAGTTGGGAGAGTGACTCTTTCCTCAGAAACACGCTCCAAGGATGATGACAACACATGGTAGCAATTTTGTTAACTGACTAAAACATTTATTACTGTTTTCACCCTTTTAGTTGTTTTCAATTTAGCAAAGAGAAACAAACAAAAAGTTGGAGAAAAGAAATCCAGAAGATAGGTGGACACTTAAAGATCCTTTAATACCAAAACACCACAAAGATCTGGGGAAATTTTTAAAGAGGTTGAAAAGAGCCATGTGCTATTGCAGTAGATGTAATGCATTTAATTCACATGTCTTTTAACACATTTGTATAGTGCGGAAAGTACATAAAACTCAATGAAACTAGAGACATATCTTCTAGGGACATAATATATATATAAATATATATATATATATAAAAATACCTGTCTGCCAGTGGAGAGCCACTGAAAACGGCTGTCACAGTACATCATGTAATATCAAACCAACAGACTTTTGTATCAGGCAGGCACCAATGTCTGCTGACACCACCAGAGTCTCAACCCCACCGTACGGCTGCCTCAGCCTGGCCTTCTCTTCTACTTGAGATGTGACTGCCCTGTACAGGTAAAGAGGTGTGATCTGTTTTCCTCTCAATCTGTAGGGCTCTCTGTGTACCAGCAAAAGAAAGTTTTGCAACAGAACAGGAGAAAATCCATTTGAGACAGCACAAATTCATCTATTTGTCTCTGCCACCAAGCAAGTGCAGCAGGTGACATGGTAATTGTCTATTGAGGGTCAAACACACAACTGAGGTGGGAGTAAAATCCTTAGAGAAAATTATTTCTCTGGTGGCTGAGACACAAAAGCTCCAGATCTGACATGTCTGGATTAAAACTGAGTGTTTTTCAGGAGCTACTGTGACTGCTGCTGAAAACCCACCTCTAATGTCAGAGCCTCCCTCCCATGTCCCTGCCCTCCCCTGAAGCCAATTTTAGCCCTGATACCTGAGTGAAATTCTTAGAATATGTGGCATAAATACACAGTGCAATGCCCCGTCCAGGGAAGGATACAGGAAGGTTGTGCAGCAAGTAATTTCAATAATAAATTCAGTAATAAGTTAGTAAGCCATTGCGTCTGTTTCTCTTCTGAATTTTACGTCTAAAATCTCTTTAGAGATTCAGAAGAACTTCCTGGCTCATTCCAGGTCACCATTTTATGACGGGTCCAAGCTCTATTCCTTGCCCATCTTCTTCTCTGACACTTGTTATCTCTATTCAGTGCTTAGATCTGGTGTCCTCAAAGCTTCATGCACACACAAACCAGCTTCTCCTTCCTACCGAGTCCATTCCTAGAGTCAGGTACAGGTCAGTTTGTGTTTATAAACCTTTACACCTGATTTTAAACATTCACTGGGGTACACATCAAACAGCTTTACTTGAACAAATTTTGCAGGAATTTTGCATTGGCAGCAATGAAAGGGAAAAAATTCCCATGCTGGATGTAGAGAAATCCTGCTGACTGCCTTACATACTCCAAGGTTCATACATGATGTTTTCTGGATCTGGTCCAGCAAATAGTAACTTATAATTATCTTTAATTGATAAAAAATTTAGGAAAACTTGAAGGAAGGAATGATGGAACGTACCAGGTAGGGACTTAACTCCTGGAAAGCTACAACTCTTTTCACTGAAATTAAGAGGAAAAAGTCAGTCATGGAAAAATTAACGGCCCGTCAGTACTTTACCCAGGGAATGAGCAGCAAGAGCACTAGTGGGTATAGCCAACAACTTTCATTTCAGCAGCAAGAAAGGATGGAGATTCTCATCTTTCAGAAGCTTACTAGGACTAATCAGAAATCAGGTATCCATTCGCACATAAAATTCCAGTTTTCTGGTTTGTTTTTAGCCAAGCTGAAATGTATGTGTTTCCATGGAAAGAAAATTAAAAATATTTTTTTATTTGAACTTACCTTTTGTTTTTATGAATGGAAATCTTACACTTTCAGAAAGCTGGATCAAAACAGTATCATCTTACATTTATATAATATTAATCATCATGTAATTAAATAATATGTATAAAGATATTACATAATATATACAGATAAATTAACACCAATGGCCCCAAAACTGTTATTGTATTTTGAAGTAAAGCAGGGCAGTTAAAATATTGTTTTAATTTTTTTTTACATTAAGTTGCTTCAGCAGAAATGTTTTCCCTGCACCAAAACTACATTTATCTGAGGCATATTTTTCCTATGCATATTTTTCCATTAGAACTTTTTAAGTGGATGTGCTTATTGTATTCACAATAGAAGAGTAGGTTGTACTGGAGAAAAGCCTACAAATCCCTGATTTCCATATGTGAGTCCTCTTAACACAACTAATGTGCAAGCAGATGTTTTGATGACACGTGTTGACAGTCAACAGTCTTCCACTTGTTTTTATACTTTCTTAAAGGTGACATTTTACCTGGGATTTATGAACTCCTTTGTTTTGTTTTGTTGCTGTCAAAAGCAGGTTTGGTATTCAAGAGTAAGGTTTTATTTGCATTCAAGCAAGTTTGTGCGAGCATTTTGTAATACAACTTTGACACCTATTTTTGTGACAGTACATTGACTGCATCTAATGTTCAAAGCCTCATGTGTAATCCTCTCAAATGTTGGCGGGAAAAAAACCAAACCTAGTTCCAACTTAGTAGAACAAACATATCGCTAAAGGTAAATGCATACTCTTGAGGAAACAGTTACTTCATTGTATATTTTTTATTTCCATCTCCCCCTTCATAGACTTGCATGCACAGGGAGCAGGAGTGGGCACAGCCCAAATCTGGCTGTGATGGAGCAGAACGTGGGCTGTTGCATGGCAGATGATACGGAAGTGCATGGCACACCAGGAAGGGCTAGTGGAGAGTAAGTAGTGGACTGGCTCGTCACCTGGGCTACCACAGAAACCTCATATTTTCCATTGACAGTCACGTCTGAACCTGTGCCCCAAGATTAAAAGGTTGCAGAGATTGCCACCAAACACCTGGTCCCTCAACATTACTCCTTCTGCCACCTTTTTCTTTGAGCCAGCATCATCAGGGGAGGACAGAAAAGTCGTCCAAACAATGAATTTCAGTAGTCCAGATGACATGGCAGGTGGATGAGGAATTCTGAGAGAGCTGTCTGAGCAGAGGCCAGACTATAGCAGTTTGCAGTTCTGGCACTTCATTAAAAAAGAATAAAAGATGTTGGCAACACGAGCACTGAGGTAGTCCAGAGGAACGGACACACCTGGCAACAGTAAACATGGTAGGTCTGTAAAACTGGGGAAAGTAAAGAAGCCTGGAAACAAGCAATGTCTGAAGTAGAAGGAAGACAAGATTGAATAGGAGCCCTGACTACCCTGGTCTGACCTCGCAGCTTGTCCTGCTTGGAGCAGGAGGCTGGACCAGCTGAGGTATCTTCCAGCCTGAATTTTCCTATGAGCCTGTGACCCCCTGTGCTGGAAGTTAAAGGAATGGTCAGTGCTGGGTGATGATTTGTGCATTGTAGCCTTGCATTTGAGACCTTCTGCTCCTGGGACCATGTCACAATATCATATTCTAAACCTTTACCTTACATCTGCCAGTCACTCATAAGTGACACATTTAAAAAGGACGCCTGCAGGATTTTGTTACAGAGACCTAAAAGGAGAAATCACAGTTCCCCACATGGCAGGAAGGAGTTTATGTGAAAGGCCTTGCACCAGAAGAGTTTTACTGCATGGAGACAACAAGGGCTGAGGCCGGGAGTCCTGCACCAGTACCTGTTGGAAAGGCCGTAGTCCCTAAGAACGCACACAACAGTTTTGCTCCCAGCTCTCCTCCTGCAACAAGCGAGGCTGGCTGAGGTGTATGCTTCTCCCCACATCTTCCAGTTTAACTTTGCTCACAGGTCACTACCCAGGCTTGGGCAGGGTCTCTCAGGAAGGTCTTGTGCTCACAAGAAGCACAGGTGCCCTGGCTGACTGCAAGACGGGAAGCCTGGCTCCGGAGTTCCTGCCCAAATTATGGAATTGTAGAATCATCAAGGTTGGAAGGGGCCTTTAAGATAATCAAGTCCAACCCTCAACCTAACACTGACAAAACCACCACTAAACCATCTCCACAAGCACCAAACCCACCCATCTTTTAAATACCTCCCGCAATGGTGATTCAACCACTTCCCTGGGCAGCCTGTTCCAACGCTTGACAACATTTTCCGTGAATAATTTTTTCCTAATGTCTATTCTAAACTTGTCTGGGCGCAACTTGAGGCTGCAACTTGTGCTATCGCCTGTTATTTGGGAGAGGAGACCGACCCCTACCTTGCTACAGCCTCCTTCCAGGTAGTTGTAGAGAGTGATAAGGTCTCCCCTCAGCCTCCTTTTCTCCAGGCTGAACAACCCCAGCTCCCTCAGCCTCTCCTCATAAGGCTTATTCTCCAGACCCCTCACCAGCTTTGTTGCCCTTCTCTGGACTCATTCCAGAATCTCAATGCCTTTCTGGTAGTGAGGGGTCCAAAACTGGACACAGTACTCGAGGTGGGGCCTCACCAGTGCCCAGTACAGGGGGACAAAGCTACATTCCCAAGAGGTTTTGGCACACGCTCCAGCCGTCTGCTCTGCTCCCACCACGGGTCCTCGCTGGTGCTTGTCAGAGATTTCTTGATGTTTTTGCAAACAACTTGGGCACCAAGGAAGGCTTTGTTTCAATTAGTGATTACTTCCTTATTTTTCATGATGTGGATTATTCTGTAAGTATTACACTTGCATTGAAATATTACAGAAATAGTGGAAATCTGAATCTGCTTACTGCATCCAGCATAAAAAAACACACGTGGAAAATAGTATTTTTAAATTAGTATTTGAACATAACGTAGCTAAATCAAGAACAAGATCAAAAATGGACATTTTGCCATTAAGAAAATTTGAAATGGAAAATTTTGACTTCTAAAATACCATCAAGATGTATGTTGGTAAAAAAGTAAAAGCAATTTTTTTGTGAAAAACGAAGCTTTAAAGGAAAACTGTTCTAGCCATTTCTTAAATCTCTTGCTCCAACTACAAAGCACATTTTTTAATTGCTCTCAGTTATTGGAAAAAAGCAGCATATGTGTTTATACCTATATATAGCATATGTATACATATATATACATAACATATGTGTGCATGTATATATATATGCACATGTATATCAGCTGACATAAGAGACTAAACACAACTCTCCTCTGGGAATGGAATGAGTGAAACCAAACTTTGTGACAGATACAAGTGATTACCTGAAAAATACAAGTGAAATATTTCTTTTCACTTATAGCTAAAGGACTGCTTCACAGGTTGCCTGAAACCTCCTTAAATTGAATTTTGGTGCCTCAGTCCCACACACAGACTCAGCAGTGATCAATCTTCTATCATCCTGAAATCAATAGTTACTCCTACGAATAGCAAGAAAAGTCCCATGACAGCTGGAGTCAGGCTGCAGGCGCACTCATTGCCATGAAAAACTGAGCAAAAGGAAGAAAGAGAAAGGAGGTGGGGAGTGGTTTGTGTGGTCTGCATCTTCCTCTAGTAATTAATTCCTTATGGTCAGATAGATTGTACTATTATTCCTATTTTCTCACATGTCATAATAATGACAGTTAAACAAAGCATTACTAGGGTAATGTTGGTCTCTCTGTATTATAAATTATGGCCATAAATTCAAAACACAATACTGGTCCCTGACAATCACAAGAAGTGGGATTCTTGAATCCAGCTGAGCAGCTGAAAAGATGACATTTTAATATTGATGGTAGAACCAATTTAGAATTGAACGTGGAAATGAACACAGAGCTGCAAATGGAAAATGTAATTAGAACATGCCCTAAGTTAGGAATCAAAGTTGCACATTGTCATGAACAGAGTTCTCTTTCATCGCATAGTTATGAACTCCCACCATCTGTTCCTTGGTGGGGATGGGGATGCTCTGCCATTAGCAAGAGAGTTATTCATGGGAGCAAATGGGCTGAAACAGGCTCTGAGGAGAGGAGGAGGGCTTCCACTTGGGTTAAGGATTACTAAGAAGAGCTTGGAGAGGACACGTGCGTGTAATGCAAAGAGAAGGGATGAGTGCACTGCAAGGGTGCAAACTGAACATATATCATTTTTCACCTTTAGGGCAAGGATGTGCAAACCAGAAAATTCCCTTTGCAACCGAGAAGACAATTTACAGATTTGAAAAAGAATAAGGAGGAGGAGGGGGAGCATCTCATGTTTGGGGGAATAACTGGCACAATTCAATGCAGAAATAGGATTTTTCTGAGCTACTTCCGAGTCAGTCAGGCAGGAACCAGACTGGGTTTATGAGTGCAGATAAGGTGATGTAGATGTGCAGGGGGTTCTTCCTGCATCGAGACATCCTACAGACCGGGCTGAAGATCTGGCAGGGAACCTTCCTATCATCAGTCACCTGCAGGCGTGGAGAGAGCTTGCAGACCGCAGCGTGCTGAGCCTCAGCTGCTCAGTAAATATATGATGTACCTCAGTGACTGCATTACACAAATAAATTGATATTTGATGTTTTTGCAACAGAACTGTAAAAGCTTATAGAGCAGAACATTACTAACAGCATAAAAGGCATTCATTGGTGTGTTTTTTCTGTGCTGGATCCAGTAAGAGGATTCAGCCGCTGTCCCGATTTCCTCCTCATTGCTTTTTTCTCCAGTGGCAGATTCAGTGTCTGCTCCGTGGCACCACAGTTGCCATATGCTGCGTGGCCTATCACTTTGTGTTGGCATGCCCTTTGAGATAACGGCAGGGGGATTCCTGGTGCCCCCGGCAGCCTTTTGCTGAGCCTGTGCAAAGGCAGGGACACGCGTGACAGCACAAACCAGCATTTTGCAAATAAATCATGTCCACAGCCGCTTAAAAACTAACATGAGTAACAAGCTGTGCTTTCAACTGCCTCTCTCATTTTCTCAATCACCTCTCCCAGCTCAAGAGGTTTATTTGAAATTGCTGCTATCAGACCCACTGTTTCTGATGCCAGTTCATTCCATGAGCTGGAATTATGCCCCTCCACATCAAGCTGATTTTTATTCCTTTCTCAGATTTCTCTTTCCATAGCCTGCTTCTGAACATCCACCCTGCTTTTGTCATCACATCCCAAAACTGTCCCACTAAAAGTCAGCTTAAGCATTTAGTTGGGGACTGTACCTAGGATGTTTTCAAATGGCCTCCTTCTCCCCTTACTGTTCACCCTGTATCTTTTATTTTTCTCTTTCTATTTGTCTGACTTAAGAAAGGTTTTCTATTCATTGCAACATAAAGAAAATGTAAGGTAATTGCAGGGTATAATTTAGGTTGCCTTTTGGCAGTTTTCACTTTATCCCAATGGTTCCTGACCTCTGAGGCCGAAGACCATTTGAGTTAATTTATGGTTACTTTGCTGTGAAGCAGCCTGGAGTGCTCACACAATCAGTTTTGATGTTTTCAGTGCCGGAGGAAATGGCCTCCAGGTGACAATAACCATTTGAACCACTTCTGGTAGAGCTGTATGAGCATGATTGTTAACACCAGCTAGCATCTCACAGCGTTTAATGACTTGGTAAATCAAAGAGAAGTACCATCAGACTGGCACCCTGCAAAAATAGATGGGAAGCAGTACTTTATCTGAATAGAGTGACCACTGTAAAAAGATCTAAAAATTTAAGCAAATAAAATTAAAACTTAAACTACCTTGCAACATTGGTAAGTATCTGCATTTCTGAAGTGTAATGAAAACTATAAAAAGCACAAAGCAAACTGATATCTTCTGGTAACAGTCCTATATTTCTACCACAGAAATATTTTTCTTCCTCTAATAATATACAATGAATGCTGGAGGAAGTTACAGCAATAAAGAACAGGGAAAGGCATACTCTGCTGATCTAACTCAAAATTATAAAAAAAAAAATAATATTGGTTTTATCAATGTCAATCCAAACACAATATCTCCTGGAGGAAAAATCCTTTATTTGTCATTTATGAAGAAAGAGAGACACAGGGAAAAAATGTGTATTAAATTAGAGCCAAGAATATTAAAACCAGGTAGCTGGTCTTCCTCCAAATTAAAAAGCTGTGTTAAATAATTTCTATTTTTATTTCTAACACTCTCTAAGGAGATGAATTATTTATATGCTGTACTACTGCAGAATATCACTCAGTCATTTTGCACAGATGAAAATAAAACTCGTGCTACAGTGTCATATCCAAAATCCGAACACTATGACAGCTGTCTAACAGTGATAGTAAATTTTGTGGCATGTTCATGCAATAAAGAACATCTCTGGCAACTACAACTAGAGAAATATCTGCTCCCATAAGAAAATATTCTCCCAACCTAGAGCCCCCTCATCTGTGTTTCTTTTCAATGCTTCTTCAGCCAAGAAGTTTAATGTTTGTGGTGTTTCTGTTGCATTAGTACTCCCCAGGCTGTGAATCGTGATAAAACGGCGCTACTCACCCAGCCCTAGGGGACACACTGAAGGAGCAGAGAGGGTCTGCCACCGCCTCTCACCATGGGAGAAAAATCAGTACTTGGAAAAACATCTGTAAATTTGCAGCTGTGAGCTTTTAGTACATCCTGTGGTACCAAGATGGGGTATAGTTCTCTGTTGAGGTATACAAGGCATGCCAGCCTCCACTCCAAAGAATCACCCAGAAGCTGTAAATAATCCTCTATTCTCAGTATCCCTGGAAGGAATAAAGCAGACACACATGGACCCCGGCCTCCCAGCAGGACACACAGGCATTTGAACCTGGGGCTAGCTCCACATCTTCTCCCTCCCCTCTCCAAGGGTATTCTTAAGATCATGATAAAAACAGAAGTCCCTTACCCATAACTGCAGCTCTACAAAATATCTGTTGATGCATATTTTCGGATAGGTGGATATATTCCCCATGAACTTTCATAGAGAGTGGGATGGAGAGAACATCTGTGGCGCCACATCTGTGAGTATGCCCTGGGGAAATAGCCTACCAGGGTCTCCCGGACACTGGCTGGGGCTGCCCCTGGGGTGGACCTGGCTCTGCTGGAATACTTGGCACTCACAGCCTCTTTCATGAGCTGAACAGAAAGCCTTTCCTCAGCATGACAGTTATGAGCCCCATAACTTCTATCCCACTCCCACTTCAGTCAGTGGTCTAAGTAGCAGCATCCATCATGGTCTTGTTGAAGGAGTCACCTGAGTTTTTCTTCTGAATTAGGAGAGGACCCAACTGTGGAACTGAGCATTTGTTGTATAGATAACTGCCACCTATGGCACAGTAACACAAGGTGCACTATGGATGGGTCATCGCTTCTTTTGGAAAGTTCTGCTGACAACGCCAACCTCTTCTCATCTGCCCAAGGAGTTTCAGACTCATAAGGCATCTTGTTTTGCCATCCTTGAAGATGTGAAGAGGGGCATTTCCCTGTTTGATGATTCTGTCGCCGTCCAGAGGTCTGCAGAGCCCTAAAGTGCTTGCCAGTTTCCCCAGGTATTTTCCTGTGTTAGATAAGACTGTCTTACTGCAATTTAGTTCCTTAAAAAAGATAGAGGTGGGAAAGGCGAAGAGATTCTTTCACTATGTGAGTCCTATTTCACAAGGTAGTGAATGTTACTCCAGGGTACAATTTTACAATTACAACAGTCCGATCTTGTATGTCTGCTGTCTATAATGTACTAATTAAAAGATAACCTAAACCAAAGTTTTAACATTGTTTAGTGAGGTGCTTATCGACTAATATAGCATAACAAAGCAAAACAAGCAAACAACAATCCCTAAACCATAAACGGACATCATTCTGAGGTAATAGTAGCTGATTTTCCATTTTGGCCTCAGGGAAAAAAATCTATTGAGGGAATACCAATAATTTCTGACTTTCAAGAAATAATAGGCATTGAGGAAGGACATAACACCACATAAGAAATACAAAAGTTATCATTTGCACAGTGGTAGCAGGGGGGTCCCATGCAGTATTCTGATAAGTACAGGATACCTTGGAGATGCTGTGTCTTCAGTCATGGTTTGTACAGCAACATTGCGTATCTTCAGGTAGTTTTAGAAATGCAACACATGTTTTTCATTCTTCCTGCACAGGAGGGTTTGGGATAGTTTTACCCCATTCAGTATTTAAGCAACAATTTCCTTGCTTCCTGCCTAGATGTCTCCCCCTACAGTCATTCCTCTCCCCTCCAAGGGTGGGTAGTCCCCACCCCAGGAGCAAAACAGATTTTGCAAACCCTATTTTGGGGTTAATGGGCATCACATCCTAAGATTGCCTTATGGAAAGAAAATTCTTCTGCATGGTTTGATTTTTCATTTTCTGGGATTACTGTGTTCTGCGCTACTTTGGAAGAAGGCTGGGTTTGTGCTTCAGAAGGTGTTAAAGCCTTCTGAAGCTTCACAGGCATGTCTGTACATTTTCCACAGGTCTGAGTTATTTCAATCCAATGTTTTCTCCTTTTAAGCACATATGAACAGAGCCTGAGCTCTGTTGGACTATTTTCCCCTGTTTGCCAGTCTGACTGCTCCTCAGGTCACTATCTGCTAGTTTAGGATAGAGCTAAAGCAGCAGAGTAACCCCCATGAGAGCAAAACAAGGGCCCACCCAGCTGCTCAAATCTTTCCTGGCTTAGAGGAGGCATCTTAGCAACATCATGCCCATTAGTGGTGTACTGGGGGGGCAGCAGCATTCGTGTAAGTGCCTCTCAGCTGGCTGGACATGTCCTCTCCTGCTTTGCAGTTCTTCACCCTGCTCTGCAGACAGGTCTGGGAACTGGCTGTGCACATAAGAAAGGTACCTATGAAGAACCTTTTTGTCTAACACATATACTCACCTGAAAGAAATGGTGTGAAAAAGTATTCTTTCCACCCTCAGCAGTAAAAATTAAGCCCCCCCCCCCCCAATTTCCTTTAGTTTATCATAGCTGTTATCTTGAAAATAAGTGACATATGAAAGCTGCAGTGAGTAAAAAAGTGCAGTTGATCTTACACAGACAATGTCAAATTTATTTGAGCCAACTCAATATAAAAGCTTTCTTGAAAGGAGAGCTTGAGTTTGATGACATCAGTCTTACTATCTGCTAGATGATGTTTAATTAGATGAAAATGGCAATATTTTGGTAGTTCATTCAAAATAGAAGAAGACTCACACAGATGACTGTGAATAAATGTTAGTGTATCTGTAGAGGTAAATCTTAAAGAGGCTTGAAGTCACTGGATGTAATGGACAAACCGATCTAGCTGGCAGCTGTACAGGCAGACTTGGCATGGTTAAAATGACATGCTTAAAAATTATTTTTAGCAGCAACATTCTTTGTGGCTATGAAAACAGCAAAATGGATTTGTCAAGGTCTGAGCAAGAGCAGTGTGAGGCAGCATCACAGACACCCGCTCAGTTTCAACACCAGCAAAAGTCAAGATGGTGCTCTTACCTGAAGTGGCTGAGAGAGGAGAGAGTCTGAGCTGAGCACTGAACCTCTGTGAGTTGTGCCAGAAAGTAGGACCAGAGTTTTATTTTGAACAGGCAACTGGAAAAGACATTTAACTGTGCAAGTAATTACTGAAACAGTCATTGCAGCTGTGTTACTAATGAGGTTCCTTAGAATGGGTGAACCAACTGCCATCGAAGAGGGTTCCACCTCCAAATGACACCCTGGGAGGTGACCAGCAGGCCAAGAGGATGGCAGGGGAATAACATCATTGCAGAGAGTGGGGAAACCACCATTTCAAGGTGAGCACAAGACTGGGTTTACGATATGGTTGAGGGGAGCCATTTCAGAGGTGCACAGTAAGGGCACCTGGTGGCTTTGGGCGAAATTGTCCAGAGTCTGAGAACAGCCTCAACTATAGATCTACCACTTCATTGAGTTTCCAGCTGTCCAGGAAGCCCCAGTTTATTTATCATATCTATTCTGTTAGCTGGGGGGACTACTGTGTGTGTACGTTTGGGTGACCCAGGCATGACTCTGACACTCCCTCACTTCCAACTAGTCTTTATAGTCTGCTCTAGGTGAAATAGCTATGGAGAACAAGTAGCAAAGAGGCAAAGAGACAACGAACAACTCCTGTGCCTCAGTTCTTCCCTACCATCCTCCTTTGCTACTCACTGATTCAGAAGTAAACTGAATACTGAGATCTTTCATGTCTATAATTCAGTAACTTGACATGTTGTAAATGCCTCTAGTTCTTCAAGATCAGACCAGAAGATAAAGTCCTTACAAATGAAAGGAAAATATTCTGAGATATAAAAGGACCTGCTTAGTTCAGCAAAGTGTGAAAATGGGCTCAAGGTCTTGAATGTGAAAAGAACTTAATATTATTTAAGTCAAAAATGCAATTAACATTTGGAATACACAACTCAAGCAAGGGATAAATGCTTGTAAGGACAGAGTTGCAGTTGTTGACTGCAGGTGAATACTACAGAATTGGGTGAATATTCACCTCCAAAAGAATAAAGTATGGAGTGAGTCTGTGGAAAACAAGAAATATACCTAGGAATTCAGCAAGTACCAACATAACGTAAAAAATGGTAAAAATTGAGTTAAATCAGGTCTTGCATGGGAATTTAAATAAAAAACAAGCTTTTTGATCATATAAATGAAAGAAGAACATCATGGGCTGCTCTGAAGTGAGGCAGGGTTTATGGAAAATCCTGGACTATCCCAAAGCCAAGGAGTTGCTTTGTCCCACTGGGAACTCCCAGGAAGCCAAAGCAGCCACTCAGTGAAATGGACCCTTCCAGCTTCATAGCTCTTACAGATGTCTGGTTCACAACTAAGTGTATTTCATTTCAAAAACTGCGTCTGTCTTTCAGCGAAAAATTGAATGTCAGTGTTTTTTGTTTCAACCTTATTTGGATCCATACCCTTTCTAAGATGCCCTGAAGCAGGTATGAGGGACAACTCATTGAACCATATTTCTGTGGGAGGGCTGGCTGGGGAGGGGTCTGCTCCAGCCGGGGGGAGAGGGTGCCTTTCCTTGGAGCTGTATCCCTCCTGCTCCAGGAGAGATGGTTTCAGAGCAGATGGCAGCATGAAGCTGAGGATCCCTGTCTTGTGCAGAGAGGGCAAAATATTGCCCTGAGGATCAGGTACAGACAGGCTTCCTAGGGAAAGAGGATTTGCCTAAGGACCAGAGGGGACCAGGCTGTTGCCTTTCAGACACTGAGTTAGCTGGAAACAGGGACTGGCCCTTGAGCATACCTTCGAGGATGGGCAGGGTGAATTAGATATTAGGTACATATACACATATATATAGAAAAAAATAGAAATAACTTTATTTCTGTCTACCTGGCCTAGCCACTCATTTTTATTTTAAAAGATTCAAATTTTAACTTGAATTTTACTTGTGTTTTTTGAGTTTAAAAGCTTTCAGTCTTTTGAGGGGACCTTACTGTATGAGGCATCCTGGACAAAACCACCATGGAGTGCACATGTAGGGCGAGGCACAAACGAATCAGTGATGCACAGTACTGTTGTAGACCTCACTCTCTAGGAGATTAAGGGAGCCAAATTTTTGTAGGAGGAGATAATTATCTTTCAGGATAATTCTACCAGCTGGTAGAATTGGAAGACTAAGATTTTGAGCACACTAAAATTTTGAGCACAGAATCCCTGGTTGAGGTTCTGAAGTGACTTTTTTTCCTCTCCCTTCATGGTTTCAGGAACTAGTGTACCCAAAGCTGGTTTGATTTTTGCAGTTTTACCTGCTGGGCTAATGCAAACGTACAGTTACCTCACCCAAATAAGAAAGGCTTGGCTCCATGCCTCAGAATTATATCTTGGGCAAGACACAAAAATGAGCTTGAATGAAGTGATGTGGGTTTTTATGCGGTAGCCACACTGGCATGCGTGGGACGCTGCCGTTTCAGTTAATCCCGTCTAACACAGGGACGTGGCAGGGGTCGTGGGGGAGAGCTGTCCTGGCCAGCAGCCACGCTAAGCTCTTTTTCCAGCTCAAGTTTTCATCAGCTCACTGGGTCCACAAAGCTGCTGAAAGACCCTGTTGAAATGACAGGGATTCGATTAAAGCTGTGACACATACCTACTGAAAGGTTGTTGGTTTTTTTTTTCCTCCGAGTGCTCGGTTGCCCGGATCTGAGATAAAAGGTTTGCGCTTCCCAAGGACAGATGCAGAACAGCTCTTAGCAGAAGTGAAATCCTGTATGAGCTGGACCTTTGCCTCGAGCCTGCTAATGGGGAGGAAAGAAAGGAAGAAAGGAAGGAGGGGAATGTGCTGAGCCTCTTTGTGTCTGACAAACCCGGCCGGGAGCAGCAAAGCATGAAAGGCGAAGATTAGGCTGGCAGCACAGGCGCCGAGAGCCCGGGGAGGAGCACGGTGACTGTGGGCATCACCACCAAGCTCTTCCACAGCTCCCATGGGGTGGTGGCCCCCACGTTTGGCAACGGTGGCAATGGCAGCACCAACACAGAGGAGAGTGCGGAGAGAGAGGCAGCCTGCAACCAGAGGGGGAATAGACACTTTCTAGAGAATAAAAAAAAGATAATGGGAAAAAGCACTGACATCATTCCTTGAAAGTGTATTATATTTATTAAAGTGCTTAAGGAGCACAGTCCCATTAATAAAATGAATTTAATTGACTCTTTTGCTAAAGAAGAGTAATGGACATTAACTGCAAATGTTAAATGGCAGGGAGTTTATCTGGGGGTTCAAGTAATTCCCAAGAGCTGGGCTCAGGTTTATGTTTGTTTTGACTTACATATAGAAACAGGGATCAACTTCGACGCTGGCGTATGTCACTGTGCGGCTGAAACCGCATTATCGTACTCCAAGGATTACACAGGTCACAAAACAGAGATTAGACTAGAATAATATAGACTCAAGTTAACTCAAACAAAGAGCTTTACACACTTTGACAGGATCAGAAAATTTAATTGGATTAACAGATTATAAACAATCCCTTAGCAATGTTATGTTTCAACTTTCCTGACTGTTTACATAATACAGGAGACGCATCAATTAACAGAGGATGAGTGAGCTCCTCATGCTAATGGAGGATGCTGGGGCACAGAAGGATTGGGAGAATAATTAATTCTGTTTCTATGATGTATTTTAAGATGTCTACCAGAAAACATTCTTAAGTAGAATTAGTGATTTTAAAGGAAAGAGAGCGGTGAAAAAGGAGGGAGGGAAAGATCCCAAATGCCTTAATTGCACTATGAAAAGTTTAAGAAACCAAGCTCAGAGGGTGCTTTCCTTGCAGTGGCTGGGACTGCACTGGCAGGGACCCGTGCTGGGCCACCTCCCCAGGCTTTGGGGGGCTGGATGTTCACAGCTCTGTGGGACATACACAGACAACCCCGCATGAGCCTGATTAATGGGACTGTTAGCAAATCTCTATACTAAATTTATTTTCATATAATTTTCATTATTATTAGCTTTATGTGCAATTGGACAACTGGGAAACAATTTGGAGGTGTCCTAGGCTTGAGCTGAGCTTTGATTCAGCCAAAATTCAAAAGAAACGTAGGGGATGATCATGCCCTGTCCGTTTTCACTCCCAGTAATAAAGGCAGGGAAAGGTGATGTTCTAACAGCCCAAATAGACCTCTGGTTATGTTTACCTGTAAGAATTTTGTGTAGTCCTGTGACAGAATTATCAGAGGCTTTTCTGATGGGTTATCATTGTGTTGAACTTAGTTGATCTCAACTGTTAGAACAACTTTCTGACAGTTTGTGTCAGACATTTTGAAAGGTCTTATGCGAACCCATAAATAGCTGGAGAACATAACCCAACTATTTTAGCAGTTCTCCTATATATTCTTCATCTGAAGTAAAATAACACTTTGCAGTAATTTTAGCAAAATAGAGTCAAGTGCAAGTGATGCAAAATTGTCCAGAAGAGGAGGTAATTAGTGATTTGGAAGATTTGGATCTGTAGGATGCTTTCTATAACTCTTGGGTCTGATTTACCTGATACTTTATATCATAACTGCTGGAAGTGTTAACTGAGACTGCTTGAAAAGGACATGTTCTTCATAACACATCAGTTACCTGGTTTTTGGCTAATTAGCAGTGAGTGTTAATTCTTTTGGGAGTGCACAGCCACACCATTCTGGAAAAGTGAGCTGATTTCAGTCCTACTTCATATCAAACACTGTTCTTCATTTGAACTCTAGCTGAAGAACCTCAGACCAAGTTCTCATTGATGGCCGTTTAAATAAGAGAAATTTAAAAAACCAAACAAAACAGTGAAGAACCAATTATATAGACTTGTGGGAACATTCTGGTATTGTTAAAGACGTGATCTTCAAAGACGCTAAGCATGTGCAGCTCCCACCAACATCCTGAAAGCTGCAAGTGATCACTTTGCCATGGGACCATTGGAGCTGGCAAGACTTAACATGGTCATGGGCCTGCTCTTTCTTGCAGGAAATAGGTCTTTTTCTTTCTAGAGCCTTTCTTACACTGAGACTCTTGTTTTCAAGCACTGAGTCATGATTTCACTTACCTATGGATAAATGTCTTGTGAGACTGTATTCCTGTGGTTGAAGTCCTATAGGGTTCACACTTATTAAAAGAACTCTGCAGTAGGTGTTCTCATACATTTAGGTAAAGGGAAAAAAATGGAAAAATGACAAGGCTAGAAACCTGGAGTAGACTATTGGGTTTTGGAAGGGAGAGGAAGGTTGTATTCTCATCTCATTCATTATTTCTTCCTCTTTTTTTTCTCCTATCTTGTCTCAGCACATCTCTATATTTTGTGTTGCTGAGGAAACTCTATCCTTTTCCTCAGACAATGGGAAAACATCTCCAGGGCTCTTTTCCTGATCTTCATCCCTTGCATCACTCAACCTCTTTTCCCTTTCCTGGGGATGCGCTATCAGGATTTGGGAAGAAAGGTCATAAATGAGATTGAGATGTGAGAAAAAGAGGTGAAGAAGAACAGAAGACTTTCTCTGAGCAGCTAAAAGCATCCCTCTCCCTTTTCCTGGTCAGGTCCTATGAAAATGGTACCATCAGCCCCTTTGCCATCTGCTGAGGTGGGAGAGCAGCCAGCCCCACTGTCTTCATCAGATGGCAGGAAAAGTGCTAGCTGATCTGAACTAGCAGCATGGACAGAATCACCCTGTCAAAGGCCAAACCCCTGGGATACGCTGTTCTCTGCACTGAATAAGAGCACAGGTTGAGGCAAATAAACATCTTTTTCCTGATACAGCTTATTCAACTTTGATGAAGTCATAGGATCTTAATTTGAGTAACTAAGTACGAGGGTAATTAGCAATCATGCCAGTGATAGTACATTTAATCAAATTAAGTCAAATGTGAGTAATTTGTGGAATTTTTTTTTTTTTTGGCTAGCACAGCTGAGAATCAATTAGCAGCCAATTTTAGGCATCTCTAAAAGAGAAAAACAAATTCTAGAGGCTACTCCTGTTTTACGTGTTAAGAAGACCCTGGGTTTCCATGAATAATGTTTTACCATGATTCAGAAAACTGATTTCCTCCTTTTGTTGCTCAGTTATGGAAGAAAAGGTTTTGATCTAATTGCTTTCCTACCTTCTTTTTCTCTCCACTCATCCTGTACCTTTTGGGTGGGACGCCTGCCCTCCACACCAGGGTTAAGAGCAGTAGCACAGCTTGTTGTGGGAAATGGACGCTGTTAAGTTTGCAGCCATTTGGTTTCCTGGATGTGAAAGTTGCTTGGGTTGCTTTATAGACCTGAGCGAGAATTTTTTGGGCAACGCTACAGCTGTTGACTAGTGAAATCCCTGCAAATGAACTCCTGTGAGACTCTTGCAAGTAATTTTACTCCAATTATTTTACTGCTGCTCTGGCAAAGGGGTATGAGGAATGTACGAGGGGTACACAGAGCTACAGCAATTGGACTCTGACACAGATGTATGATATGAACACCAGGTAGGATCCTTTCCAAACAGGGTTTCGGTTTGCAACAGGACCGTACAATGGTGATTTCCCTCTTCTCAAATGAGACCTTTATACCTGGTTTTCGTGCTGGCCACCCCCATCCAGGTGTATAGCCCCTGTGCCCTGGGTTTGATGCACTGTGCTGACCCACGATGCCTATGGGGACCAACAGCCTTGTACTGGGGGCTGCACAGTGTGGTTTGGGGGGGTCTTTGAGAGCAGCACCTGACACTTTCCAGGCCCCACACATGTCAAGAAACCCTGGTACCTGGGTGCACCTCCCAAGGGAGGGCGCATGCAGTGGTTGGAGCTGACCTTGCACACTAGTCTGCTCTCTCCTGAAGGTTTCCCTTCTGCTTTCTTGATACCCTCCCTTGTCAGACACATCTGGGAGGAACAGGGCTCTGGGCAGGCTGTGTCTGCTCTCTGTATGCCCGGTGTGCGGTGCCAGGCTGAACTGCTCTGTGCCACCTGAGAGCTAAAGGGACTAAAGACACATTTTTACCTTCCCATTGACCCCTTGACTCAGATGTCTCTGCCCTGAAGGCCACCCTCCTGCTCCACAGGGGTCCTTCATGAGGCACCAGGAAGAAGCTGGGTCTGGGATGGACTGCCCTGAAGCTGCACCCTGCTTTGAGGCAGAAACAGGACTGGCATCTCCTTCACTTAGAGTTACCCGTTGTTTCATGCATGTGCCAAGGCATGCTCCAGGAATCAAACCAAATAGCACGTTAGTTAAATGGAAAGATCCTAGAGCAAGTATGTTAGAGTTTAGTGAGTCCTGTCCATTTATTCCTTTATAATATGAAGATAAAATATTACGGTGTTATGAAGTTAACACATTAAAACAATCCTTTTTAGGCAATGTTTCCAGTAAGAGATTTGTCAGAAAATTCTCCCCACCCGATCCTTGATGAAAACCCATGCGTGCCAATGGTGGTGACAGCAGGAAAGAGGAGACCTAAGCAAGCTGAGGACAGTGTTCAGTATTGCTCTGATTCAGATATGAAGGACAGCACACCCCTGCATCAGGACCTCTCTCTGCCTGGTGTGTCCTTGCTGTGCTCAGTTCACCTCGAGGGAGCAGACACTGGCTTTGCAGGTCTCAAAGATATTTAGGGCTTTTTCCTTGTTTTTTCTTAGAGGGAAACGGAGTCAAACTCTGCATACTGCTTTGAAAGAGATCCACATCTTCAAAAGAAATCCATAAAACATGCAAACAAACGTGCATTATTTAAAAGCCATAATGACTATGTACAAAGACTGAGAGCCACAAATCCCAAGCCCTGCATCCTGTGAAAAGGTCTGTGTGGCTGTAACCCTAGGACCTTATTAGCCTCATGGGACTAAGAACAGCCAAGCATCATGCCAACACGGGCAAATGGCTTTAACATTTTATAGTCCAAAACTCATTTTTCCCCCTTTACTTTCATCTGTTTGGTCCAGCCCTGGGAATTTTGCCTCCGAGAGCCAGACTGGTTCATAACGGTTGGATCAGCTCAATTTTCTGGGTGCTTGAGAAAACTGTTAACACATGAGCCTCAGTCAGCACTGAGTCTCAGCCAGTAGGCGATGACAATTTTGCATATACTTGGCCTAACGATGGGAAAATGCAATGTCAGTGATGCTTGTACTAATTAAATCTAGCTCCCTAGAATTAGGCCATATGTGATATTGACTCATTCAGTCACGGGGTTTCCCGGGGCGGATGTTATGCTAATGCAGAGACAGGGGCTGAGTGGCTCTCAGCCGTGTAGCCAAGCAAAATACACAGCAGACACACACCACCGAGAGACAGAAAATAGTGAAAAAGCGCTAGGCAAAGCTCTACAAGCACCACTTACATGATCCTGCTGAAAGGTCCAGAACGGAGCTTTTTGGGTGCTGTTTTAAAGAAGCAAAGGCCCAAATCTGTTCTGTTTTCCATGCCCGAGGCCCTGGAATTTGGGTAACTGGAAAACCAGTAACTATTTCTGTTGCATTTTCTGGATGACTGCTGAGGCCAGTCAAGAAAGCAAGAGTCGGTCCCTGTTGGGTTCTTGGGAAGGACAATTCCTTGCATGACCACTGTAGAAGCTGAAGTATGGAGCCAGTGTCCCCAGCCATAGACGTTTATCGCCCTGCCAGGCACAGGACATTGTTAGCTCACTTCTCACCATGAAACCATGGAAGTTATAGACTCTTTGATAACTGAGCCCTAAGGAAAAGCTCAAAGAGCTTTTGGTTCACTCAAAGAGACTGGATTCGCTCCAGTCTGCACTGCAAAGGTGAGGAAAGATGTTGCAGTGATGTTCCCCCATGCTCTGCTCCTCCAAGCTGAGCTGAGCCCAGAAGACCCAGATTGCAGCAAACGCTGGCCTTAAACCTGTGCTTTTCATCCCATGCCAGGGCAAAAATGGAAAAGTATAATTTTGAAGGATATTAGAATAAATCGCCTCCGCATTTGCAGAATCAGGGTACTTTATTTTGACACAATGAATTTGATCTCGTCACTTGGTTCACATTATGTTTTCCACTGCTTCATGGGAATTCCAGCTTAGGCTTGGAGGTTACCTGATTGACCTCTGTGAGCAAGAGTTTGGAACAGATTCAGGGTGGTGTGACCCCCACAGCACACTGTGTAACACATCCAAAAGGAGGCATCTGTTGTGTGATGGGACATAACCATTTTCTAGAGACCTTGTCCCATGAGAGTAAAGGAGAGGGAAAACAAGCCAGGACTCCTCAAACCCTGCAGACTCAAGACAATTCATGACGGGTCACAGAACAATGAGAAGCACTTCAAATCTATGCAAAAAATATTTCTTTTTCCCCAGAAAAACACTGTTTTTTCAAAAACATTATTTTTCCCTTAAATGCATTTCTGATCAAAGTTTTCTGCTCCATTCTAATTTTGAATTAAAAAAGTATTACAAGAAGCTTAAGTTTTTGAAGAGATCTTCATAGACTTACTAGCTTGGACTTTTAAATAAGGTAGGATAATTTTTCTGACAATAGAATTTCAGCAAAAATCTCTTGCTTTTGTTCAGGTTTGTTGAAACGAGCAGAAAACCTGAGGAACTCTTTTGAGATCCACTTCATTGCCATGAAAGATTATCCCAGGCTGCATAACACAAGAGGGACTGCATAACACTCTCCAGAGCGTGAACGGCATTCAGAGAGAAAAAGGACTCTAAAACCAGCAGGTCATGCATAGTCTGCTCTCCATTACTTGATAAAAGTGTCGTTTCAAAATAACTCTGAGGAGTTTAAATAAATCCGGCTTTCGGAGCTACCCACAGGCATGGAGGAGGTTTCAAGAGGGCTTCCTCAAGGGTTTCTGATCCCGTCGCTCATTCCCGTTATGTCACTAAGTGTGGAAAGTGCTCATGTGACATGCATAGGAATTTCCATTTGGGCAAAAGATGGGTTTGAATGGCTTCTAGGAGGCGAACCGAAGAGACAGTACCTCTCTCTTTGATCCAAAATACGAGCCCCAGGGGTGGGTTTGAGATTGTTACGTTTGTGCACCACCTCCTCAATGCAAAGCCAGTCTCTGTGTCTGATTTGAGTTTGCCATCGGCCACGAGGCAGATGTGGTGCTCGCCGTGGCAAACAGCCTTACATTAATCACGTGAGACGGGACCGTCGGGCAGCCCTGCCTTCCACCCAGCTGACGCTGCAGCTTCCATCCATTTTCCTTTTTTCTTTGAAAGCAAACAATTCAACCCCAGCTTTGAATGTTGACTTTAAATCAAGAGAAATATCTGTCTTTTTCTCAGCCTTTAAAAATATTTTAATCTGTTCCTTTCCAACAGCCAGATAGAGCTAGAATTACCACTAACGGATTTCAATACATTAAGTTTTATGACTCAATGGCTGACACTGTTTATTTCACATAGGCTTTCATTTACGTACATTCCATTTGTCTCGATTCCCAAACCTCAAATTTATTATCAAAGAAGAGCTGGCAGAGCTGACGTAAGGAGCAGTATTTAAAATATATTTGTCAGCCAAAATGAATCTGTGATATAAAGTGCCTCTCTGTGGGTTTCATAAAAAAAAGCCTTATTGAAAAGCTTTTTTGCAGTTTTGCAATTACTCTGCTCATATATATGTACACAAACATGTATGTGTACCAAACAAACACTGAGGACTCACCTGTCATGTATGACTGGCAATAAAATTTACTTTAACCAAACATACAGCTTTCCAAAGCTATGGATTATTCCAGTGGCCAGAAAATTACAGGAAAATAAAATGGAGATGCATGTTTCACTAAAGTTTTTTTGGTTTGCTGTGTCTAGTTTTAGATATCTACGGCTTTACTTTCAAACGTGCTGCAATCCACAAACTGCCACGGACTTACCTATATTTTAACAGTCATGAGGCTGTGGTAACTGTCGACACCTGAAGCTATCGCATCTCACCAGGCACACAGTAACTCGCCTGAGGTCATGCAGGGTTTTGCAAAAAAACCACCAAAACTTATTTTTCCTGTCCTTTCCTGCCCATTTCAACCAATATGTGCCCTGTACCCGTCATCTTCCTGGGAGACTGCTGCTGCTTCAGCTTCTTCTTCGTGTACCCCACCGATGCTGCTCTTGATGGAGGAACGTCCCAGGAGCTGGCAGAGGGAGGTGACTTTTCTAGCAGCCCCATAAAAGCTCCTCAGGTCTCCCATAGTGATCCTTGGGGATTTGGTTCATGTTCTCTCAGCCTCTGCAGGGTTTTATCACCTTTTCCAGGACTGCAGCACAGAGCAGTGCTCTGGAAGGAGGAGATTAAACACCCCTGAGCAATAGGTACATGCAGGAAAAATTGCCACAGGCCTTGAAAATCAGCTGGGAAGGCTTTTCATGGGATGACCCAAAGTGTACAGGAGATAGAGACTGTCTGGAAATCTGCAGGGTGGGGAGGAGAAGAAACCTTCGTGGCTGACCACTATTTAAAAACCTTGACAGAGGACAATCCATTACTGGGGCCTAGTTTTGAGTTAAGTTTTGCTCAGAGTCATAACCAGATCATCACCAAAAAAAAGGATTTCAGTGGAAACAGACATGATAAAACAGAACTGAGATGCCATCTGTCTTTGAATACTTGAGCTTACGTAAAAATTACATATTTCAACTTTCTTTAATAAGTTGGTCCCTTCGGTGCTGTATTTTTTTCCCAGTTAACCCTTAAACAGGTCTGACTATAACAACAGAGCAGCTGGTCTCACGCTGTTTGCCTTGGTCTCCTTTAATTTTTTCCACAAGTCTTAGAGATCCTCCTATCCCAAATGCAGATATTCCCTCTATTCCTCGATTTCCAAGACCACCCAGTCCCCGTGGGCCATTTGTCCCCTCCCAGGGACACTGCCATGCCTCCCTCCAGCGAGGTCCCATCTTGCCCACCTCACTCTTCCCCCGAATTGTGCACCCAGACTCCAGCAGGGCAATATGTTCTGTTCTGGAGCATGCTGGACTGGACAGTAATTAATTCCTTCCATCCTTAAAGCCTGTGGCCAAATACAGTGCTATCTGTAGTGAGAGGAGAATTATACCTTGGATTTTCAGGTACCTTTGAGTCTTTGTTACCTCTCAGATGACCTGCTGCAGGAGTGGTGAGAAGGTCCCAAAAGCACCAGTTTACAATGGATACATGTGCCAGAAAAATCTGTGGCATTACCTTTGTGCATTCATTGTTTAAGTAGATAGAGGGAAATGAAGTTGTGGAAATGAAATTCTTCCTGTTTCCAAAATGTGAACCTCCCAGTAGGGGAACTTTAAGCTCCAGTTAAACTTGGAAGTACAAATACACGGAGCTTGAAAGCAAATTTGATGCAGGAAAGAGAACATTTCTGGGAAGGCGTTATTGAACTTTTTACATTCAAGCACAAAGATGAGGCTTTTTTTTTTTTTCCCCTTAACGTGGGGAAAGAGGCTTTCCACGTCTGGGGGAATGGGCCCTCTCTCTGCTGGGAGCCTCAGTCTGCTCTGGCATCACCAGCTGAACTGAAGCTGTGCAGACCCAACATGACACCCGGTGCTTCAGCTTCCGTTAATCAGGACTGCCCTGGCAAGCCGGGTATGAGGCTCTTGAAGTTTTTGTGAGCAATGAATCCTTTCATTTCACCTTTAGGAAGCACGACGTGTGAGTGCAGAACAGGTCCTTGGCTGATGTTCGTCTCAGCAGTAGCGCGAGCTGCCGGGGGTGTTGCTTTGATGCAGTTCCCGAGGATGAAAAGAACCAACAACCAGAAAGATTTTCTCCCTGAGAACATAGTTAGGAAGCACTTTGAAGCTGTTCGATTATTGCCTTAATGTAATTCTGCCTCTTACTAAACACAGTTTGAAATCCCATTGTCTGGCCCTCTAAGAGCTCAGTGACATGTTAAAGGCCACCTCCAGATCTTTGCTAACCTGTGTGACACCTACTGAAGGCCATGGGGGTTTAACCAATGCAGCCGAGAGCAGAATGTAAAGCATAATACTGGATGGTAGTTTTAGAAATTACACAATTAAGTGAAAACAGGTCAGTCAACAAAGCCTGTCTGAAATCCCCCAGTCGCAGGTGGTGGAGGATGCTGGTGGTGGCTGGTCTGCTCGTGCAGGGCAGGTTGGGGGATGAAGGAAAGGGTGGAAGAGCCCTACATTTTTCACCATTGTGCCTCAAAGCTGCTGCTGTGGGCACCAAGTAAAGCCAGGCTGGTGTAGTCTTGAGCCTGAGCAGAGTGACCATGGGGTTGTCCCGTCTTTCTGGCACTCTGGAATTAAGACAGCCACTCTGTGCACTCAGCTGGAAAATCTTAGGCATAGAAGAAGGCCGAACAGCCTGGTTTTCTGGGAAAAGGATGTTAAAAGGAATCCCAGTGGCTACAGATAATTTTCTCCCACTTCTGCAGAGAAATGATACCACTGCAGTGTTCACAGGTGCTGGGAGCTGAGGGGTTGATTAAAGGCAAAATAGTAACTGCAGATCGGTGATTACAGGCTGCAAAACTCCCCCCTTTTCATTGTGTTTTTAGACCACTGAGCTCCGCCTTCTCCTACAGGGCTTTGCGTGTGTCCACCAGGTGTTTACAATTCTTCCTTCACAGTAACACTTAGGCCGAATCCTAAATCACAGAAATCACAGAATCTCCATGGTTGGAAGGGACCTCTGAGATCATCAAGTCCAACCACATTAAAAAAAAAACCAACAACAAAACCAAAACCAAAAATCTCTCACAAA